>JAUPFV010000002.1:234414737-235014737 GCA_036936605.1 Limnanthes douglasii subsp. nivea
TATAGACTGGTTGGTTTGATGATGTTGTCACAAATCCAGCCAGGGTGAGATGATAGGTAACATTCCCATCAGACACAGGAAAGAGAGGCCAGCTGACATAAGGGATTGAGAAGTGAAAGGGGGGGAGTGTAGTGCAGGTGTGATGAAGGGGCTCTATGAAGTGGGTGGCCAAGACATGGATTAGACTCTTTAGAAGCACTTTTGCGTGGGGTTGTGAGTTGGTTGTCTGGTGGAGATAGAACATGTGCGACAAACCAGAATAAGGTCCCAAGAGAGATTGGTGGATTGAATAAGTCTTCAACCAGCCAGGCCAGAGCAGGGGAGGGTGTGAGAGTCCCGTAAGACAGGTGTAAAGGCCATCATTGCCAAGAGACCGCCTTAGACCATTAGTACAAGGGTGATAGGGTGAGAAGAAGTGGATCATTCATTGGGTCATGGAGGTAGAAGATTCTAGCTTTTCAGCCAACTTCTACATTATCATATGAGATGATAATTGTTCGCGGTAAAGTATTTTTATTTTTTTTTCTTTTCAAACTCTACCTCGAATAATTTTATTTAGATCCAGAGTAATCAAATGTAACTTACACCAACATCTAAAAACATAGATCTAAAGACATTTTAAATTCTAAATTGACGCCTTAAAATCTAAATTATAATTTAAATTATTTGGGTAGTATTTTTAATTTCTTAAAATATTATCTCATCTATTTTAAGAACTCCCTTAAAATTCTCGAACCGAATTTTTCTATGTTTTTTTCCGCCATGCATATTTTAAGATCTACAGGAGAAAAAAAAAGGTTAAGATAATGGGCTGGTTTTTCTCATACAAATTATTAGGCGGGTAATTTTTGAAATATTCTCTTAGCAATTATGATTGAATATCAAAGCTACATTTCATTTCGCTAAAAAGATCTTAGAATATAATGAGCCGATCATATTTTTACGTGTCCAAGTAAGACAAACAAGATTTATTATTATTTTTAGTTATTACTGTAATTGTAAGGTGTATATAATTTTGATTTCTTTTTCTAAATTTATTTAGATAAAAGACAAAGAAAAGTATGACGGGACTTGTGATATGATATGTGCAGGTCTATATTAGTCTCTCTCTTTTTCTGAAGACCCCACGTTATCAATATTGAGATATTTGGATGGTTATTAGAGGTAGCAAATGGTTCTGGAACCGCGGTTCAAGGTTCAAAGCTGACAATCTGTTTATGAACTGGCGGTTTAACTGCGAAACTGGCCAATTAATACTGTAAACTAGCAGGACAGCAACCGCCAGGACCGCAAACCATTAAGATCGACAGACCGCCAGAACCGCATAAGGAGTAAACTGGCAGGACCGCAACCCGCTAGGACCGCAACCTGTCAGGACTGCAAACTGGCAGAACTGCGAAACCACGGTTTATTTGTAAAAAACCGCGGTTTATTGGTAAATATTATAAATGTTTTATTTATTTTATAAGCAAAATGTTATATTTAAAAAATATTGAGATATTGCATATTATTATAGAATTATTATTACATTTTGGTTAATATTAATTTGTTTTGGTTATTAATATTTTAAGTGTTGTAATTATTATATAGTCCAAAATTTTAAATATTACTTATGTTATTATCACATTTTGAATATTATTATTATGTTTTTAGATCTAATATTAGTAGTGTTGATTTTAATATTACAAACCAAAATTATATCTTATCATGTTAAAATATTACAAGTTCCATGGTTATAATTTTAATATTACATTTTGATTACTATTGTGATTTGGTTTTAAATATTACAAGTGTGTTATTATTTTTTAAACCAAAATCATATTTTATCATGCAAATATATTACAAGTTATATTGTTATAATTTTAATATTACATTTTGAATTTTATTATTGTGATTTGGTTTTAAATATTTCAAGTTTATTTACTATTTTTAAGTTATATTGTTATAATTTTAATATGACATTTTGAATTTTATTATTGTGATTTGGTTTTAAATATTACAAGTGTTATTTACTATTTTTAAGTTATATTGTTATAATTTTAATATGACATTTTGAATTTTATTATTGTGATTAGGTTTTAAATATTACAAGTGTTATTTGTTATTTTTAAGTTATATATTGTTATAATTTTAATATTACATTTTGAATTTTATTATTGTGATTTGGTTTTAAATATTACAAGTGTTATTTGTTATTTTTAAGTTATATTGTTATAATTTTAATATTACATTTTGAATTTTATTATTGTGATTTGGTTTTAAATATTACAAGTATTATTTATTATTTTTAAGTTATATTGTTATAATTTTAATATTACATTTTGAATATTATTATTGTGATTTGGTTTTGAATATTACAAATGTTATTTATTATTTTTTAAACCAAAATCATATTTTATCATGGTAAAAGATTACAAGTTATATTGTTATAATTTTAATATTAACTTTTGAATTTTATTATTGTAATTTTAATAATGATTATAAAATTATTATTACATTTTGGTTAGTATTAATTTGTTTTGGTTATCACAAACATCATTCATAACAAGTGAAAATTAGCGGATTGGTGAGTATTAGTAAGTCTACGATTTATAGGCATTTTAAAACTTAAAACAACGTTTTTTTTAAATATGCAATAAAATACTAATCGAAACTAATTAATATCGCAAATAATAAAAACTAAATTTAGACTAATGCCAACTAATACAACTAATAACAAGTAATAACAACTAACAACAACTAATAAAATTAGAATTAAAAGAACTAATTTAAATTACTATAACAATTAAATAATTTGATAAATTATACGAAGCTCTTAATTGAGCTATTATAATGTTATCCCAACGTTATATAAGTGTTTTTATCAAATAGAAACAATTTGCGAAAAAACAAAATCAAACAATTCCGAAAGTAGGACTACAATATGTAAAATAAGAAATTTGAGTTTTCTAGAATATTTAGAACAAGTAGAGAGATTTAGAGAGACATAGAGAGGAGTATATGAATTTATGAGTTTGGATTTGGGGTCTCCTCTATTTATAGAGGAGACCAAAAAAAATTAAAAAAAACGAAAAAAAAAATTCCGGACCATCCGGACAGATCTCCGGATGGTCCGGACGTAATATCCGGACGCCCGGACCGGAAATTCGGGCCATCCGGAGATCTGTCCGGATGGTCCGGACTTTTGAATTTTTTTTTTTAGAATTTTTTTTAGAAATTTTTTTAATTTTTTTAACAACTATGTTTCAAGAAGTGTTTGTTTTGCTTCTTTTTTTATTAAATGTTATTTAAATCACTTTCACTTTCAATTTTTATTTTGTTATTTACAAGTAATTTAAGTTTATGCATATAATTATACAATTCTAAAAATTTAAAATTTAAACTTCTAATATTGAATAGTTCGAAAATACAATAAACTATATAATTCATCTAACCATAAACACTTCAAGCTTGAAATAATCTAAAGAATCATATAATAATTTAAAATTAGAATACAATTATATGTCTAATAGGTATATATTATTTAATATGTACATAATATTAAATATAACATCTTAAATATTTAGTATCTTCAAACAATATACAAATCATTTTACAATTATATTGTTTACGATATCTTGTTTAAGACAATCAAATTTTTATTTTTATATTTTTAAAATTATTGAAAGTTGTAATCAAGTATATATTTTATTTAATATCAACATAATATTAAATAAAATATCTTAAATACATAAATATAAATATATAATCAAACGTATCAAAATCAAATTACAATTATTTTTTTAGAATGTAAGTGATTGATTATAAAATTTCGATTAAAATGATAACATATTTAAATTAAAATACATGAAATAGCATAATTAACTCGTGTATATGGTACATATCTCAATTATTGAAATTAGATTCAATTAACACTTACAAATTAATTGTAAATAACATTATAAAATATTCTGATAAACGGTTCTTAAATGATTTGGTTGGTGGTTTGAACTGATAAACGGTTCTTAAATGGTTTGTCTAGTGGTTTGAACTGGCGGTTTAACTGCGAAACTGGCCCATTAGACTACAAACTGGCAGTACCGCAACCCGTCAGGACCGCATAAATAGCAAACTGGCAGGACCGCAACCCGCCAGGACCGCAACCCGTGATTCTGATTTAAACGGTTCCGATGGTTCGCGGTTCCGACCGTTTGCCACTCCTAGAGGTAGCAAATGGTTCAAAGCTGGAGAACTGTTTATAAACCGGTGATTTAACTGCGAAATTGGTACATTAGGACTGCAAACCGTCATAACCACAAACCGCCAGACCGCAAACCGCCAGGACTGCAAAACCACGGTTTATTTGTAAAAAATCGCGTTTATTTGTAAATATTATAAATGTTTTAATTATTTTATAACCAAAATCATGTTAAGTTATATTTAAAAAATATTGATATATTGCATATGATTATAAAATTATTATTACATTTTGGTTAATATTAATTTGTTTTGGTTATTAATATTTTAAGTGTTGTAATTATTATATAGTCCAAAATTTTAAATATTACTTATGTTATTATCACATTTTGAATATTATTATTATGTTTTTGGATCTAATATTAGTAGTGTTGGTACTATGTTACAAACCAAAACTATATCATGTTAAAATATTACAAATTCTATGGTTATAATTTTAATATTACATTTTGAATTTTATTATTGCGATTTGGTTTTAAATATTTCAAGTGTTATTTATTATTTTTTTAAACCAAAATCATATTTTATCATGCAAAAATATTACAAGTTAAATTGTTATAATTTTAATATTACATTTTGAATTTTATTATTGTGATTAGGTTTTAAATATTACAAGTGTTATTTATTATTTTAAAGTTATATTGTTATAATTTTAATATTACATTTTGAATTTTATTATTGTGATTTGGTTTTAAATATTACAAGTGTTATTTATTATTTTTAAATTATATTGTTATAATTTTAATATTATATTTTGAATTTTATTATTGTGATTTGGTTTTAAATATTACAAGTGTTATTTATTATTTTTAAGTTATATTTTTATAATTTTAATATTACATTTTGAATTTTATTATTGTGATTTGGTTTTAAATATTACAAGTGCTATTTATTATTTTTAAGTTATATTGTTATAATTTTAATATTACATTTTGAATTTTATTATTGTCATTTGGTTTTAAATATAACCAGTGTTATTTATTATGTTTAAGTTATATTGTCATAATTTTAATATTACATTTTGAATTTTATTATTGTGATTTGGTTTTAAATATAACAAGTGTTATTTATTACTTTTTAAACCAAAATCATATTTTATCATGCTAAAATATTACAAGTTATATTAAAATATTTAATATTACAAATGCTAACATATTACAAGTTATATTAAAATATTTAATATTACAAATGCTAAAATATTACAAGTTATATTAAAATATTTAATATTACAAATGCTAAAATATTACAAGTTATATTAAAATATTTAATATTACAAATGCTAAAATATTACAAGTTATATTAAAATATTTAATATTACAAATGCTAAAATATTACAAGTTATATTAAAATATTTAATATTACAAATGCTAAAATATTACAAGTTATATTAAAATATTTAATATTACAAATGCTAAAATACATTTTTTAGTCTCTTGTCACTAACTACTTTTTTAAGTCGCAAAACTTTCTCAACAGTAACTGCAATTTGTAATGGATCTCCCAAAACTTGTCCTCGAGTCTCACGATTAACCTTACTTAACGCAGCAGCAATCAAATCGACCATCTTCGTCTTCGTACTAAGACTTTGTTTAGGAACAACAGTCTTACTCTTAGTTATAGTCGGGTGTTTGATATTTCGTGTCACATTGTCGACTATTTTAGAACTAAAAGTTGGTTTGGCGGTCTTACTCAAAGCCGTACGTGTAGTCCTAGCAGGTTTGACGTTTCGTCTCTCCTTATCGAAAATTTTCAAACTAAAATTTTGTTTGACGGTTTTACTCATATTCGTAGATTCAGTGGCAGATTTGACGCGTCGTGTGATCGGATCCCTCTCGGATGGATGAGACATCATAAAAGAAGAAAATTCCGAAAAATCAGTTTTCGGAGTTGTTTGTCCTAACCTGTTGTTGAAGCCACAAAACACCATTGGAAATTTGAGATAATCACAAATAATAACTAATAAAAACTAATAACAATTATTTTTCGAAAAATTAATCTAACTATATCGAAAATAGAACTACAATATGTAAAATAAGAAAGTTAAGTTTTATAAAAAATCTAGAACAAGTAAAGAGATTTATAGTAGATTTAGAGAGTGTGTGAGGTTGGAGTTGGGGTCTACTCTATTTATAGGGGAGACCCAAAAAAAATTGAAAATTCTGAAAAGAAAAATGTCCGGACCCGGAGATTCGTCCGGACGCCCGGATGGTCAATTCGGGCCATCCAGACACCTGCTACGGCTAGTTAAATCAAACTAGCTCTAGCAGTTTTGAACGTGCGGACCATCCGCACGTCTGACCGGATGGTCCGCACGGGTGATGTCACGGATGATGTCATTTGCTAACTTCATCCGCAACTGATTTTTTTTTTAATATTTTGTATAAAAAAATTATAAGTGTATGCATTTTAAACTATTTTAAAAAAAATCAAAACTCTATATATAGGATTTCAAACTAATATTTTAAAATAAATAAATAAAATTATCTAAATAGAGAATTCGAACTATTATTTTTTATAAAAAAATTATAACTCTAGCCTAATTAACTAGTTAATGTATATAAGTAGGTATCTTTTATTTATTTATTTATATATATATATATAAAAATTAACTAACATAATTGTTATGAAGTATATATATATATATATATATATATATATATATATATATATATATATATATATAAATTAATTATTTAATGGGACCTCCCATAAACTTTTTACTTGTATTTATACGGGTATTATTAGTGCCTATATATATATATATAATATATATATATATATATATATATATATATATATATATATATATATATATATATATATATATGAAAATGAATATATAAATTTAAGGAGAATGCATAATTAATATTTTCTTGAAAAAATAAAATAGCAACCGAAATCATATATATATATATATATATATAATCCAAGTAAATATATACATTTACAAAATCATATTAGTGTCTTTATATACATTCATAAACCAAAATTATATTAGTGTCTTCTTATACATTCCTAAACCAAAATCTAATAATCATATTAATGCTTTCATGTCATATATATAATCCAAGTAAATGAATATATACATTCAATAGATATTTATTGACGTAATATACAATAAATGTATATATTAAATATACATTTAGAATATGGATATTACAATAAATGTATATATTAAAATAGAATATGGAAATGAATATATACATTTAAATAATAGGTATATATTATTTAATATGTATCTAATATTAAATATAACATCTTAAATATCTAGTATGTTCAAACAATATACAAATGAATCGAAAAAATATTTTTACAAATTGAAGTTGTAATCAAAATAAAATTAGATGTATATATTTTATTTAATATCTACCTAATATTAAATAAAATATCTTAAATACATAAATATAATCAAACATATCAAAATCAAATTACAATTATTATTTTAGAATGTAATTGTTTGATTATAGAACTTCGATTAAAATGATAACATATTTAAATTAAAATACATTAAATAGCATAATTAACTCGTTTGTATTGTACATATCTCAATTATTAAAATTAGATTCAATTAATACTTACAAATTAATTTTAAATAACATTATAAAATATTTTGATAAACGGTTCCTAAATAGTTTTTCTGGTGGTTTGAACTGGTGGTTTAATTGCGAAACTGGCTCATTAGGACCGCAAACCGTTAGGACTGCAAGCCGCCAGGACCGCATCAGGAGTAAACCGGCAGGACCGCAAATCACGGTTCTCTGTTAAACGATTCTGATGGTTCGCGGTTCAAACCGTTGCCACCCCTATTGGTTACACATTTCAAAATAAGATATTTGCTCCCATACTATATCTAATAGCCAAGCCATTATTTATATTCATTTAATAAAGATCTAATTTATATAACTTATCGATACATAATTTTTAATAATATTTCAAATACTAACGTTTTATTTTGATATTCACTTCTCATTTTTGAACTAATATATATATATATATATATATATATATATATATATATATATTTTAAAGATCTATCTCCTTTAGACCTGAATTTGAAAAAAATAACTGAAAGTATGATCGTTTTTACTTTTTAAAGATCAACAAAACTATATATATTGATGAATTTTTTTATATATTTTATATAAAATTTCCTTGTAACATGCAAATTTTTTGAAATTAATCATGCGAGTTCCTTAAAATGCGAGTTCTTTGAAAAAATGAAACGGTTATAATTTCACTCTAATTGTCAATAAATCTTGATTTCTTCTTCTTCTTCTTCTCCATTGGTATAGCTTCGCGTCCTTCGTGAGCTAATGGAAGGCTATTCAAATCAATCAAATCCCTCTAGATCTGCTGATCTTGATAGCAAGTTTTCTCTCATGCGTCAACAATTAGCATTTTCAACAATCAGAAACAACCCTACTTATGAATCGCCAATCAATATAGAGCTCAATGCCCCAAGAAAGACCTTTGCAGGGTTATTCTCTTCACCGTCTGATAAAGGAGTTCATGAAGAAGTTATTTACGATACTGAAAAGGATCGTCCATGCGTTAAGTTTACTGAAAAAGATAAAGAAATACTCAAATCTTGCTCTAAACATACTTTAGTGGGCAAGTTCTCTACTGGTAAGCCCAATTCAGAGGTTTTAAAGACTTTCTTTGGAAGCTTCAATTTCAAAAGTGATTATAGCATCACCAACGTGGATACTAGACATGTGTTTATAGAGCTAGGGTCTTTGGAGGATCTTAAAAAACTCTGGCGCAGAAATGTCTGGCCAATTGGTAACAAGACTATTCATCTTCTTAAATGGTCTCCTTTCTTCAACGTGAACTACGAAAATCCGGTCACTCCTGTTTATATCAAGCTTCCTAACTTGCCAGAATACATGTATAATGAGAAAACGGTTCTTAACCTTGCCAAAGGCCTTGGGTCTCCTCTAAATGTCTGGGTTCCTCACAAGAATCGGGCTAGTGTTAACTTCTGTTATGGAAATGAATGTCTTTAAGCCTATGCCTAAAAACTATGGGTTTCTTTTGGAAAGGAAGGGTTCTGGCAAGAACTCGCTTACGAAATCTACCCTGAATATTGTAATTCTTGTTATCATTTGGGCCATTCAGAAAAGAGTTGTAAGAAATTGAATCTTACCAAAGAAAAGACTTCTGGGATTGCCAGTGATGCTATTGATGGGACACATTCTAAATCTATTGGTGAACTTCTGTTCCAAATCTGCAAAATAAAGCAAACAAGACAGATGATTCTAATCCAACTAATTCTGCTACAAAGATTAACTCTATTATTGTCAGTTGATTAATGATAATCCTGTATCTGAGTTGGATAATACAATGGTAATCCCAACTGATAAAATAAATGATGTACCTGAAGGGCTTGGTGACCATGAAGTGATTGAAGCACTTCATATGATTGATTTGGGTATTCAGAACATTCCATCTTCGACAAATGCTAATTCTCCGTCTCCACCAATACAAATTACTGGGAGCCTCTCTGCTTCTCATGTTTCAATCAAATAAAACATTTTTAGTGAAGAGAAAAGACCCGCAAAAAATAAATACGAAAGCTAAAGCTAATAAGACTAGATATTCCAAACGTGTGCAGTTCAAAGGGACTCCAAAAGCTCCAATATTTAAATGACTATCAAAGTTCTGAGTTGGAATCTTCGTGGATTAGGCAATAAAGACACTATGGTCAGACTTAAAGCTCTTAAAAGGTCTGAGAAGCTGGATTTATTGGTGATTCAAGAGCCTCTTATCAGTAACTCTAATCTCAGTTCTATCACGAAGAACCTAGGTTTTCAGAATTCTTGTAGTATAATTACTAATAAAGTATGGGTTTTTTTGAAAGAATTTCTTTTTGGTGGACATACTTCACAATGAAGAGAAATTCTTTCATTGTAATGTGAATCATAAACACACTAATAAGAACTTCATGGTGACTACAGTTTATACTAAGTGTTCAAGGCAGGAGAGGATGCAATTATGGGACAATCTTAGGTCTATCGAGGATGGCTCTACTGAATGGCTTCTTCTAGGAGACTTTAATAGTATCTCTAACTTTAATGAGCAGTTAAACTGCATTACTAATTGTCTATCTAGTATTGAAGACTTTAATAACTTCATGCTAGATTACAATTTATGTGATGCAGGGTTCTCAGGCAACAGGATTACATGGACGAATTGCAGGCAATGGAGGAGGCTTGACAGGGTCATCTACAATAATATTTGGCTCAATTCTTTTGAATCTACCAAGGTTATTCATCTCCCTAAGACTTGTTCTGACCACTCGCCTCTTAGTGTCACTATTTCTTTTGAGTCTCTCAAAGTTAAAGCTTTATTTAAGTTTATGAACATGTGGGCTTTACATGAAGACTTTCTAAACAGGGTTTCTTCGAGTTGGGCTGTTCAAACCTATAAGAATCCTATTTAGAAATTCTGCAATAAGCTTAGGAGACTAGAGGTTGATCTTAAGTTGTGGAATAAGGAGGTTTTTGGTAATATTTTCGACTCCATCAAGGAAATTGAAGAGGTGATTAATATTAAAGAGGCTATCTATCAGCCTACTAACTCTAATGAATATAAAGATCTTCTGCATGCAACTAAAGTTACTCATCAAAGTCTGCTAACTAAAGAAGAGTTGTTTTGGGAGAAAAAGACTCATGCTCAATGGCTTAAAGACAGTGATAGGAACACTGCTTTCTATCATAGGCTAGTAAATAAAAAACATAAGGCTAATAAGATTCATAGAATCTGGAATGGTACTGGGTGGATTGATGATCCTAATCTGATTGGGGATTCTACTGTTTCTTGATTTCAAAGACATCCTTTATGACACTCAAAATCCTTGGTATCCTAATGTTCTACTTGATTTTATTCCTAATCTTGTGAAAGACCAGGAGAATCAAATTTTGATGACTTATCCTACTAGGATGGAGATCTTTTCTATTATCAAATCTCTTAATCCTAACTCTTCCCCTGGGCCTGATGGTTTCAACGGCAAATTTTATCAAGTCTGTTGGGATATTATATCTGATGACTTTTTGGATGCTATTGGGGGATTTTTTAGAGATATTCTGGTTCCTAAAAGGGTGTATGCTACAACTATTTGTCTTATTCTTAAAACTACGAGTCCCAAAGCTTAGAAAGATTTTCGTCCTATTAGTCTTACTAATATTCTTAGTAGGATTGTGTCTAAAGTGGTCAATATAAGGCTTTTTACGGTACTCCCTAACCTAATATTTGATGCTCAAGGATCCTTTGTTGTGGGCAGGGACATTCTTGAAAACGTGTAATTGGCTAAAGAGTTGGCTTTCAACTTAAACTTAAATGCTAGAGGGGGCAATACTATTCTAAAATTGGATATGGAAAAAGCTTTCGACGGGTTGGATCACACATTTTTACTCTACGTTCTGAAGAATTTTAGGTTTAGTATGGTTTTCATCAAGATGATTGAGAACACCATTGACAATTTCCATTTCCCTATAATTGTCAATGGTAACCCTTTGTCACCAAGCCTCTTTATTCTAGCAGAAGAATATGTGCTTAGAGGTCTGGTCAAATTAGCTCAAAACTATCCTACTATGGTGTTTAAAACTCGAAGTAAGCTAAACATGCACGTCCTTGCGTTTGCTGACGATCTTCTTATTTTTTGCAATGGGGCTATTCCTTCTTTTGCAAGAGTGTTGAACCTGTTAAAATACTACGAAGATTTCTCTGGTCAGTTAATCAATAAAGAAAATTGAAGGTAATCTTAGAGAACAAAATCTCACCTCATAAGATTACCAGCTTAGAGAATCTGCTTGCATTAATCACAATCAGTTTCCATTCAACTACTTGGGCTCCACTGTCAGTAATGTTAGTGTTGTTAGAAACTTTGAAAACATTCTTTTCAAACTCAGAAATAAAATTAATGATTTGGACAAAACTACTCTATCCTTTGGGGGTAGGATTTTGTTAATACAATCTATTCTATACCCTATTGGTGCTTATTCTCTTCAAAACTCTATGATGCCTAAGTCTATTATTGAGAGAATTAATATTTTGTTTAATAAGTTTCTCTGGGGCACTAAGAATGACAAGTCAGCTATGATTTGGGCTTCTTGGGACAAGGTCTGCAAAAGTTTTGATGAAGGGGGTTTGAATGTTAGAAGGCTGGTGGACATTCAGGAGGTCTTTTCTTACAAGATGTGGTTCAAGTTCAGGTCTCAAAAGACCCTTTGGGCTAAATTTATGATGAAAACTTATTGTAAAGATAGTCATCCCCTTGTTGTTTCAAAGACTTTAAGGTATCCTAATAACTGGGTTAGGTCGCTTAAGATAAGGGACAATGCTGATCAGTATATTTGTTGGGTCCCTGGTGCTGGTTTAATGGATTTCTGGTTAGACAAATGGTGCACCAGGCAACCATTTGCCAGGTTTAACAATGATGATGATAGAGATGGTTAAATGGTTCCTTGGACGTTTCTAAGCTAGCTTCTAATAGGGTCAATGATGTTAATGATATTTTAAAGATTACTCTTACTGAAGATCAAGAGGATACTATTTTCTGGTTTTTGTCTAAAGATGGGCATTTAAGCATGTGTGGGATGTGTGGCAGCATTATGCTGATTTATTCAATATTCAAATTCACCGTAATATGAATTTTCATCATTTAATTAGAATGTGGTACTGGTCAACTAATAAAAGGGTGTATGTTAGGACTGTTTTACCTCCTATAATAACTTGGGTCATTTGGAAATTCAGAAACAAAAGGAAGATTGATGGTATCAGTTTCAACAAGAGCTCTATGATTATTTATATTAACAAATTACTGGTTGGTTTAAATGGGTCTGGTCTGTTCAAGAGAAAGCGCTAGGGTACTGACAAGAAGGTGGGTCTCAATCTGGGTTGTTTTAATTTCCTTAACACTCCTAGGATCTCTCTGTCTTTAGCTTGGAAATGCCCTAAGTTGAATAGGTTCAAACTGAATTGCGATGGGTCGTGTGGTCTGACTGGGAACTCCAGTGGTGGTGGCCTGGTCAGGGATAGTAAAGGAGACATTATTTTTTGTTATGACCGAATTTATGGCAAGGGGTCTCCTATAATTTCTGAATGTCGAGCATTATTAGATGTTTTACTTCTTTGTTCAGAGAAAGGGATAAAATATCTTGACATCGAAATAGACTTTTATGTTCTCATTGAATTTCTTCTCTACGGAAGGTGTCCTTGGTTTCCTAATTCTACGCTCAAGTGTTGTTGAAATTTACTCTCATCTGATATGAAAGTTACTCAGATATATCGAGAGCAAAACGAATTTGCTGACTGGATTGCAAAAGAGTTATTGAAATCCAATCAGAATATGAATTTCGACAACAGCATGACTCCTTCGTATTTAAGAGCCATTGTGTTTCTGGAAGGATTATGGACAAACTACTTGAGATGTGAACCCATCCCTTAGTATTGTTGCTTGGAAGGCTAGAAAGTGTACCTGGTTTGTGTTTGTATTTGTCTTCTTCCTTAATCGGTCTGTCGATCTGAAATTTCGGTCTTCTAGGGCTGCTGATGGCTTCGTTTGGTACTGTTGGTGAATAATTTCTCAGTGACCGGTTTTTCGTCTGGGCAAAGTGTTAATCGTCTCGATGTTTGGATTTATTATCTTCTTTAGTTGATTTGGTAAGGGCATCGGTTTTCTGAGTCTAGTTTTGGCAAGGTTTTGTCTTTGCATGTTGGTTTTGGCAATGTTATTGGTTGGATCGGTTTGGCAAGGGTTTGGCACGGATTCTGCTTTTGTATGTCGGATTTGGCAAAGGATTTTTGGTTGGATCGATCTAGCAAAGGAATTTGGCGACTGGATGGGTGCGACTGCGTTTTCTTTGATGAATGATGGCTCGTTTGGCTTGAAAGGGTTTATGTGAAGATGGTGGAAGAATGGAGGCTTGGAGGCTTGGATTTGATAATCTAGGGTTTGGTCGTCTTTAATCTTTTCTGTTAGACTCTTGTGTGCATTTGGGCTTTGGCTCTGTTTGTTATACTTTCAATTGTTATTAATAAAAGGCACAAATTTGATAATAATAAAAAATCATGCGAGTTCTTTGAAAAATTAATCATGTTAGTTGTTTGAAAAATCAATCATGAGAGTTCTTTCAAAAATCAATCATATGAGTTGTTTGAAAAATCAAACATGCAAGTTCTTTGAAAAACTAACAATGCTATTTTTGTTCGAAAAATCAACTATGTGAGTTCTTTGAAAAATTAAACATACGAGTTCTTTGAACATATAATCATGAGAGTTCTTTGAAAATTTAAACATGCGTGTTCTTTGAAAAACTTAACGTGCGAGTTCTTTGAAAATTTAACAATGTTATTTTGGTTTAAAAATCAATCATGCAAGTTCTTTAAAAATCAATCATGAGAGTTCTTTGAAAAAATAACCACAAACTATATTGTTGTCTAATACCCAAACTATTATATATGTTTATTCAATACTCATCTCATCTATATAACTCACAATCAATAAATAATTCTTTAATAATACCGGAAATACCAACGTTTCATCACCAGCCACGTAACCACCTCTAATTCTTGAACCAAAATTTATTTTTCTTACTTTTATCTTTTTATTTTATTTTTTAAAAGGTCTATATCTTTCAAACCAAAGCTCGAAAAAAATATCTGAAAGTAGAATCGCCTTTTTAAAGATGAACAAAACTATATCCATTGATGATTTATTTTTATTTTTTTAAAATAAAACTTTACGAGTAACATGCGAGTTCTTTGAAAATTAACCATGAGAGTTCTTTGAAAATCAATCATGCGAGTTCTTTGAAAAATTAAATATGTGAGTTCTTTAAAAAAATCAATCATGTGAGTTTTTTTTAAAATCAATCATGAGAGTTGTTTGAAAAATCAATCATGCGAGTTCTTTGAAAAATTAAATATTCAAGTTTTTTTAAAATCAATCATGAGAGGTCTTTGAAAAATTAAACATGCGTGCTCTTTGAAAAACAAAACATGCAAGTTCTTTGAAAAATCAACAACTCTATTTTGGTCGAAAAATCAATCATGCGAGTTCTTTGAAAAATCAATCATGGGAGTTATTTGAAAAATTAAACATGCGATTTCTTTAAAAAATTAACACTACTATTTTTTAAAAATCAATCATGCGAGCTCTTTGAAAAATTAAACATGTGATTTCTTTAAAAATCAATCATGAGAGTTATTTGAAAAATTAAACATGCGAGTTGTTTGAAAAATTAACAATTTTGTTTTCACTTGAAAAATCAACCATGAGAGTTATTTGAAAAATCAATCATGCGAGTTATTTGAAAAATCAATCGTGAGAGTTTTTTGTAAAATCAATCATGAGAGTTCTTTGATTAACAAATAAAAAACTAAAAAAATATCATTAATGGATCTACTTTTGTTCGTCTAAAAAACAAAAAATTGATGATACTTTTAAAAACAATTCCTTACTACGGCTTGAAATATACAAAATTTTAAAATAAAAAAAAAATAAAAAAGAGAAATTTAATTCAATAAAAGTATGAAAGAAATAGGGTTACTTATGGTTTTTTCAGCACGGTGGAGGTGATTGTTCGAAGTATCAATTTTTAGGTACTATTTGATAATAAGGAAGTTGAGTATGTATTTAGTGGTACTTTGCTCTTTAAAATATATTAAACTTTTAGCTTTCAAAGCTATTGTAAATAACTGTCCATGTAAATTTATTTACAATTCTAAATAGTATCGAGAGTTAGATTTAATTTTTAATAGAAAAAAATAGATAATTTATTTTATATTTGTATCTAATTTATTATTTAATATATTTATTTTTTAATATCTTTTAATAAGAAAATAAATCCACTGATTATTTTAGTTTGGTTTGTGTTTTTATGAAATTTTTGAAAAAAAACAAAATTGATTTTAGAAAATATTAAAAAAATTATAATAAAAATTAATAAAAATCACAACATTCAACATCATGAGACATTCCATGAAATACAATACCAAAATACGAAGACTATATCTACATTCACTCGAATTACCAAAAACATTAAAATAATAGATCAAGATGTGATCAGAAAAATTGGAGGCGCTCTTTTTAGAATTTTCTAAAAAAACACTTGGAATACATTTTTTTATTTGGAACTTTATTAATGTCTTTTTATTACCAAGAACCACATTTTGTTTTTCTACATTTATTCTAAATTTCAATCTTTATTTCTAAAAATGATAAGCGGTAATCGATTTTTTTATTTCAAAATAAATTTTATATCAATGTTATTAATGTGGTACCATTTTATTATCGCTTTATATCTTGTGTAGAGTTTTTTATCTACGCAAAAACGATCGAATTACAAAACATGAACTAAAAATAAAAAGTTAAATGAATGATGAAACATGAACAAAAAGTGAATTGTGAACTGTTAAATTTAAACACAAACTAATGGTTAAATGCGAAATACAAAATGTTATTCGTGAAATATCACTTAAATGCGACATAAAAATGAGTTAACTTCTTGAAAAATGTGAAATAATGATTATATATGAAATGCGAATAAAGGTTAAATGTGAATTTTTTTTCTCTGAAATGTACGTTAAATTTATTTGTGAAATACGAAATAAAAGTTAAATAAATTGTGAAAAAAAGAAAAAAGAAATTATGAAAAAAGAGATTAAATGAACTAGGAAATAAGGGTAAAATAAATTGCAGAATATACTGGAAAAAAAATTGTGAAATGTGAAATAACATTTATATATAAAATGAAATTATTTTACGAAATATGAGTTAAATTCATTTGCAAAATATGATCATTTCACAATTTATTTTTACTCGTATTTTCCAACTTGGTGTAGAAAATAAAATCGTTCCTGAATTATGTTTCTATCTTCTTAAAAAAACAAAGCAGGTGGATGTATCTATTAGTAACTCAAAGTTTATGGATACAGATTGATAATAAAAAATTAACTGAATACTTATTGATAACTAACCGTTAGATTTCATGTTTTTTTGTTGGATGTAATATAGAGTTAGGCTATATCGTATCTTCGTTTTGTTAGATATCTCACTAATAGATCTCATATATTTTTTGGATTTCATATTGTTTTGAGACATTTAACCCTTAAAAAATATAAATATAAGTTATTTAATTAGATCTCTTACCAAAAACTTTATAACTTAGACTCTCTCTTTTTAGAAAACTTCCAAACAGCCGCACCATAATTTATCTGTTATTATCATTCACCAAATAGTAAATATTATATTTATATATTATATAATTATTATTTCGTAATATCCATAATCAAATAATATATATATATATATATATATATATATACTCAAAATGGGATTCTCTATACATATATTATTATGTATTACTAATAAAATAAAATAAAAATTATACTTTTATAATGAAACACATTATACTTTTATAATGAAGCACATTATGCATCTAACTTAGTTTGCAGCACCGTTCTATTGCATACATACCGACATATTTCTTCATAAAAAAATAAAAAAAATTAATCAATATAAGAATTTATCTAAAAATAGAGTATACCATACCATAGTTCACAAACGGATTTATATACTGTTTTCAGTATAAGAATCTGAATTTTATAATAAAAAAAAATATGTCGGTATGTATGCAAAAGAAGGGTGCTGCAAACTAAGTTAGATGAGCTTGAACAAGAATTGACTCATATGAGGTTAGCTGCACTTGAACGACAATTGGCCCATATGCTGACGAATGCTGCAGCCGCCAATGAGTCTGAATTTTACTATACAATAAAGTGATTACATGTATAACTTCTAGCAAGGCTCAATACCCTATTATAATAATGATTATCAGGCTGGACGTTGGCAGAACCTAAATTTTTCATGGGAGCATACCGATTATTTTTGGGAGCATGGGGATTTGAATAGGTTATAAAGAAGAAGTCAAATCTAGAGGATGTTGTGAATAAATTTATCGAATCTTCGAGAAAGAATGAATCAAATGCAAAGAATATGGAGATTTAAATTCAAAATCAAGAGGTTTGCTTGAAAAACCTAGAAGATACAATAAATTCATCAAGATTACTGAAATAGTATTTGAGCTATCCGAGAGTTCTCAATGAAAGCTTCAAGATTCTACACAAATTCGATATACATCAATCCAACATCTTGAAGTTCAAAATGATCAAAACCATGATATGTTGGTGGATAAATCTAATGAATTTTTTTTAAAATTAATTTAAGCTAAATCATCAAGAACAACATAACGATATTGCTTTTACATGTGTTATCGAACTAGAAAAAACTCAAGTAGAGAAGGTTGAAGATAAATTTGAAGATGAACAAAATATGTATATCATAATATCTAACTCCGACCAATAGTATCATGATTATAGCACAGAAAAAACTAATGCTCAAATTATTTTTCTCTTCAACAATCTACCCTTCAACAAATTATGTAAAAGAAATTATATTCAACTAACACAATGACAACCGCAAACGAAGTCACTTATTCGAGACCTGCAACTATTATCATGGGGCAACATGAAAGCGTAACTATTTTTAAAGATATTTATCAACCACCTTGAAAAAAATAGTTGACAAGGTCGAGCTACTGACTTCAAATGAAGCACTGATTTGGAGGTAACTCAATGTAAAAAATATTTCAATTTAATTTTTTATATTCCAATATTCTTATTTTTATTTTCTATTTAAAAAATAGATGAATAGTATTTTTTTTAGAACACTATCTACTATATTATTCATAGTACTATTCATTTTTTGGAAATATTGTTCATTTAAAAACAATATTTATATTTTTAGTTTTAGGTATATTTATATTTTATTTTATTTTTGAGCGTGTTGACAATCTGCTTTTAGATTTTGTTTTGGAATTTTTATCACTTGCTCTTTTCTTTTCTTACTTTTCGTTTTGGCGCAACCAACTAGCTTCTACACTTCAAACTTAAATCCCACAAATTATGACCCCAAACTATATTTTTCAGGTACCATTTTTCCTTAATCTATTTCTTAATGTTTTTAATATTAGAAAAAATATTAAATTTTAAATGTGGGGTAGTGGGATATTTTTGAATAAAACTATCATAAAAATATAATTTGTTGATCATTCAATATTGTTTATTGTATATTTTGGAACCTTATAGATTAATTCAAACTTGTGAAGTGATATTTAAGTTCAAAGAGTTAATAATTGCATGTTTATATTTGAATTTGATTAAGTATTTAGATTTTCTTTCTATCTTGAAGTAATTAAATTGAATTATATTGAAAATTTACTCTCACTATATTTTTTCTTACATAGAAATTTATTTACTGATATAATAAATGTTTTTACCGAAAAAAATACTTATCATTTTAGGAAAAAAAGAAACTAATAAAAAACAAATTCTATATTGTTTATTAAATAAAGAGGTTGCATGATTCTTTACTGAGTGACTTGGTCTCTTCATAATTTGGTCGAAATTCGCGTACAAAGTGAATAGTTTTATGTTAATTCTCATATGTGGATTGTCTAGTTTTGTAGTTTAATTAGTCTGAGTCATTAAATATTGAGTGGACTTCATCACCTAATGATCTTAACCAACCAGAGGGATGCCATTAATCTAAAGCTCGTTAAATAAATTAATTAGAATACTTAATTAGACATTGTAAAAAGTTTCATGTAAATATTATATATATATATATATATAATATTTATACCATTCCATTTCCAAGTTTATATGTCCTTGGGTGCCTTATAACCTAATGACTTAAGCCAACCAGTTTGAGATTTCACATAGAAAAATGAATTATATTTATAAAAAAGTGGTAAAAAATAAAATAAAATGCAATTGGCAACTGCTAAAAAGAAAATTGATATTATTTTGGTTTATTAATAAAATATTATAAAAAATATTCAAGTAAATAATATATAATTATAGTTTAATTTTTAAAGGCATATTGAAGATTCTTTAGATTCCTTCAAATTTTTATCTATAACACGTGGTTAGGAATTTTTCACTGAATTCATTAGCGTATTTTGAGATTAAAAAATTTGGTCTTAATTTATATAATAGAATCACTTGATCATAATTTTAATTGTGATATTTTATTTCATGACTAACAAATTAATAAATGTGGGTTAATTTTTATAAAATCCATGACTTGAAGATAATCATAAAAAAAAGATAAGAAATTAGTTTTAATTTTCTAAGAATAAATTTTAATATTTTTATTATTTAGTTTAAAATAATAATATAATTCTTTTATTTGATTTATAAAGATTATGATTTTATTTCTAGAAAAAAAATTGGCATTCGATAATAAATTATAATATCTATTATTTACTTTACAAGAATAAATTAAGTCTTTTCTTTTATTTAATAAATATAATAATTTATTCTCGATGTCTTTTATTTTTAGAAGATTAGTAGAAGCCCGTAACTCTTCTTATAAATAAAACTCTAACACATCAAATGATGGGCAACATTGTCTCTTTTACTTTTTATGTTGTGTTTTTGTTATTAGGATTATGGCCACTAAGAGTTAAACTTTTTCCTCTAGTGTTATTAAAATTCTGTAGATGCAATTTTTAATGTAGTATATTCTCTTTTTTAATTTAGTTTTAGTTTTATTCTTTACTACCGATATTAATCCTAATGCTTTCAATTTATTGCGGGATTAATTGATTGATCATAAATTTAGGTAGAGACCGAGAGGCAATATTTACTTCTGATTGATATCAATACCAATTGGTTGAATGAGTAGTTTAATACGACCATGACGTAGTGAAGTCTGAAATAGACTCTTAGAATTTATGACCTAATTATAAGAGGTAGGGGACTAAAGATATAACTATCTATACAAGAAGGTTAGTTGTGTGAGATCGAGAGATGATCACAACACTCTGAAAGAGAACTTGACTTTAAGGAATAATTGCAAACGTTAGGTTCATTTGATTATATAAAAATACATTATAAATTGTTAATACATGTTTAATAACTCTGGAATAGTTTTTAACATTGATTAATTTTTTTGTATTTTTATTTTAAAATTTAAATTTACTTTATTTTATTAATTATTATAATTGTTATATTAAATATTAGATTGAAAAATATAGATTTATTCCCTTGGGTTCGATATTCGAGTCTTAAAGTAGTCATAAAACTACAACTAAAACCGTACACTTGCTATTTTTCGTAATCATACCCCTTAAGTATGACATATACAATTTTAGATTATTCTAGCGAGACATCCTTATATTAGCCATAAGGTTTCTCAAAATACTTATTGAGTATGCAAGATCAAGTCCGATGCAAATAATTGCATACATAATACTTTCGATGACATTTGCATAAGGTTTCTTGCATAATATTCATATATTTTACATCAGTCGGAGCTTGAGTAATATTAAGTTTGAACTGAACACCAATATAAAGTCTCAACATTTCTAGTTTCGAATATAGTAAACTATTTTAACATATTATATATGTTTTATCTTTAAATAATAATAATAATAATAATAATAATAGATAACCTCTCATTTTATTCTTCTTAATGTTTATTCCAAAAATACTTTTAGCTTCTCACATATTCTTTATTTGAAACTCTCTCTTAACCCGATTATTTATAGGTTCAATCATCGTTTTGTCCCTTCCATCTATAAGTATGCCATCAACATACAATAGCAACAAAATCTGCCTTTCGATATGTTTTCCCCATTATAAAAGATATAGTTTTTATAATGGTTTCTCACATAATTGACTGACCTCATGAAGGAGTCAAACATCTTATTATATTGTCTTGGTGACTGATTTAACTCTTTTGCGAGTCTCTTCAACAAACACACATCAGTTTCCTGATCTTGTTCTAAACCTTAAAGTTGTCTCATATAGATGTTCTATTCCAATTTTTATGTGAGAAAACAATATTAACATCCATCTGATTTGATTCAAGATCAAATTTCTCAATAATTACTAACAGAACCTTTATATAAGTTTATTTCACAACATGTGATAAAATTTCAATAAGATTAACATCTTCTTTTTGCGTAAAACCCTTAGCCACCAACCTATCTTTTTACCTAGATAGTTCAACTCCTGAAATATCTTTATTTTTTGTTAATATCTATTGTATCCAACAAGTTTTTTACCATTCAGCTACTTTATAAAAATCTAGGTGTTATTTTTTTCATGAGAATTCATTTATTTCCTCATATCATTATGTCATTTTAGTTTATCACTGTTTTTATAAAATCGTGATAAATCTCAAGTTCAATAACATTACCCTGTATTTTTACAGATAAATCATCACCTATAATATCAGTATATTCATATATATATATATATACTTTCTAAATCTTCGTACCTTATTCATCACCATTTGATAATTGTCACAATCTTCTTGTTATTCTTCAGTTTGAATATGCGAAACATCAAACTCTCGGCCAAGGATAAACCCATATTATGGTTAAATTCTTCTATAGAGGCTGAAACAATACCAAGTATGAGACCATCTTTTGTAAATCATCTTTAGATTCACTTTCTTATTCAAACTTCATATCAGCTTCAGCTACACCCGTGATAGTGTTGGGTCCAGTCTTTACCGTCGTGAGTAGTGGCATTTTAACTATACTGAGTATCATATCCTTGCTAACTTAAGCCTTATAATTCCCAAGTTCGAGACATCACAACCTCTAATCTTTCACTCATTCTAAATATTCGATAAATAAACATTTTAGTACTATTGGTGGAAGTTTGTCCTCCTTCACATTGCTAACTCTCCAGTTGCTAAACAATAGTTTCATTCCAACCCACCTCTCTTGAGGAAATTTTAATTCTAATTTCAAAAAAAGGATCTTGTTGATGATTTATGTATTTTTCTTGACAGTTTGTCCTTAAAACTTTTATCTCATTCCAACTGCCATAAGCATACACCTCACTCATTTATGTAAGATTCAGTTCATCCTCTTAGCGAGTTCCTTTCATGTTTCTATGCTTAGAAATACCAAATTTAGAAAAATATATAATGAATGGTTCATTCATAAATTTTAAGTCATCACCAATCCTTAACTTCTTTATTATATTTCGAGACTAAATCTATGTTAGCTTATTCCAATCTTTAAAGGCGTTAAATGCTTTATACTTTGACTTCAAAATATAACCCAAAATAGAATAGTGATCAAGTAAGGACATAAAATAATACGAGCCTCCCATTGTAGGATAAGTTATAGGTTCACAAAGGTCAAAATGAATATATTCAATCGTACAGTGAGTTGTATGGTTGGCTTTTATAAACTTGTCTCTCTTACTTTTAACCAGTGCATAATTATCACATAAGCTTAGCTTCTAAAACTTATTAGGATCCAATATCTTTTGTTTGTTTACTCAAATACATTAACTTTAGACACCACAACTTGGTGTAATCATTCTTAACATTATACATGTCTCCGACCACTATAGATCCTTCAAGAAATAATACACCATTAATTCTTTATGATTGCATAACAACTAGTGAGCCTCGTAGAATCATAGTATGTAATATTCATCTCTATAATTATACCCTTCATCATCTAACATTCTAAAAATAGAAAATTTCATGTATATCATAGACATACTTATATTTGTTGTGATTCTCTTAAGTTTTATAGATAATTTGAGTCAAAACACTTATCATTCCTTTTATAACACATGTCTCATCATTCCCCAATATGAACTTTCCTCCATCAAAATTATTCAGGTCCTCAAACAGTGTTTGTCAGAAGTCATATAGAATGAAGTTCATGAGTCCATACCCATTTTTACTGTATCTATAAGTAGAATACATTAGTACATAAATATATTCATAATTGATGCAGATAGTTTAGTGTTGGAATTTATGAAGACTGGCGATCACCCGAAGAATGCGGTGAATTGACAGTTTGGAGCTCCGGTGTCTGATTTTGACCCACAGCACCTTGTTTCGAAGGAAACGACGCCACGAATGCAAGTCACCAGCTTTGCTCATGACATATGGGATTTTTGGGGCATTTGGGCTCATATATCAGCTTATTTCGAGTTTTTAATAATTTAGGATATTTTAGTAATTTTCTTATTTTAGTTTTAGGGTTTCAATTGAAACCTTATATAAACATATCTTCTTTACATTGTTTGGGGAGAATTTTTTATTAAATAAATCATCGATCAATTAATCTTCAGATTCACATACAGACCATCACGCTCACCGTTCCACTTGTTATGAAATTAACCATAATCGGGTAAACCAATACTTTAGTTCTTGTACTTAAGTTTTTTTTTTACATTTTTACTTAAATTTCTAGGCTTTAAACAGTGTATCATCCATGGACTACCACATTTGGTGACAGCTAGTCCCTTGACTTTCAAAAGTCCGCTGGTAGTCCCTGGACTATGAGTTTAGATAAAGTTAGTCAACCATATCCTCTAATCCATGCCACCTGTCACCATAATTACCAAAATTATGTATCACCACGAGTCCTAAGACTTTAGGTACAATTTTTCCCTTTGACTAAAATCCTTGTTGGCATAAGGGTTTCTCACGTGCCAATTTTAGTTGATGTGACACCAATTAAATAATGTTTCTATGTTACTTAATTAAATAAATACGTGTTATCTTATAAACTAATAATCCGTCCTCTTCCTTATAAACCTTTCTCTTCTCTCACTTTTTTTTTCATTCTTCTTATTCCTTTCTCTTCTCTTACTTTATTTCCTGAAAACTAAAAAAAATCCCAACTCTTCGTGGAAAAATTCTAATCCATGGAGGAGATTTTATGGGTGTATAAACTATAAGGTAAGTGTCATCTAACCTAAATTTTCTTCAATTAAAATATTAATTTATGTCTAGAACCCTAGTTTTATACCCAAAATCGATTTAATTTTCTAGAGTATTAACCAAAAATATGGGTTTTTTGAGTGGGTGAATTCACTAGTTCCTGATCATTCTTATAAATAATCATTATGTTGAAGAAAAACCTATGCAAGGTAGAAACCAAGAATGGGAGTTTGAAAACCAAAGTTAGTTTGTTGATTTTGTTTTGATGTATTTCTTGTCTTTTTATTTTTATCATCCATGTTAAGAACTAGTTTTCATAAATGTAATTTTTTGTTTGATCCCTTTATCTGCCATGTTAAGAATTGGTTTGGAGTAGTCATGTAATTTTTTTTTTTTGTTAATTATTTGGCTTCATTTTGAATTGGTGTTGCTTTATCAACATTTCTAAGAACTGGATTTCAAAAGGGATGTAATGTTCTTTGTATTATTTAGCTACTTATTTAGCTTGGTGTGGTTATATTTGTACTGTATTAGTTTATGTTTTTAATTTAGTTGAGAATTGGTTTATTTATTGATCATGCAGTTTATAGATTATGAATCCATAAATCTGCCAGTTAAAAGATTAACAACACTGTAAACTATGATTTAAACAATACCGTAGAATTTGATTCATAATTTACCAAAGCTTACAACACAATCCCAAATATTACATTATCAACACATAATACAAAAAATTACATCAGGTTATGAACACCTAATAATACATCACTTAGAGTTCACACTTGTAATTGTTAACAAAAATTGACCAAAAACAGTCTACTCTGAAACCCCAAAAGAATTTTCCATCGATTCATAGTATACACACTAGAAATTCCTAGAAGTTCACTTTGGTGCAGTATCAAATGAAGCCACATCAGCAGATGAAGTCGCAACTCGTCTTGGTCTTTTCCATTTTCATTTTCAACTCTAGTAGCCTCTTTGAATTGAGGCATTTTCCCTAGTCGGCATCCAGTTTCCACTAGTTTCCTGCAATCATACAACACTCTGATAATAATTTTGCTAGACCAAACTAGTAATAATAACAACATATCAGTAATACCAAGAATAATTTCATACAACAAACTAGTAATTATAATAGGAATACCATTCCACAATATAACAAACAACTAATAAAAACAACAATACAAGTAATACTATTTTGTAAGACCAAGCAAGACCAAGTAATAATACAAGCAGACCATTAAATACATAAAAATATCTACCTAACATACCAACAAACAAGTACCCAATACCATACTAATTGAATACTAATTAAATGCATACCAATACTATTACTTAACATACCATGTGACCAATTATTCTATTAAAAAAAACAGGTAGAAAAAGCCAAAATAAAACAGATTTACAGTAGGAGAGATAAAAATCTTATATGTTTTCATATCCCTCTTCTAGTGGCTTGTGCACCTTGTCCCCCATCAGCTATTGGATTAACACAATGAACAAGGCTTCCTTACACCTGATGAGGGTGGAATCCGCCGACCCAAGCGATAGGGGTAAAAATACAGTAGATAATAGTTGATGGGGTTAATCGGGTATTTAGAGTCCTTCAAGGACTAATTTACAACAATGTAATAATAAGAAGGGCTTCATTGAAATGCAATGAACGGCCCACTAATAGGTTAAATGGGTCCGCCTTATTTTACTATAAAAGGATGACCCACTTGCCCAAAAAAGGGGCATTGAATATTACTTTCTCAGATTCTACTTTATCTCTCTATACTTTCTCTCTCTAGTCATATCACGTCCAAGATCCTAAATACATTCTTTTGACAGCAATTCACTCATCATTGGCGCCGTCTGTGGGAACAGTGATACCGAAAAGGAATCTTCTGTTCTTTGAAAATCACACTGTACGGGATGAATAGCGAAGCGGCGATAGAGAGGGACGGTAGGGAGGTCGTCCGAGCCGCTGCTGGGTCGGAAGACGCGGGAGCTCCCGGTCGGGAGTGGAACGGCGGTCGGGATAAGCGGTCGACCCTGATTATGACCCGAAAGCAGCTGCTCGAAGATATTGCCCGGTTAGAAGAGGAGCGAGAGCGGGCACTGGACGAAAAAAGGATTCGTGAGGGGAAGGGCAAAGAACCCGCCCTGGACGATCGGGGAGCGGCTGGTCGCGACCAAGCCTCGCGGGTGGAGGTCAGACCTGTCAGGTACTACCGAGATTCACCTCCCGATGACGAAGAGGCCGTCAAGGTTCGTCGGAACCCAGACACCCATCGGGCCATGACGTCGGACTATCCCTCAGACGATTCGTCCGGCGAGGAGTACCTGCGCCGGGAGAGAGCCCAACGGACGCGAAAGAATCGGTCCCAGCGCATTCGAGGGTCCAGGGCAGACCCTTCGCGGTACAAAAAGGGCGGCACCGATAAGCTGACCCCTGTGTCCTTTGAAAAGGAAGGAACGCACGTCGCCAGCCGCGGAGAGCGAGAAATGTTGCCACCAATTCCTTGGCAACCGACGAACAGCCAAAACCATGGATACCGAACAAGCAGCCAGTTCGTCGGCCCAAGAACCGAGGGACTCTATGAAATCAGGACCGAGGGTCTTGGGGGAGGAGCTTTTGAGCTCGGAGTCAACTGGAGAGCCTCCCCGTTATCTGATGAGATATTAGCGGGACCGCTCCCGAGGCGTTTCGACATTTCTAAACTGGAAAAATACGACGGGAAAACAGATCCGGACAACCATTTGGAAGCCTTTAAGAACTTTATGCTGAGTTTCGACAACGATGATAAGCTCTTATGTAGGGCGTTTTCTATGACATTCAAAGATAGGGCCTCGAAATGGTACAACCGATTGCCGCAGGGGTGCATCAGGAACTTCGGGACTTTCTGGGCAATGTTTAGGCAGCACTTCGTAGGAAGTAAGAGTTTCCGTGCTAATGGAGACACTATCATGAACTGTCGACAGAAGCTAGGGGAAAGCCTAAAAAACTATACCAGGCGGTTCATCGATGCGAAGACCGATCTAGACCATTGTGAAGAGAACGTGGCCCTAACGGCGTTTCGATTAGGCCTGCTCCCAGGGCCAATGAAGCAGGCAGTCACGAAGAAGCAGGCGTTCACTTTCTCTGCATTATTGGCACAAATAGAAAAGCAGATACTGATCGAAGAAACGGAAGCTTCCGAGGTGGCGGCACAGATCCAACAGAGCGCCCAAGCATCGGTCGTGATAAAGCAGGGTTCCAGACCAGACCAGGCAAGGGTAGCCCAACCAATTAGCACGATACCTCCGATCATGCCGTCGGTCACTAAATCTCCCGCCCCGACCGGTCTTAGGCCAAGACAAAATGGGCAGGCAACTTCCCGACCTATATCCAACAATAACAGCAGACGCAAAACTCATGGTGAAAACTTGTGATACGTGTCAAAGGTTCGGTAATGCGATCAACATACCCGCAACGCCTCTGGAATCTATATCCGAAGGGTTACCCTTTGACCGATGGGGAATCGACCTCGTCGGGCCGTTACCCATGGCATCGGGAGGAAGGCAAACGATCGTCGTCGCGGTCGACTATTTTTCAAAATGGATCGAGGCTGAGCCCTTGTCAGCCACAAAAACCAAGGACATTATCAAATTTATCTGGGCGAACATTTGTTGTAGGTTCGGGGTGCCGCAGCGGTTAACCATGGACAACGGACCACAGTTTGATAGTGCGGAAATGAAAGCGTTCTGCACCACGCATAATATCCGACAGTGTTTCTCTGCTCCTTTTCACCCGCAAGCGAACGGCCAGGTCGAAGTCACGAATCGAACCGTTCTGGATGGCCTCAGGAAGAATCTCGAGGGAAAGGCTGGCAAGTGGCCCGACTACTTACAGGAAGTGTTATGGGCTTACAGAACGACACCCCGCACGGCAACCCAGGAATCACCCTTTGCCTTGGTGTATGGCATGGACGCGGTCACCCCCGCGGAATCCATTTTTCCCTCTTTCAGGGTCGGCACTTATCAGCCGGAGGCGAATGATGCTACCCGACGGCTAGAGCTCGACCTCATTGACGAAAAGCGCCACCGCGCCCATTTAAACTCTTTGCACTACCAGACTTTAATGAGGAGTCGGTATGCCACCAAAGTCCGTCGTCGGGAGTTTAAGGTCGGAGACAAGGTTCTGCGACGGGTTTTTCTACACACCAAAGACAAGAGCCTCGGAAAACTCGCACCAAACTGGGAGGGACCTTACGAAATAGTCGAAAGAGTCAGGAGCGGGACGTACCGCCTACAGAACCGTCTCGGACAACTCCTAAGGCTACCGTGGAATATCGAGCATCTGAAATTATATCTCGAATAGTTTGTAATTTTTGGTTAATTTTCGTATTTTTTTATGTTTTTAGTCAAATTTGTAATGATCGGGGGTGCACTCTTTCCTACCTTGGTGGTACAAGGAGGTTTTAATGAGGCATCGATCAAAACCCGAACCGCATTATTGATTATAAAATTCTTTGCCTTTTAAAAAAATCAATTCGTTATATGGCGGTGGACAGCTGACGAGCTGGGCACCATCGTTTCTATTGAAGTCGATTTCCAGAACTCTCAAAGAGTTTTTTGGTTTTTACCGATCTACATTTTGATTTTTCCGACCCGTTGGAGAGATTTTCGATGATGACTCGATCTACAGAACTCTCAAAGAGTTTTTCGGTTGTTACCGATCTACATTTTGATTTTTCCGACCCTTTGGAAAGATTTTCGATGATGACTCGATCTACAGAACTCTCAAAGAGTTTTTCGGTTTTTACCGATCTACATTTTGATTTTTCCGACCCTTTGGAAAGATTTTCGATGATAAATCGATCTACAGAACTTTCAAAGAGTTTTTCGGTTTTTACCGATCTACGTTTTAGCCTTCCAGACCCTCTGGATTAACCTTCGATGAAAAATCGATTTACAGACCTGATTAAGCCGTCTTACCGACCTACATTTTTTGGTTGTCACAATTCCCGGGCATGACAAATTAACTAACCAAACATCAAAGATTTAAACCTGCAACACTGTACTTGGCAAAATAAATCATCATCCGCAAAGGGGGCCCCGTGGCCCCCAAAATAAGATAGTACAATACAAAATCTGGGGGGGCCGTAGCCCCCGAAGGTTTGCCACACATTTTCAAAAACAACAAAAGAAAAACAGAAATAAAGAGAGCTGCATCACTGGTCACCATCGTCACCGTCTTCCTCGTTTTCTTCTTCATCGTCCGCCTCATCGGACTCCTCCACTACAATTCCCTCGGGGCGATCCTTTTCAGGTACGTCCAGCCATAGCGAACCAAGACGAAGGTCCGGGTACCGGTTGTGGAGTGACAGAACATAGGCGGCTTTGGCGGCTGCGGCATCTTGGTCCGACCACAGTCTGCATCGATCGAGGAAGGCTACGTTCGAGGACTTTAACTTTTGAACCTCCGATGCTAGGCCTGAGGCGCGGTCTTCCGCGGCTTTCCTCGCCGTCTCCGCGGCAACCGCTGCGCCTTCCGCGGTTTGTGCGGTTTTCTGCGCCGACTCCATCGCCTGCTTTGCTGTTTCCGCGGCCGTCTTAGCTTCGGTGGCTAGCCTCTCAGCCTTGGCAATCCGACCTTCCGCCGCCACCAGAGCCTCTTCGGTAGTCTTCACCTGCGCGGTCAGTCTAGAAATCTTAGCCTCCGCCGCGGATAACTTCTTACCAAGCTCCTTAGCCCTGCGCTCTTTCAAGGCAGCTGGTACCAGCAAGCTGTAGAGCGACAACGCTAGCCCATCCGTGCTCCGAAGCGGAAAAGGGTGCGGGCTTCCCATCGTCGTCAGCACCGGGAATTTGGGACCGCACGACGACGAAGCATCAGGTCCTGCGGCCTCCGGGGTCTCAGTGTCGTCCGCGATAGGGATAACGTCGGCTGTAGGGCGATCCCCGCTTTCAACGTGATCCAAGAGAACAGGCCTTGGAACAATCACCTCTGGACGGACGGCCACCCGATCCTTTTCTGCAGCCTTGGCCTTCTTTGGCTTGGATCCCTCCGCTTCTGCACGAGTCTTCCTCTTCTGCGCTACCGTCGGATTTTGGCTCGCCTCGGGACGTTCCGCATCCGACGCCGCCGTCCTGGTCGGGTCGCACCCTGCCTCGGTTCTAGCTTCTGTTTCCCCCCCCCCCCCCCCCCTTCATCATCTGACTTGGGGCGTTTGCTGGGTGCCTTATTGCGCTTGGGGAGGTACAGTATGTACCCGGGACGACCGGTGCGGGCCATCACTTCGTCTAAGCTTGGAGGTGTCCGCAGCTGTTCGATAGACAGAGCCTCGGACGAGCACCGCCAAAGATTGCTCGTAAACAAGTTCTTATCCATGAAAGTGCGATGCATGCCCCGACCCCAATTCCGGCGGGCGTAGTTTTTCAGCACTTCGAACGTATCTTCCGCGGTTGACGAATGGTCCTTCTTCACCCCCTGTAGCCAGTCCTTTGACACTACGCAAAGATCACACACGTTAAAAATATATATATATATATATCGGCAGTACCATCATGAACCCAGGTCCGCAGCAGTTGCCTCGGGTTCTCCTTGGTGTACGGAAGCCCGTTCTCCCAGCACCCGCTCAAGAATACAAACCGATGCTTCCACCCCTTGTCCCCCTCTAAAAAGTCGTTGACAATTTTCCATTTATTGCCAAGAGAGGAATAGAAGAACGGTGACTTCGGGGATTTCGACAGACCCGACATGGCGATATACTCCTCCATCGGCATAGCTCGACCAGAGAGGCGGGAAGCCATGATGCAGGACATCAGGGTGTACCACGCATTGGGTGTCAGCTGCGATGGGCAGATTTGAAGAGTGCGGAAGTAGAGTACAATCTCGGGGTCCAGAGGAAAGCGCAGACCCCAGTTGAACAATTCAGTGAACACCACGATCTCTCTGGGTCTGACGTGAACGGGCGTCTCTCCCGGGGTCGGGAATCGAACGGTGACACACTCAGGGATTCCTCAGCGGATTAGCATCTCCTGATGATCGGACTCAGGGAAGTAGAGGTACTTCCCCTCGAAGAGAGAGACCACGTCCCTGGTCAAAAGCCAGTCAAAGTATTTAGTCGAAATAGCAGCTTTGACCGCCTCAGGCCAGGGATCGTCCTGGTTATTAGCCGCGTGGCAAGCTGCGGCAGCGCACTCCCCCGCGGGAGCAATATCGATTTCGGGCTCTCCAGCTTCATGGGTTGGAACTGGGTTAGAGCAGCGGTCAGCAGCAGCGTTTGTATCAGATGGCCGGACCTGGGAAGAAGAAGCATCGGGAATACCGCGAGCCATGGCCTTATGAGCCTCTTCAACCTGCTTGGGTGTTAGCTGCATTTTGGGCAGACCTAAAAAAGTGACCGCAATGTTAATACCGGTCCGAAACCCTCTAATCGAGGGCGTAAGCTGAACCATTTCAGGACTATTACCTCCTTCCGTGTACTGGAGTAATTCGTCTTCCCCCATAGTCAGAAAAGTGGATTTACGAGCACGTCGGGGTACAGGCAAGTTTGTGGAAGATTGGGTCGGATTTCCCAGACGAACTACCGGGGAACGAGAAGAACTGTCGCTAGAGGAAAGGACGATGGGCTCTGGAGATCGACCTGCTTCGGGAGTCGTAGAAACGGGAAGATCGGAGGCAAGGAAAACTTCTGCGGGAATCGGGGTGCCTAGCACGGGGTCGTGAGGAAGTGGAGCGGGAACGAAAGGTTTGGAGTTGGACCCCCAGATCAGACCGGCGCGTCGGTATTCCTCTGCTCTATCACCAATGCTAGACCACTGTTCGAAACTCCACTCAGATCCCTTTTTCTTGGTTGGTTTTTTCTGTGAACGTCCGGGTTTCATACAACGAGAGCCAAGACAAGGAAGGGTCGGGCAAATGTTCTCTCTCTCTCTAGAAATGCTCTGACAACGTTTTCTCTCTCTAAAAAGCTTCTGAGAGACACAGAAGGCTTTGGGGTATTTATAGGGAGGTTTGGAAGAGCGGGGGATATCAATCGACAGAAACACAGCGGGAAGACGAAGAGTCTCTCTAGGGGTTTTAGCCTGGCAGGAAGATGGCCTATTAGCTCATGACACGTGTCGACCCGGCTCTGACGAAACCTGACGTAAGCATTCACCACAACACAGCAAAGAAGTGGGCCGTCGCAACCAAGCTCAGACAAAAGGACCGGGCCCATCAAGAGAAGCTTAGGATTAGAGGCCCACAAAACGAGAAGACAAGGCGCGGGAAGGTGTCAGAGGAAGTAACCCCGAGCATCGGGAAGTAGAAGCCGACAGGATCAGAATTGGTTGATGAGGTCGGACGATCGGCGATAGCCTTTTCATAAGTCTCCGCTCCTAAAAGTTCTCGAAGACTGGGGGGCTACTGATGAGGGTGGAATCCGCCGACCCAAGCGATAGGGGTAAAAATACAGTAGATAATAGTTGATGGGGTTAATCGGGTATTTAGAGTCCTTCAAGGACTAATTTACAACAATGTAATAATAAGAAGGACTTCATTGAAATGCAATGAACGGCCCACTAATAGGTTAAATGGGTCCGCCTTATTTTACTATAAAAGGATGACCCACTTGCCCAAAAAAGGGGCATTGAATATTACTTTCTCAGATTCTACTTTATCTCTCTATACTTTCTCTCTCTAGTCATATCAGGTCCAAGATCCTAAATACATTCTTTTGACAGCAATTCACTCATTAACACCAAAACAAAAAAAATCAATATCATAAAAAAGGCAAGAGTGGAAAAAGAGAATAAATTTTTTTTAAAAATGTTATATCAGGCATTGTGTTAGTAGTAACACCTATCCTAACCTATTTTACCGTCAAATAAACCCAATCAGTTAATACTTTCTTAACGCCATCAAGAATCAAAAGTATAAAGATGAAGAAGAAACTTAGTGGGATTTTGGCCACTCTTGTTGTCACCCTTCGAGGACGAGCATGGAAATGGGCTTCATGTGCTCTGTTAACACCAACTCAATCAACACCAACATTTATCTCAGGTCCAACAAGTCCATCTAAATTGGTTGCAGCCCCACCATCAGTTGGCTCAGGCCTAGCAGCTACCTGTGAGTTATCTGCAACATCACTTTCATTTGTCTCAACCCTAATAGTAGCTTGTGAGTTGTCTATAGGAGCTGGGAAACTTATTTTATTGTGGCTAGGTTTCTTACATGTAGTGCACTTTAATTGAATTAACTTCTTTGACATTATTTTTTATGTCGGTGGTTAAAGCTCACTTATGTCCCTCTTTCTTTTTATTACCTTTCCCTCCTCTTGACTTCCATATGTTGTGGCTGACAAAAAGGAAATGCGAATTTTTTGCACAATAACTGCCCATTAATAGGGTTGATAGTATGCTCGTGGATGGATTTCTTAGTTGCTATCCGGTAACATGGCGGATTGAAGTTGATTGGTGTTTTATTGTCAGCCCATATACCTACAAGACCATGTGCACAAGGTATACCACTTAGTTGCCAACTCCTACTACAGTAGGTATTTTCTACAATGTCTACGAAAAATTTCTCTCTCCTTGATTTGATTTGATACTTCAGACCTCATGATTTTTCAATCCAGCACCTCCCAGCTGCCTCCATACTCTTTCCCAACGTCTTCAGAATACTTGGCCAGACTTCACTCTTCTAGGTAGCACTTTTGTTTTTAAGTTTAATTATTCTTTTCATTGTCTGTGTTCTGATACCATCCATCAATGTTACGATGGATTTCTCCTTTAAGTTTAGATAGACCATGTTGAAAGTCTCTGCTAGATTGGAGGTCTGAATATTGTGGCATGTGTCATTTTTATAGTGGGCTCTAAACTATTGGTTCAGTGGCTTATCTTCCAACCATTTGAATACTTCAACATTAACTCTTTCTATATTTTTTCATATGTGCATCAAACTCCCCACGGTATGTGGTTTTACCTGCTTCTCAAAATATCATTTTTTAGTCGACCGGGGTAAGATTTTTTAAAGTTTGCATACAAATTCCTAAAGCAAAACCTATGCTTGGAGTTTGGAAAATCTTCCAACAAAGCATGGACCAACCCTTTATTTTTATCACTTACAAATAACCACGCTCCTTGGTTTTGGATATCAAGGTCCTCTTCCAACTTGATATGTTTTCATTCTCGACAACAACCCACAAACTGGTTATATCTGATCATTAGCATCAACACCAACAACCACTAATATTTGGTCTCGAAAAGGTTCCTTCAAAAAGTACCCATCCAAGACCACAACCGGCCTACACCTTGATTTGAATCCCCTCTTAATAGGTCCAAAATACATGTAGAACCGTTCAAACACGTTGTTTACTTGCTTAATAATGCAAGTATAACCTGGATTCCTTTTTATAATCCCCTTGCTATAATCCAATAGTTGTGAGAACTACTGCTTATCATTACCTAAGATCATCTCATGAGCTATAGATTTAGCTCTATATCACTTTTTTTGATTTATTCGGACCAGAAACTCTCTACTTAGTGAGGCTAATAAGGAGGTGACAAACCAGTTGATATTTGCCTCCCACTGTGCTAGATAATACCTAGTTATCCAAATGTCAGTAATATTTTTATTTTCATTTGTTGAAGGGCATGTATGGATGTCTACCAACGTATTCAACGCCCACCTATTACGGCATCCCATTGAGCTACAATATTATTTCTGAGGGTAACCTTCTGGCATGTTCTCTTCAGCATCTTCATCGGTATCAGCTGTTGCATCATGGGTATTTCTTTCGGAGGCAGTTGATTCAACCTTAACACCATCCCCCAACGCTTGTCTACCATCTTGCACATCTCTAGTGCATCTGTATCACAAGAGACTGGTACCAAATTTTTATTATCTTTGCGTGATGACAGTTGATAAGAGAAGTTCAACACTTAATATTGTTCAGGCAAGCAAGTCATGTAAATGTGTTCGCTCAGATAAATCAATGATAACTTGTCGGGGTTCACATTAGCAACCACTAACTCCTTTCCACCCTTTTATGTTACATGGTGAATAATTCTAGATTGACACCTGCAAATATCACAAATGCAATATCAATTAATAAATGAAATAGTCTGTCCTAATAATATCTCAAACAATCTATCAAAATGCAATACCAATTCAATATACAAGCATTCAAATGCAATATCCAATTCAATATCCAAGTATTCAAATGAAGCATCACTACACTCTAAAGCCACATCACTACTCTCTAAAGCAACATTACTCATATATATAGCATATTATTATGTTGAGCATGCAATACCACTTCAAAGCCTCCAACCATTCCAACAGAAACAAATTTAAAGCAACAATTTAGTCAAGCATTCAAATGTAATATCAAGTTCAATATCCAAGTACTCAAATTCAACATCACTAATATTTAAAAAAATGATATCAGTAAACTCTAAAGAAAAATTACAAAACTCTAAAGCATAGTAATCTTTCAATCTACGCAAGACTAGTTCAAAGCCTCCAAATATTGAAACTGAAATGACTCTAAAGCAAAAATTATGTCAAACATTCAAAAAAAAACAAATAACTCAAACGCAACAACACTAAACTCTAACAAAACGTAATCTGTCCAAATTCAATATTAGTTCAAACTAAAACTATTCAATTAAAAAAAAACTCAAACGTAACATCATTAAATACTGAAGCAAAGTAATTTGTCGAAATGTAGTATCAGTTCAAACTCGAAGCATTCGATTTTAAAAAACTAAAACTAAATATAACTAAACACTGAAGCAAACTAATCTGTAAAGCAAAGTCTTTTCATAAACATAAGTAGTTTCCAGACTCGAATCAAGACTAATCACTCAAAAATATAAGCAATTAAACAAAAATAATACATGTGTAGTCTTTAGAGAACTCCGATTTAAATTTCACTTTCTTTTGTTTCCTTCTCGATCCCTTCATTGTTGAATCGCAATTTATGCAGTAAAATCTAAGGCTTGAAACAAGGAGTATATATTGTGGGATCTAGGGGATAAAATTTAGGATTTTGTTTCCATTCAAGTATAGATTGTGTGAGCAGATTGATGGATTGAGTTTACGAGGAGTAAAAGTGAAGAGGATAAAATTTAGGGATTGAGATTCGAATCAGGTTTAGATTGTTCACAGAGAATGAAATCTAAAGTTTGGTTCAACATACTAGATTTTGTTAGGTGAAAAATTAATTTGATGTAACACATGACTAATGGTTGATGAAATTCTATTTGATTAAAAATTGAAGTCTAAACCAAGACTCGTAATCTACGTATGATCAAATCAGCCAACTGTATAATCATCCAATAACTAATATGCCAAGTGGATATGGAACAGTATAACAAGCCATAGAGAGGAAAAAGGATTCCCTCCAAGAATGCAGAAACCAAGAACCCAGGAACAAAGTCCTTTGCCCACCTTAATCTTCTTTTTTCATCATTGATCTCTCACATGGATATCCATAAAAATGCATTGTTTCAGGAACAATAATTTTCAATTCTTCAATCTGATAACAATGTTAAAAGTCTTCCAAAGAGTTTGTTCAGAAAATCATTCGCTGACTCTGTTAAACATTCAGAGCCTCAAATCCCGATCGTTCTTCAACCTGATAGTATATCATAGAAATCTAATCACATTTCTTTTCAATATTCCAAGGAAACCAAAGATTACTTGTTAAAGAACACCAAATCACGCTGGTGGGGAAGTTTTCGAATGGATTACCGAATAACTCTGTTCTTACTCAATTTCTTAATTTCTTCAAGTTCAGAGGTTCTTTCAACTAGATTATTTGGGATTCTAGACCCATCTTTCTTGAGTTTGATAATAAAGATAATGTTAACAAGATCTGGGATAAAAATGTTTGGAGTGTTGAAGGTTTTGTTATGCAAATTCTAAGGTGGAAACCTGATTTCAATATAAAAAAAAGAATGTCATGTATCATTAGTGTGGATACGAATTCAAAATATTCCTGAATTGTTAATATAATAATGACATATTGCGCGAAATTGTTGCTTCCATAGGCACTCCTTACAAAATTATAGTTCCTGACTATACTAGAGCCTACAAGAATGCGGTTTACGCTCTAGTTGAATTGGATGTCACTGGAAATTTGAAAGATAGCATTTGGATAGGTTTTGGTTTGAATGACGGTTGTTGGTTGAAAGTGGGCTACAATAATCTCATATCATTGGTGATCACTTCTTATATATGGTTCATAACTCCTCTGAATGTAAGAAAATACAGAAGCCAAATCTTGAAAATAAAAATAAAGACGATTTAACAGTTAAAGCATTAAATATAGGAAGAGAAAGAGATAAATTCCCTTTAGTTTCCAAATGCCAAATATACAGGCCCAAAGTTACATCAAAAGTCGTTCAAAGTAATTAATACAATAATAAAGAAACTATACAAAATGTTGATCTCAACAGAGAGAAAGATTACATAAATCAAGGTCTTCTTGATTCCAAACTGTCTGATAATCAATCTAAAGAAGATTCTGGCCCTGAAGAAGTTGAAATAATTGAAGCAATATAATTTCTTAACCAAGTTGTGCATCAAAACACGAATCAAGAGTTAGATTTATTAGAAACTAGTAGACACTCTCATGTCAAATAAAACATTGGTAGCAACCATGTTACCATATCCATAGAAGCTTTATCTCCTGATAACAACTTCTGCACAATACTAAACAAGAAGCTCAGAGCTGCAAGAAAGATAAAAAAGCCTAGTAAACTTACTATAAAGTCTCTTAAACACTCACAGGCCAACATTCGTATCAAATCTTTATTTGATAATGATAAAGATTCTTAATTGGAATATGCGTGACATCAACAACAAAACTACCATTGGGAGGCTGAAAACTATTATTTACAAGGAGAAAGTAAAAATATTAGCTATTCAAGAACCAATGGCCAACTCCAATATAATCAGTGATATTGCTTCAAATCTGAGCTTTACTAATTTCACGTTTAATATTTCCAATAAAATTTGGTTGTTCTGGGATGATGATTCATGCATTAATGTCCTTGTTAATCATGATCAATGCCTGTATTTAGAGGTGGAGTACCAGGGTCTGGATATGTCTTTTTATCTGACGGTGGTTTACGCAAAATGCCAAAAAAATCAAAGGATCAACTTGTGGAATCAGTTCAGATCTTTTGCTTCAACTAATAAAATGTGGATCTCTGTTGGTGATTTCAACATTATTGCCTCAAATGATGAACAGATAGGATGCTCCGCCATTTTCTAAAACAGTATTGATGACTTTGTGGATATGACCAGAGATTGTGAGTTAGAAGATGTTGGTTATGTTGGGCAGAAGTTCACCTGAAATGGAAACACTAAATGGAAGTGGTTGGACAGGGCGATGATTAACAGGGCTTCGACTAAATCTTTTAACTCTACTCAGGTTCTTCACATGGTAAGAACTTGTTCTGACCATGCTCCTCTTCTAATTTATGCCTCTCAAAATAATAACAATGCTTACAGAATTAAAAGAAGTTTTAAATTTATGAATATCTGGATTAATGATGTTTCTTTCTTAAGATTGGTCAATAATACATTAATGATGTTTCTTTCTTAAGATTGGTCAAGAAGAATTAGAATCTTCCAATCAACGGTAATCGTAATGAAGTCTTTTGGTTTAAACTTAAAAGGCTTAAGAATTGTTTACATGTGTGCAATGTTAAACAGTTTCGTGACATCTTCAATAAAACTAAGGAGGCTGAAAAGATAGTGTTAAGGATGAAAGCTCTGCACATTTCTAATAACAATGCTATGTCTAAAAATAATCTTAACAAGGCTACTGCTTTGCATATTCAGGCTCCCAGGAATGAAGAAATCTTTTGGAAGAAAAATTGCTATAATAACTGGTTGAGGAATAGTGATAATAACTCTAAAGCTTAGAAATGCTTACGTCTCCAAAAAGAGAAGGAAAAATGCAATTAAAAGTATTAAGGTGGATAATAACCAGATTCACAACACTGAGGAGATTGGTAGATCAGCTGAGGATTATTTTAGTTCCATTCTTTCTTCTCTACCTTATAAAGACAAGGATGATGAGTTTGCTATGATGAATGATAGAATATTTGATAATATACCCAAGTTGGTTTCTGCTGAAGAGAATGACAGTCTAATGAGGCCTTCAAATGAGGATAAAATTTGGGAAACCATCAATACAATATTCTTTTCTATAAAACTTGTTAGAGTATTATCAAATTCGATTTATGTTCTACTATTAATACTTACATTGCTGGTCAAAGTATTCCATCTAGGATTTTTGCTACTGGTCTATGTCTGATCCCTAAAGCTACTAACCATGTGTCCTCGAACAATTATATGCCAATAAGCCTTTGCTCTATTCATAATATAATTTTCTTCATACTCCTTAGCAACAGATTATCTACTATATTGTGAAAGAACTTATATATGGTATTAACAGGAAGCCTAAGTGTAGAAACATATTAATCCAATTAGATATGTCTAAGGCCTTCGACAGACTGTCTTTTCCTTTCATTATCAAAGTCCTCTTTTGTTTTGGCTTCTCTAGTTGTTTCATTGGCCTGATTCACAAGTTAATCAGTAACATTAACATCTCTATTTTGATTAATGGTAATTTTTTGGGCTATTTCAAAACTAATAGAGGCTTGAGGCAAGGTGATCCCATGTCCCCAAGCCTCTTCATCATTGGTGAGGAAGTCCTTCTAATATGACTTAATAATCTGTTCTACAATAATCGTAAGATGAAATATGCTTCAAGAACTGATCTTAATGTTCCTTCCATCGCTTTTGCAGATGATGTTCTGATTTTTACCAACTGCGTAAGTTCAACTAACAACAAGTTGAGTTGTCTCCTAGATAATTACCAAAGGATCTATGAGCAGTACATTAACAAGCCAAAAACAAAGATAATTATGTCCAATAAAGCTCACCAGAGTAGAAATAGCTTCCTGGAAAACTTCACTAGTTTTGTTGTGGAGGGTCTGCCTTCTACTTATTTGGGAATTACCTTGAATAGCAATAACAAATCCAACAACTACAGTGTGATGGTGGATAAGATTAATTCTAAAATCAATAACTAGGATAGTAAATCCCTTCATATGGTGGGAGACTCTCCCTTATTTCGTCTATTCTCATGAGTATTCCTTGTTACTGGATGAAATATTCTGAGATTCCTAAGTGTGTTATCAAAAAGATGGGGAAAAAAATCAATAAATTTCTTTGGAGAACCAACTACAATGATACTAGCATTCATTGGTCCTCCTGGAAGAAGCTGTGTAGACCTTTTGATGAGGGTGGATTGAATATCAGGAAACTCTCTGATATTTAAAACATTTTCTCCCAAAAGTTATGGTTCAACTACAGGAGGAACCTGAGCTTGTGGTCTCAAATTATGCACAATATTTATATAAAAAAACAAGCATCATTTGCAAACTATCCTTATTAAATTTGGCTCTATGATCTGGAAGCGTCTTGCATGTATTAAAGACGAAGCTGAAAGCAACATCAGATGGCTACTTGGCAAAGGGGAAATGGACTTCTAGAGAGAAAATTGGCACAAGTGGATATTATAAGGGTACCTGGGTCATTTAATGTTTTAATGGAAATTTTGATTAAAAAAATAAGCCTAGTGGATATTATAAGGGTACCTCGGTCATTTAATGTTTTAGACTACATTTTTCTATTAACCTAAAGTCCAAGGACTCGTGGTGATACATAATTCTGGTGACTATGGTGACAAATTATCAAGTTTTTAGTTGTATATCTTAGCTCATGATATTTCCCTTAGTGTATTTCTAGTGATTATCTTCAAGAATTCATCAACTCTAAAGTCAACAAATTTCTTCACTATTTTAGATTACAAACAATTAAGTATCTTTATAAAAACTATAATTTCAACAAGAATGCTTTCTTAGTTATCTTTGCACATGCATTGATATATATAAATAAATATAGTGTAGATTAGGACAAACATACACCATGCTCTTAATAAAAAACCAAAGATGTTACATTGACATGTTTTATTATTCAGATTAATGGTTGTTATGAAATAGTGCACCAGTCAACTATAACAAATTTATACTATATTCAGATCCACGACTTTGATCAAATAGTACTCCCAGTTATTTAGGCTAAATATTACCATTAGTCCCTCATATCTCACGTTTGGATCATACTAGTCCCCTATATTCACTTTTATCTCCCACTGATCTCCTATGTTTTAGGAATTTACATTATTAGTCCTACGTATATGTGAGTATTGAGAAGTTGACATTTGGTAACCCATATATTAATGTTTTATCTCACTATCCGTCACCCAAAAATATGAAGAATGTGATTATGGAATTATCGATTTAGGAGAAAGACTATGTGTTTCTTAAATTACGGTTTTAGATTTTTTAAGGACCAATAGTGAGACAAAGTGTTGATGTTTGGGTTGTCATATGTTAGCTTCTCAGTACTCACATGTGTGGGGGGACTAATATTACAAATTTCTAAAACATAAAGGATCAATGAGAAGCAACTAGAATATAAGAGACTAATTTAATACAAATGCGAAACATACAGGACTAATGGTGATTGATAGTCCTTGTCACCTCACTTTTTTTTATTTAAATCCAAAAATATTGTATCAACTCAGTTTCAGATTGATTCCCCAAACCTGTCAAAAGGCTTTGAACAGTAGTTCGTCTCTGAACTATCGATTTTAGTGACATATAGTCCATAGACTTTCAAAAGTCCGCTGACAGCCCTTTGACTATCCAGTTTGGATAAAGTTAGTCCACATCATCTGTTGATTAACATAAAACTGACACGCGACATCATACTTAACAAAAACTTGTATCACCAGTGGTCCTTCATTTAGGTCAAACTTCAAATGTAGTCAAGGTGAAAGTCGAGGGACCATTGGTGATACAAGTTTTTGTTGAGTATGGTGTCACGTGGCAGCTTTATATAAATCAACAGATCTAGAGAACAAACTTTATCCAAACTCGATAGTCCAGGGACTACCAACTGGTTTTTGAAAGTACATGGACTATATGTCACTAAAATTGATAATCCAAGGAAGTATTACTGATCAAAGCCCCTGTCAAAACTTCTACCTCAACTTTTTGCTAAAACTTCCTACCAGAAGTTTACACCCAAACCATATTCCTAATTGTTCAGTTACTTTTTGCTAAAACTTCTACTCGTAATTTTTAAAATCGTATATGATATCAATACTTAAACTTTCTCAACTATTGCATAATAAAATCCCAAATCTAAAACCCAGCCATGCAAAATCTATTATTGACATTATTAACTTATATAAGGAACTACTAAATTTTTTATAACTTATTTTTAATATTATACTCTTTGCATAATTTATTTTTTAATGATCCTAAACTTTTGTTAATAGACCAATACAATATAAGTTTTTTCTTTGTAGTAGTCGTTAATATTTATATATTATTATTTCTTCATCATTTTTATTTATCTATATGAAATTCAATAGATCCCAAGGAAGTTGGTTTACGTCATTACATGATAAAATATCCGAAATGACATATAAACTCGAAACTAACATAATGATTTTAAGTACATTTATGTGATTTGTGCAATATTTAGTTTTTTTAAGTATTCCAACTAATTTTTTATCAGGTGTTCAATTAATGTCTTTTTTCAAATCTCGTTAAGAACATTAGTAATGAAGCACCCACAAAAGGGTAATATACTAATAGCCACATAACATCAATCTTTTTTACCAATAATCATCCAAGGTTTGATAAAGTACGGATAACTACCTTGAGATAAATTAGTATTTACAGATAAACACCTGGTAGTCTGAAATACCCCTTAACCGTTTTTATCTCTCTTGTTTTTTGTTTTTTAAAATATCACATCTCCTAAACCATAGCTCCAAAAAAATCCTAAAATATATTGGTTTTTTAAAATGAACAAAACTAGACTATGAAATATTTTTTTTTATATTTAAAAAAAATTAGCTATGTAATTATGTGTAATTGGGTTATAAAATAATTTCGAAAAAACTAATTGTATTCAAGTTGTGGAATTACGTGTAATTTGGTTTCAAAAATCAATTTTGTTATAGTTACAGAATTGCGTATAAATTGGTAACTAAAAATCACTATGTTCCAATTGCAAAATTATGTACAAATATGTTGCGTAAATAAGAAGAAAATAGTTTCGAAAATAGGACTTTGGTTGCTAAATAAGTATGATTGTGTGATAAAACCAGATACAATTTATTTTTATGAAAATAAGTGTTACTTTGGTGTGAAACAACTTTCTTTTGTAGTTTTTGTTGAAAAAAGTTTTTCAGAAAAAATTGAATTGTGTTCAATTTGAAGAAATACGTATAATTTGATTGCTAAAAACAATAGTGTTATAGTTATATAATTACATGCGAAAGTATTGCGTAAATAAGAAGAAAATAGTTGTGAAAATAAGAGCTTGATTGTTAAATAAGCTAATGTGTGAAAATACAAAATACAAAATTGTGTTGTGAAAATAAGTGTTAATTGGGTATGAAACAACTATTTTTTTGTAGTTGCAAAAAGATGTGTATTTTTGTGTTTAAAAAACGTTTTTTTAAAGAGTGTGTTCCAATTACGAAATGCATGCAATTTGGTTGCAAGGTTAGTCTCGAAAAAACCTGTGTTCTAGTTGTGTACGTGCAATTCGGTTGCTAAAAACAAATATGTTCCAGTTGCAAAATTATGTATAATCTGGTTACGAAAATAAGAAAACAAATCCAAAAATATCACTCATAGATGATTGACTTTTAATTTTGTAATCATTAATTATTAATATTATATAATCAATTTTAAATTTTGATTCAAGTAAAGATTTATTAAATGTTTCTTATAAGCGTGCAAGGAAATGCGAAATGTGAAACCATAATTGAAAATACAAAACACGAAATTAATATTTAACTGAATTTAGTTTTGTTTGGTTTAAAAAACAAAATAATAATTTTTTAAATTACGGTTTGAGAAATGCGAGTATTTAAAAAAGTAAAAAAAATGGATTTTTTCATGTATTTATATAACATATGATTTGATAGAAAATATGGTAAAGTTTTACTTTTGGGATAAGTATTAATAATATATATATTTTAAAGTAATAGTTGGTAATCAAATTCTTAGCAGAGTTTTAAATGATAGCTAACATTTTTTTAATATGTGTGATACTTCCATTTAGAAAAAGATTTAATACTCTTTAAGACCAAAAAGTAATACTATTATCCACTTAAATCCTATATTTTTATATATTTCTGATAAAGACACATTTCCCTCAAATATTTACCATATAAGCCCCAATTATACCCTAAGTATCCATACTTAATTATATAAAAGATTTTATGTTTCCTACATCACCATTTGTTCCTCTATTTGTTTCTCTCTTTATTCTATTACGTGAATAGAACGATACCATAATACTATAGGTGAAGATTCAATGTTGTACTCGATTTCTTGTTTTTTTTCTTTCGTATGATTTTGATTGCATTTTTACTTGATTTCGAAGTTTGATTTTGGATATTTGTTTAGATAAGTCCATTTGTGTGTTTAGGTAACTCGATTTTTTATTTTGAAATAGGTAACTCGATATCTGTTTTCTTTGTGATTTTTGATATTTTTCTGGTATTGTTTTGATTTTGTATTGTTGTATTAAAGTAAGATTTTGGTCGATTTTAGTTTGTGTGTGTGCTTCTGGAAATTTTTGTTCGAGTAAAGTTTAGGGTTTAAACGAAGAAGATAAAGTAAGAAGATGTGAAACCAGTTTTACTTTACGTACTGATAGATGCGAAACTTGTTTATTTTTAGATGCAAAATGTTGGTGTTTTTTTGTATTGTAGATACAAAACCTATTTACTGCTAGCTGTGAAACGATTGTATTTTTTGTACTGATAGATGTGAAACATATGTATTCCTTGTACTGATAGATGTGATTCCTATTCTTTACTTTACTAATAGATGTGAAACATATATATTCCTTGTACTGATAGATGTGATTCCTAGTCTATAATGTAACGATAGATTCAAAACATATTTATTTTTATGTCTAATACAGGCACGCGATGTCTAGAAGTCGATTGTATATTTTTAAACTAATTAGCAAACTAGCAATTTGTGATCTTGGTTTATTTGATGATTTTAAATATATTGTTAAAATGGTTGTAAATATATATAATACATTATTTCGGGATAAGTTTAGATTAAGATACTATTGTGATGACCTAAAAAGCATTATCTTAGGTTATGTTGTTGATTTAATTGTTTTGGTATCAGTTGTAAATACTTTGGGTGTTTCAATTGTTACAATTAAAGTTGAAGGTGATGTTGTTCTTGGTTATAATATTAGAGAAATTTCTCAAAGTATATTTGAAGCTTCAAATGAAGTTGTTGTTTGCGGAGAAACTGGTTAAAATTCTGGTGTTAATGTTATTTATCACAAGAAGAAAGCACTTGCTACTGTTGGTTGGGTTAATAAAATTAGTGGTGTTGGGCAAGTCTTTGAAGAGGGTGCAGTAGGTTTAAGATTAGTTGTTTGTCGGTTGGCTTTACAAGAAGGTTTTACTTTCAAATATTTGCATAATAATAAATAAAGAGTAATTGTTTATTATACGAAAAAAGGTTCAAATGATTGTCATTGGAGACTTTATGCTAAAAGAGAGAGGTCTACTTGTTTTTTTATCATTAAGAAGTACGTCCAACTTCTTACATGCGGAACTGGTTTATGAAAAGAAAATATAAAGCATTCGTCATCGCATTTTATTGAAAACGAAATACGTGATTGTGTTAGGAGGAAAATTGATGTTGCAGCTACAAGTGTGAAATCATTTTTTTTTAAATTACTATGGTTTTGATATCTCTTACCATGTTTTATAGCTTGTTTTAAAGAAAGCTGAGAGGGATGTATATGGGAGATAGTTTTACTTTCTATAAACTACTTAAGAATTATTTTAAAACATTGAAAATTATTGATAACATCAGTGATTATATATTGGAGTATTCTTTGGAAACCTATGTCTTCAAGCGTTGTTTTGTAGCATTCGGTTCAATAAGTTTTGTGGTTTGCCTATAATGGAGTTAGCTGACAGGATTGGAGTGTTATGCATGAGTCAAATTTCGAGATGTTTTGTTGATGTTGAACGTTGGACTAGCGATATGTGTCCTGAATTTGACAAAAAGTTTAAAGTTAATGTCGAAGAAGGTTATCAATGGATAGTTCATTCGTCTACTCCTCATTTTCATAAAGTATTGTGATCATGTTATGGTTGTTTATCTTAGTGTACGTACTTGTTCTGTTGGTGCATGCAACAGGATCGTTTCCCATGCTCTCATGCTTTAGCTGCGTTATTTAATATAGATGTGGATCCTATGAAATTTATTGAGCCATGTTATTTTGTAAGCTCTTATAAGGCAACATATTCATATGGTAGAGATACATTTACTACTTTTGGTCAAACACGTACTTCAACAACTTCTCCATATGTACTTCCTCAAGTTTTAAAAAAAAAGACTTGTATGACCTAAGAAACGAATTCCATCTAGAGAAGAATTAAGTATTCAAACTATAACGTGTTCTTGTTGTTGTAAATCTAGTCATAATAGACGATCATTTGTAGACGTTTTGTAATATCAATATAATTTTTGATACTTTTAGTTTTTCTGATTTTTTTGTCATAATAAAAATAGATGATGCATAATATATTAACTTAATATGTGTAAAACCTTCTATAATAGATGGAATTGATAGATGTTAAACCTTTTATAACCAAAATAGATGGACTCGATAGATGTGAAAATAGGCATAAACAAATATATTGAATTGGTATATGTGAAACGTGTTAGAAATAAATTTATTTGTTTATGATAAATTCAAAACTTTTATAGCTAAATACATGGATTTGGCAGATGATAAGCCCTTTCATAACTAAAAACATTATATTATGATAGATGCAAAACCTCGGAAAACCAAATACATTATATTGTGATAGATGGGCAACCTTAGATAACCAAATACATTGGTTTGATAGATAATAAACCATGTAATAACTAACTACATTTTCGGTGGTGATAGATGCAAAACATATTATAACTAAAATACATGGTTTTGATAGATAGGTGAAAAGAAATAAAAGGATAAATAACGATATATACAAACAAATAAATAAAAGGATAAACTTCATTATGAAAAAAAATAAGGAAAGTCCAATCTAACACAAACAAGCTTGAAACAAACGGTAAAAACAGAGTCTCCTTAGTCAGACTCAAATTCAAGCTTTTTTTGGTCAATAACATAGATAAACATTATGGTCTATAACATGCAGAAATATAGAAACAACAAAAAGTAAAACCAGATAAGTATGAAGTGATCCACGCCTTTGTTTAGAAAGTTTTGTTGGACATACAATCTTAATTTTTGCTTCAGCTCGTAAAATGTTTTTGCTTTCGAGGTATTAAATATGTAATTTAAAAGACATATAAATAAATTATATGATATATATATATATATATATATATATATATATATATATATATACATATATATATGTGTGTGTGTGTGTGTGCGCGCGCGCGCTATGAAATTACATTAGAAGAAAGACATTTACTTGCAATTATTCTTGTTGGATCTGGACATTTTAGCATTGGGTTTAGATTTAATGTTGTTTCATGTTGGACATCTATTACCAGTAATTTCCGATGAGAAACATTCCCTCGTCGGGCTTCTGTTAGAAGCGGAACGAAGATGTAACCTTCTATTATGCCTTGTAGCTTATTATCAACATATAGTATTACATCCGAATTTTGGTTTAGCATCGGCTACATTGAAGCAGTAATATTTGGAAACATTTTTTGTTTATTATTTAATACATGTGTTGTAAAAGTATATTATTCTTACCATTACACATCCAGATAAGTATGTTACTAACATAAATACTCATGGGCATTCAGCAATAGGTATTTGATAATCGTGTTTTTTAAGGTGGATATACATATAACAATATAATATATGTGTTGTCAAAAGTGGAAGCTAACAGTTAGTTTCTCTACATAATGCGAAGCAAGGGAAATAAAATAATTCTAAATTTAAATTTTACCTAGATTCGATTCTATCTTTGTCTATGATCTCCAACATATTACTAGAAAAAATATTAAATCCTGCTATCTCTGGAACTGACTGTACTGTTGGACCGTGATTGTTTTCTTCTTTCTGAATCAGTTCTAATTTTAAGTAATGATCTATTTCAATTGCGACTCCTATTTTGTTTGTAAATGGTCATTATTTTATGGTGATTTCCATGTTAGGTAGTTCATCAGGGATTTGATATTGAAAAGGATCCAAGTTTAGTTCAAATGAAGGCCCTTCATCCAACTCTTTTTGTAAAAATACGAAACCAGTAAAACTGTAAAATGCCATAGATGTGAAACCTTCATAACTATGATAAATGTAAAAATAATCAAATTACGATAGATGTGAAACCTAAAGATATGTGATAGATAATAAACCAGTATAATTATGATAGATGAGAAACCATTGAAACTACGATAGATACAAAACCTATGAAAATGTGATCGATGAGAAACCAGTACATCTATAATAGACGAGAAATTAGTGAAACTACGCTAGATGCAAAACTAGTGCAAATATGAAAGATGCAAAGACTGCAACTATGATAGATGCAAAAACAATGCAAATTTAGAGAATATAGGAAATGTATTACACTTATTTGCCTTTTGTGTATATAATTTTCAATCCTTATAATTTCTTCCTAATAATTGGGTCTAAGTCACTGACTTATGGCATTTCTTGGACTTCAGATGCCTGATCCTTTACAAAAAATAATATTACACATTAGATAGAAACAAGTGTAAAAACAATAGTTGCATCACAAGAGTTAATATAATGGATTCTAAATGATAGATGTGAAACCATAAACAAAATTATAGATGCAGACAGTGGAACTTTGATAGATGTAAAACATTATATTATACAAATCCACCATGCAAGTATGAGATAACACATTAAATATATAGATACTGATAGTGTTACAATATTTAAGCAAAAAAAAAGATAATACACAACAAAAGATATCTTCAAATATATAGGTTTTTGAAAAACAGGTTTTATTAATTTTGGGTTATCCATATCACTTCTGTATCCACAACAACATTCTTGGTCACTTCAGATACTCCGAGAACATATTTTTTAGCAACATGTACAATAACATTAGTATCTTGATCTTTTACGATAGTAATATTAAGATCATTTTCTTTTACTGCAACAGTAATATCAGGATCATGTTCTTTCATAACAACATCATAAATAGGGGGTTCGTCTTGCTTTTTAACCCCAACAACAACTAGAGGAATATTATTCTCTTCAACAGTAACCTTAGATGTAACAAGATCAAAATCAACATGGGTATCATCGTGTTTTTCAACCCCAACATCAATATGAGTAACATGCTCTTTTTCCACAACAACAATAACCTTAGATGTTACAAGAGCAACATCAACAGGGGAAATATTTGGGTTTTTAACCCCAACATCAACAAGAGTAACATGCTCATTTTCTATATCAATAATACATTTAGATGTAACAACAACAACATCAACCCCAATATTAATAGGAGTAACATTCTCATCTTCAACAGCAACAATACCCTTAAATGTAACAACAACAACATCAACATGAGTAACATGTTCATCTTCAATAACAACAATAGTAAAATTAATGCGCTCATCTTCCACAACAACGATAATTTTAGGATCCTGTTGTTCCACACCAACTTTATTATTCTCTTATAGTGGAGGTGGATCATGGACTTCCACTTTAATATTAGGTGTAGTGTCTGGGTTTTCGACATCAACAATATGGTTTTCAACACCAACACTAATAATAGAAGCAGGTTGCTTTACACCGATTTGTTGATCATTTTGTCTTGTATTTGTAATATATTTTTTTATTGGGTGAGTGTTGGGTTTGATCATTTAATCATTTTTTTCTTGCATAAGTTTTTGGTTACTTTTCAGTTGTTTTTTAACTTCATCCTCTATGTTTGGCTTCAACATAGACAGTTGACGTGTCTTTTGTAGTTAGACCTCTGTGTCCATCTCTGCATCAGCTTTCATTTGTGAAATGATCTTCTCTTTTTTGTTGATTTTCCTTTTTAGTTCTTCAATTTCCTCTTGAAATCTTCTATGTTTGATTTCATTTTTTTATATTTTGTCTATTGTTGATAAGTCAAAGCTCCGGCTAGAGACAGGGGCTATCGGTGTTGGGTCTGGGGCTGGGACTAGGAATAGTTTATTAATTTTTTGAAAAATAATAACATATGTCAAAGATGCGAAACCTTTTATAAAAATGATGGATGATGGAGGCGAAACCTTAATAAATATGATGTGAAACGTAAATAAATGTGATAGATGCGAAACCTTTTATGAGATTATTCATGATAGATCTGAAACCTTTAATATGCATGATAGATGCAAAACGTGGATTAAAATGATAATTGCGGAACCTTAATAAATATGACAGATATGAAACGTGAATTAAAATGATAGATGCGCAACCTTTCGTAAATATGATAGATGTGAATTGTAGATTGTATATGATAGATGCGAAACATATTATGACATTATGGATGATAGTTGCGCAAAATATGATATATGGAATTGTATATTGTACATCCTAGATGCGAAAAATATTATGACATTATGGATGATATATGCGGAACCTATTGTAAATATGACATATATGAAACATACATGACTATGATAGATGTAAAATATGATTAAATGGATATTTTTACTTTTTCTTTTTCCAGTAATATCTTCAACCTTATGTTTTCTACTATCAAATGGTACATTCTGTCAGCATTTTTATTTGGAGATTAATTTTTTATTTTATTTTCAGTTCTTCTTAGATTCCTAAGAATCTGCGATATTGAATTCAGAGACTTCTTTTTTATTTTATTTTCAGGTCTCTTTACATTCCTAAGAATCTGCGATATTGAATTTGGAGAATTCTTTTTTTTATTATTTTCAGGTCTCCTTAGATTTCTAAGAATCTGCGATATTGAATTTTCCTTTCTTACAATAGGAGCACAACCTGTCTATACCATCTTCTGTTTGTTCAGATGACCAGTTTTTGTCGGTAAAGTTTTCTTTTCCATGATCTTTACTGGTTTTCTTCTTTGTGTTGTAGTCTTTTTAGTTTTTGTAACTTTTAAACGAGGTTGAACAATGTATTAAGCTACTGTTCTTTCGGTATCACTAGAATCGCTTGCAGCTGAGGCTTGGTTTGTACTCCAATTCAGACCGCCTTCATCGTCGTTGAGGTTAACTAGTTCAGAATCATGCGGTGGAATATCATCATGTTTTCTCTGTTGTGTAACATGTTGTTCAACATTTTGAAAAACATTATTATATTCTTCTGGTATTTGGAAATCTCTTCCATTTTTTTCATCTTCTGTTAGATTCAATTCTTCTTTCATAACCTATAAAATTGTTAAAATGTTTAAATAAAGATATATTTATTTAAAATGTGAAACCGAACCAAAAAACAGTGTGTAAATATACTTGTTCATCTGTTATTTCTGTAATGACATCAATCAAATTTAATGTTGTTTTTCCCTCGATACCCAGACACTTGAAGTATCTAGGTATCTTGTCTTAAATTTCTTCTTTTTGACATATAGTTGTACATTCCATAATGAATGGTTATATATTAACAATATTTTAGATACAAATTCTTTACTAAATAATATTTTAAATAGAACAAAGAAAGAAACTAACCAGTAAAAGAGCAACATAGACAATTATTTTTCCAGTTTTAGTTTCATGACAAAGTTTTATTGAATTCATCAACTTATCAAATTTTGCTTCAACACAATTGTAGTCTTTTATTTTTTTTCTAGGTTTTTAATGTAATAGACCATTCTACATGCTAGTACATCTCCATATGTAGATAAAAACAATGTGGAACATGGTAACATTATGAAGAGTATCACAACATCTTTTATTGCATGTTCTCCAGAGTTTTTTTGCTTTATCTATAGCATTATATAAATATACAAAATAATTAGTTAATATATAGATAATAGATGAGATATAATTAGAAACTATAATAGATGCTAAACAATGACAACTATAATAGTTGCGGAACGATATATTCTGCAAAACCTATGTATGAACCATGGGGTAAAAGGGGTAGATGCAAAACCTTTTTGTAATTGTTAAACAATGGGAAAAATTGATAGATGCAAAACCTATGCTAATGTGAAATAGGGCTAATTGATAAATGTGAAACCTATGCAAATGTATAACATAGCAATAATTATAGATACGGAACCTATGCAAATGTGAAAGTAAAGTAAAATGCTAGATGTGGAACCTATGCAAATTTTAAACTAAGGCAGAAGTGGTAGATGAGAAACATATGCAAATGAGAAATATAGCAAAAGTGATAGATGAGAAACCTATGGTGATGAGAAACTATTACAATAATGTAAGAAAAGTTTGAATTGCATACCTTTATCATTTTATTTGCGTTGGTCTTGCTCGGTTTTTATCAAGGTTTCTTGATGTGTCATCAGATTAGTATGTCTTGGTTATCCTGGATTGTTCTTTGTCTTCTAATTTTGAATATTTTAGTTCTAGTGTTTGGCGTTTAGTGGCATATAATAGTTTTCATGTTTTAAACCAAAGATTATCTAGACACCATTGGTTGTAAGGCGTAAGTACTTTTACTCATTCGAAGCTTTATTTTCATCAGCATACTTCTTTGTTATCTCTTCAATCAAATCATATTTCTTTTTTTAAGGAGTCTTTTTCTTACTAAGATCATATGATTCCTTCAAGATGGAATAAAATTGTGTCTTTTTTGCTTCTTTTATGTGTCATGGTCTTATTTTTATCTCTTGCATCTGTTTTATCAATGCAAAGAGACATGGCCTGAAGAAATAAGTTTTTGGAGCCATTTTTCTCCTAAAAGCAATAAAATAAAATAAAACAAACCAACTATGATAAATGTGAAATCATTGGAAGTTCGATAAGTGATAGATGTAAAACCTATACAAATGTGAAACTATTGCAAAAATAATAAATGTGAAACCTTCACAACTGTTAAACCAGGGGGTAATTTGATATATGTGAAACCTATGTTAATATGTGACCAAGGCACACTCATATATACAAAACCTATACAAACCTACAATCATGGCAATAATGATAGCTGTGAAACCTATAAAAATGTAACAAAATTTGGGAATTGCATATGCCAAAATCGGGGTAACTACGATAGAGGTTATGATAGATGTTAAGTGGTAGATGTTAAGTGATAGATGTTAAACCTCACCAAGTGTGATAGATGTCAAATGTTAGATGTTAAACCAGAACAATATAGGTTATGAGAAACAAAAGCAGGTTTGATTTGCAGTACAATAGTAAGGTTATTTGGATGCAAAATTGCAGGACTGTTATGCAGTTAGTATGAGCGTCTCGTGTCTCTCTATTGCGAGACATGAGTAAGCAATGTGAGTGACTGATGACCTGATTGAAAAACTAAGAATTACATCAAAATGAAGAAGATTATCTTAGAAAACTGATATAAATAAAGAAGTTATTAGTAAACTAACTGATATAAATAAAGAATTTTCTAAGATATCGATCTGAAGTAGTTAAAACGTATATCAGAAGGTGAACGGAGATAAAATTGGAGTTGGTTCGTGTTCTAACCGTCGAACGTCGATGGTGAAGAACGGGTCGATACAATGAAAAAGGCAAAGAGATAGGAGAAGAGGGAAAGAAATTTGACTTGTTTTAAAATCTGTATTTATCTTATGGGTAAATTTGGAAGAAAATTAGTCAAATTTTTTCAACCTTTATCTGTAATAGGTTTGGTTAACGAGCCTTATAGGGTAAGTTTATTTTTGAAAATGAATATAAAAATAATAATAAAATATATATTAAAAAAATAACAATCAAATAACATGTTTAGAATGCTTTAAAGAATAAATTGGAATTCATTTATATTCGAATATGAAGCAAATTTTTAAAAATAATCCAAAAACAAATATGCCAAAAAAAGACAAAAGGAAAAAATGAATTCATAATTTTACAAGGAAGACTACTTCTAGGTTTTTTTCAATGTAACATTGGGCCTTTTATTAACCAATTAAAATCAATACACGCGGTAAAACAGCTCGATACACAAACAAAAGAAAATCCCTTAAATCTGAAAACCTTAATTTCAACATTTCATCATGTCTCCTTCTCCCTTCTCTCTTCTCTACAGCCTGTCTCAACCAAATCTTCAATAAAATCCTCGATAACCCATTGAATACTCAAATAATCCGCTCTTCTTCAATGAAAGTTCAGAGGAATCTTTAATACAGGTGAGTTTTACTTTCGACCTTTCATAATCACGTCAATCTCTAAGAATTGAGGTTGCTTCTCAAGTAACACAGCCCCAAACCTTCGAGGAAAGCAATTGCTCTCAGTCTAACCGGAGCTCAATTTTCTTCAAAATCCGAGTTTTTGTTAGATTTGAGAGTAGATTTCGCTAACCAATCTTCTACTTCATTATGTTCTCTGAAAATATGAATTAGTTCCATGTTTGATGAGATCAGTTTGTAACAACGGCTTATTGTGGCTTTGAGGTACCATGATGATCTTCCAGTGAGTATCATTTCAGCCGGAATTCGAGAATCTGTTTCAATATCCAGCATGTTGATACCTTTAGCAAAACATATTCGAAGACCATCCAACATAGCTCTGGTCTCAGCAATAATAGGGATTCATTTACCATAGACTCGGCCATACCCAAAAATAATCTTTCAAGTGTTGTCCCTGACTAGACCACCACCATAGCATTGACTAGTTTCACTATAGGCTCCACCGGTATTGAGTTTGAAGCGGTCTAACTTAGGACAAACCCAGCTTAGAGATACAGGAGCAATAGGCATTCTTAGGTGATTCACACACCCAATAGATGGCCCAATTTTACTATCTTTATCCCAATATTTCATCTTCAATAGATGAGCTTTATCTAGACCAGAGAGTATGTATATGATGTGCCCAATCATATCCTCAGTCTTTAAGCTCTTACCTTCCATGTTCTTTTTATTTCTAGCAAACCAGATCACCCATACTATAATCGAAGGTAAGATGGAGCGCAAGTGAATTTCCTTGTTAGAAGACCAGTACCATGTTCTCACTAAGTGAGAGAAGGACATATTCTTGGTGATGTATATGTTGAAATATGCAGTAAAATAGACCCATACATCCCAAGCCTTTTGACAATCAACAAAAACATGTTTAACAGTTTCTTCATTATTGCAATTTTGGCATTTTGATGCTAACTGGAAGTTTCTTCTTTGCAGGACAGAGTCAATAGGCAAACAGCTCTTGAGAACTCTCCAGAGAAGGAATGAAAATTTTCGATGAGTTACCTTGTTCCAAGTCTTTGTATAGAGGTTTGACTTGTTTCCATTTTTACTAATTTCCATCCATGTAGCTTTAGTACATAACTGCCCATTGTCACAGAGAGACCAACTGATTAAGTCAAAATTAGAAGAGTCTAGGAAAACCTTGACAATGTTCCGGATTTGTTCTGGATCCAAAACAGTCTCCAATTTTGTGACATTTCACCTTCTATCTTCCCAATAATCTTTAACAAAAGAACCTTCAAAGGATGATTTGTCTTCTTCACTAGAAACGTTGATGAAAAAATATGTTGAACACCATCTATCAAGTTGAAGATCAACATTACCAGCTTTAGCTTGCCACACAATAAATTTCCCAGCCCTGTCTCTCACTCTCCATAATATTTCCATGTGTAAGAGCTTTTAGAATGTAAAAGGACAATTAAAGGGTGTTGATTGTTGAAGTAAATAGATTTAATTAGGTTTGACCCTAAAAATTCTTGACTTCTCAGATTAAACCAGAGCCTTAAAGAGAAACTCTCCACCATATTCTCAAGCCTTCTTAGATTTAACCCTCCATCCACATAGCTCTTGCATAACTTTGACTATTTCACCAGTTTATAGTAGCTTTGTTTGTCTTAGTTCCCTAAAGGAAATTATTATATAAAATCTCTAGCCTTTTGATAACAGTTTTAGGGATTTCAATGTTTTGAATTGTAAAGATAGTGTGGGCAGTTAGGATAGACTGAACAAGTGTCAGTCTTTCCTCCAGAAGAGAGGGCTTTATGATCCCACTCAGATATTTTATTTCTTGTTTTAGTTATAATGCTTTTGAAGTTACTAACCCTCATTGTGTTGCTTATCACAGAGCTCAGATACTTGAATGGCAGGTGACTGTGCTTGAAACCCAAACGCATTTCCAGCCTTTTGGTTTGCTGGGATGAGAAATTTTTAGATGATCATTCTTGATTTTTCTTTATTTACTAACTGACCAGAAATGTCTTCATAGTGACTAAACAGCTTCATAATCTTTGTAACAGATACAATAGATGTATTGCAGAAGACCAGAATGTCATCAACAAAGCATAAACAATCTATGTTTAAGCTCCCTCTACTTTTATATCTGAATGAGGGCAATTCATTGGATAACCTTTTTAATCTTCTAAGTAAATATTCCTGAGCTAGTATAAAAAGGCTAGGTGATAATGTATTACCCTATCTTAAACCCTTATTAGCCTTGAAGAAACCCCTCAGAAACTATTGACCAGAACAGAGAAATAGCTGTTGTCTATGTTCCTTTCAATCAACCTGATGAAATCAGACTTGAACCCAAATGCAGCCAAAACACTTAACAAAAATGTGTGATCCATTGCAGACGACCAGAATGTCATCAGCAAAGCAGAAACAAGGTATGTTTAAGCTCCCTCTACTTTTATATCTGATTGAGTACAATTCATTGAATAACCCTTTCAAGCTTCTTAGTAAATATTTCTGAGCTTGTATAAAAAGGATCAGTGATAATAGATCACCCTGTCTTAAACCCTTATTTGCCATGAAGAAACCCCTCAGAATTCCATTGACCATAACAGAGAAATAGCAGTTGTCTATGTTCCTTTCAATCAACCTGATGAAATCAGACCTGAACCCAAATGCAGCCAAAACACTTAACAAAAATATATGATCCAGTCTATCAAAAGCTTTGTCCATATACACCTTCAACAAAATATTACCCCCTCTAATCATGTTAGCCATATCGCTCGAAAGCTTTTGAGCAATCATGATATTAGCATAAATGTATCTACCATTAACAAAGGCCCATTGTTTAGGAGAAATCAGATTAGGAAGAAGAGTAGACACTCTGTGGTTAATTAGCTTAGAGATAATTCTGCTAAATAATGTAGTCAGACTGATTGGTCTGAGATCTTTCCACATTTTAGGAGACTCTACCTTATAAATTAGGCAAAGAACTATTGCATAGATTCTTTTAGGAAAAGGGCCCTCCCTGAAAAAGTCCATAATAGCTTCACATAGATCAATCCTGATTATAGGCCAACAAACTTTAAAAAAACTTCACATTAAATCCATTTGAACCAGCTGCTACATTAGGACTCAAATCTTTAATAATTTCATAAATTTCTGACTCCAAAGCCAACCTCATAAGCATCTCATTGTCAGCATCGGAGACCAGATTAGTGATATAGTCATCAAGAATATTAGAATTTCATGGATTGGGGAGGTCAGAGATTAGTGTTTTAAAGTGATTTACTGCAGACTCCCCAATGATGTTAGAATCCTCATCCCATGTGGTTCAATTCCATGTACGAGAAATTTTAGATTTTGTATACCTTCTTTTTATAAAATTATGAGAGAAATAGGTATTTTTTTTATCCATCTTTAGACCAGTTAGTGTGAGATTTCTGAAATCAGTTAGTGCAAGAAGCAAGAGATGCTTGTTTTTAGCCTTTTCCAGTAATTCTTTGTCTTGACTAGAGTTAGAAATAAGCAGATTAGCGTCCAGAAAAGTGATTTCCTCCTCAATTTGTTTTATGGAATCGAAAATATTTCCGAACACAGACTTGTTCCACACCTTTAGGTTAGCTTTCAGATACTTGAGCTTGTACCAAAACTTATGAATGGGAGCACCCGAATACTCAATATCCCAAAAACCCTCAACAAAACTATAGAAGTCATACACCACATGTTTAAAAACTTAGAAGTAGATATCTTGTTAGTAGTGATTCATGAGATGGTTAAGAGAAGGGGAGAGTGATCTGAACATGTTTTAGGTAGATGTAAAATGCTAGTATCATCAAAATAACTAAACCACTTCTTGTTAAATAGGACCATATCCAATCTTCTCCATTTCCTACCTTTAGACCATGTAAATTTGTTCCCAGAAAATCCACCATCCATTAAGTTGCAATCCAGGATAAAGTTATTGAAATCATCCATAGTAGTAGTGCAATTAGTAGAGCAATGAAGTTTCTCATCAGGATACGCTATAGTATTAAAAATCCCCAAAAAGAATCCATTCACTTTCTTCTTCTTCAAAATTCCTTAGACTGTCCCATAGCAGCCTCCTCAAACTCCTTGTACACTTAGCGCAAATTTCCGTAATCATGAAATATTTAGGAAAAGAATTGTGCTTAATATATAAATGAAGAATATGATCTTCATTCCACATAACCCAGAGTTAGTTACTGATATTGCTAGTACAACCTTGAAACCCAAACTTTCTTGAAATAGATTCCAGCTTTGAAACTGACCATAGGTTTTTGAAGGGCTAAAAAATCTAGCTTCTTTGACCTCTTGATAGACTTTATTCTGGCTTGAGTTTCCTTATTGTCTATACCACGCACATTCCAGTTTACAATGGCTATAGTCATTTAGATTGTTTAGTGGTTTTGGCAACATCTTTATGCTGCACACGTTTAGAGGATATAATCCCCTTTGAGTTTACTACTTTGAGTTTACCATAATTACTGACTGTTGTTTTGTTTACAGGGGAAGAGGGAAGACTTCCAGTTGTTTTCCTTGTTGGGGAAGAAATTTCCATTAGGGAAGACAAATTAGTACATAGCTCTTGGTTGATAGAGCCCATTTCCAACATATGAAGAGCCTCAACAATCTCCTTGTTTTCAATACTTAAAAGTGATTGGTTCTGAATCAAATCCTCATTAACTTTAACATGATCATTTTGTTCTGATTTCTCAGTATCATCATTATTTTCATCCACAATGATTGATTTTAGTTTATGACCAGTTACATTTAATTGTAATGCAGGTAACAAGAAGTCCATTATCAAGGGATTGGAAGATTTAACCTGAACAGTAGGCTTCATTTGATTTGTCTTCTTGCAGTATTTATCAGAGTGTCCTAGGTGAGAACAGCCTTTGCAATACTCTGGATGTTTATTATACACAAATTCTTGCCAAAAATTGTGAGACCCAAAGGATATCTTTATTCCCTTAGGCAAAGGTTTTGACACATCCATAACTACCGAGATTCTGCAAAAGTTGTGTCTTGCCCTGTTGTTGACTAGTACCCGTATGTTTAATGGAGGCCCAATAGTTTGTGCAACTTCAAGAATAGTTGTTTCACAATACATCAACTCGGGTAAATTTAGGAGGTCAATATAGACAGGAGTAGCTAGGTTCTCAACATTATGATTAATATAGGAGAGCACTCTAGTAGCCTCATAATCTTTTCCCCAATTTTCCACACATTCCTTCTCCAGAGTTTCTTTAAATCTTCTATCAGTGTAAACTGAATAAAAATATGCCTGAAATCCCAACTTGTAACATTGTATTCACCCTTAAAGTTAAAGGTCTCCAAGAAAGCCTTATATGATCGTTTCCCCAATTTTCCACACATTCCTTCTCTAGAGTTTCTTTAAATCTTCTATCAGTGTAAACTCAATAAAAATATGTCTGAAATCCCAACTTGTAAGATTGTATTCACCCTTAAAGTTAAAGATCTCCAAGAAAGCCTTAACATAAATGTAGTTTGGCTTCCTGTTAGCAAATTTTCCAACCAGGGTATGCTTAGATTTCTGTCGAAGCTTGCCCAAAACTTCAGCCTCAAAATGAATTTCAACCTGATCATTATCAGATGATCTTGAGACATTTCTGTGAAGTATTTTAACTGTGTTGTTTTTTAATAGATCCACGTATGTTTTCTTAATGCCTGAATCTCTTAAAAAAATTTGTGGTTGATTCAAAAGTCGGGTTATCCCTGATCTTTGGCCGATCAATATGAGAATTCAGGGTCGGAAAGAGCATATGATCAGTGGATCGATGATATGGTGAAGAGCACTCACCTTCCTCCATTAATAAAATCTAGCGAAGAAGAATCAATCGGAAAAAAAAAATTGAGTTTAGTTTTCATTTTTTGGAGGGTTTTTTTCGTGAATAATTTATTTCCGATTCGGTAGGACTATTTCTAGGTTTTAAACCTTTATTTTAGCTAAACATCTGGGACCATTTATCGGTAGGAAAGGATGAGGTTCTGCCCAAATGTTCTAATTACACTATCATTGACTCAATTATTTTATAAGAAGCTCCAATATCTTTTGGATAAACATCGATTCTATTTGTAGCCTAATTTCCGTAAGGACTTTAATCCGATTGAAATCACTTCCTTGGGACCGAACTACCAAATGTGTATCACAAAGAATTTGTTGAGTTTTGTTTTTTCTTTTGGGTAAATTGAAAAGTTATAAAGTAGGTATAATCTTTTGAAGTGTGCATAAATTAATGGTGGGCAAAAAGTACATACCAAACCGATAAGGTCCCTCTGCCATGATCGACTAGTTTTGGTCCTCTTACGAGTCCACTTTGTTTTATAGCCATCCAAAGTATAATACTCCTTTCGGTTTTATAACTCCGGTCGTTTTAGAAAATTATTCTTCTTTCCTTCAATATTATTTATTGACTTTCATCCATCAACACGAAAAACAATTATAACATTTGTTATTATTTTTTAGCATGATTTAAAAACGACATGTATCATAGGTTTCATAAAATATAAAAATTAAATCCCTTAATTTCATAATACATAATACATGTCGTTTTAGAAAATATTATTTTCGCATTTTACAAGTGGTTTAGTATATCAATGTAAAATTTAATATTATTTATTCCTCTCTATGAGTTGGACTTATTATTTTTTAATTTTTTATGAAAACGAAAAACAATTGGTGCATTCTCTAATATTTGTGGACAACCTTTGAAGTCGACATATGGAAGGTTACAGAGATGTTTGGCCTATGTGGTACTAATATAATCATGAATCACATTCACAGGCACACAGTCATGAGTAGTAGGTCAATTTAGTATATAAATATATCAAACACTAGTATGGAACCTAGTGTAAGTAGTAGCATGGAACAACAAGAGATAGCAATGGAGATTCACAAAGTTGTGGCACCACCACATAAGAGCACTGCACAAAAATTCAAATCCAAACTGAAAGAGACTTTCTTTCCTGACGACCCTTTACGCCAATTCAAAGGACAATCTTTCAAACGAAAATGGATACTTGCAGCTCAATACATCTTCCCTATCCTTCAATGGGGTCCTACTTACAACCTTCATCTTTTTAAATCCGATATCGTCTCGGGTCTCACCATTGCCAGCTTAGCCATTCCTCAGGTCATTTCTTTCTCTTTTTCTTCTCTAGATTATTAAAGTTCGACGACTACTAATGGATCTTCCTCTTCGTAGAGTTTAATTTTATTTTTGTTTTGTTGTTTCATCAGGGAATAAGTTATGCTAAGCTTGCAAACCTTCCTCCCATAGTTGGTCTTTGTAAGTATAGTTATGTTGTTCTATAATGGTGTGTGTTTTGGCGTTGATTTGTTTGATTTAATGAATATTGTTTGAATATGTGTTTTCAGATTCAAGCTTTGTTCCTCCTTTAGTATATGCGGTGTTAGGGAGTTCAAGGGATCTAGCAGTTGGTCCAGTGTCAATAGCATCTCTGATTATGGGATCAATGCTTAGACAACAAGTTTCTCCATCTAAAGATCCATTCCTTTTTCTTCAACTTGCTTTCTCTTCTACTTTCTTTGCTGGTCTCTTCCAGGCTTCTCTCGGAATCTTTAGGTAACTAATTACTTTTTTTTTCATGTTGGAACCATTTTTTTGAACTAGTATTTGATGGTTTTGTAAAATCTATATCTTTGACATATTATGCTCAAAAAATATGTTGTTCAACGAGCTCCTATGCATAACTCAGCTTCCAAAGAGTCCGAGTGTTATTATGGTCGTTGCTCCGACGATCTGAAGTGGAGAATTCAAAGCATATGAAAAATGAACATTTTCTTGATTTTGATCAGTTAGTAGCATTCTAGTTAACCGCGCACATTAATTTAGTGTCAATATCAAACATTATTATAAGTGATTCCATCAAAAAAAACTTAACTCAAAACCCATATTTATTCAGGTTATTCGGTCGGAAAAAAACTCGACCAAAAACCGTATTTATTTGTATTTGGTTTTGATAATTTATTTATGATAAAATTGATATTATCTATCAAGAAAAAAACAGTCAAATAACTGATTACTGTTCAAACTTCCATACTAACGTCGCGTCAAACCCTATTACTCCCTCCGTCTCATAATATTAGTCGTTTAAGGTTTCTTCACCAATATTAAGAAAAGTAATAATTATTTTGAAAGAATAAAAGAAAATAAATTTGATTGGTGGAGTTAATAACTTATATAGAAAGTTAATTATTTTATTGGTTGAAAGTAGAATACATGTAATAATGCTGCATTGGAAAACGAAAACGACATATATTATGAGACAAAAAATCTCTTCTAAAAAAATACATATTATGAGTCAGAGGGAGTATATGTTATTCTGTCAGAAAAAACAAGAATGAAAACTCGTATTTATTCGTGTGTTAATATGCAGGTTAGGATTCATAATCGATTTTCTATCGAAGGCAACACTAATCGGGTTCATGGCCGGAGCAGCTATTATAGTGTCTCTACAACAGCTTAAAGGCTTGCTCGGAATCACCCATTTCACCACGGAAATGGGTTTAATTCCGGTGCTAACCTCGGTTTTTCACAACAAAAAAGAGGTGTGAACACTGAACAGTATATTATTGTGATCCTATCATGTCATTAACTATAATCAAAACACTTAACTTCATCCACTTGAATTAGGCATTCAGTCTTAATCATACATGCATCTTTTGGAACAATAAATTTAAAAAGCAGAATCATTGTTTCGGGTAACATGGAAATTTTTGGACCCGTATTCATTCTTATTTTGTTTTGATAGAAAAAAACACAGTACTGGTATGAAAAGGCATTTTCAAGTGGGTCGATGTCGAACCAAATGGATATAAAGGAATATAATAATTTAGTCACGGGTTTAATTAACATGTTAATTTAATTGTTTAATACTCGATTGTAATTTATTATTATTATGATTAATAATAATGATATGATTTCCAGTGGTCATGGCAAACAATACTGATGGGGTTTTGCTTCCTCGTCTTCTTACTGGTCACCAGACACGTTGTATGACCTTCTCTCTCTTTTCTTTTTCTTGTCTTTTATTTTAACCTATATCATAATAATGAAATCTTTTTGTTTATTTCTTTATAAATTCTTCCTATATGCCAAAACTTTAATTATTGGTTGGACAAAGCCAAAACGTTTTATTAAATTTTGGAGGATAATAAACATAGTCTATCATGACCTTTCATGATCATTTATGGTCTGTCAATGTCCAAAATATGTCAAGTTTTTTAATGCTTTATTTACACCAGGAAAAAAGATATATGTGAAGTATCATTATCGAAAAATCTACTTTTTAGTTCTTTATTAAAAAAAACAAGATATAAAGGTGGACAGAAAGCTAGTTTTAGAGATCATAAAACAAAATGAATTCTTATTTTCTGTTTCGTATTTAGATCTCTTTTGTAATTATTGTTGATCCGTTTGGCAGTTTTTTATGACTGAATTATATATGGTTATATTTTCTGAAACTTACATGATAATACGTAAATAAGGTTAATAATATATCAATTAGCACGAATCTTATAGTTATATGTTAATCCTTTTTGAAATATTTAAAAAATTATCAGATTGATTTGTTATCCTATATGCTAAAAATAACTCGTAAAAATATTTTAAAATATTTAATTTAATAAAAAATTGTGAAACAGTACGTTAAACTTTCTGTTAAAGGTATTAAAAGTATACAAAAATTTCAATGCAAAAAGTATTATTTGTTTAGAAAGTATTTATAGATATTTTTTTTGTTACAAATATTTTAAAATTTGTATAAGATTTATATCAATATTTATAAAAATATTCAATGGTGAACAAAAATCTATTTTAAAAGTGAAAAAAAAAGAAAAAATGGATAAAACAAAATATATGATCACGTGACAATCATAATTAAACTATGTCAATAAACCAATCATTTTAACATATGTTTTAACTTATTCACTACTCAAACTCCTAGATAGATGGTCTTATTATCAAATTTTAAAATTATTAAAAAATATATATATTTCTAATATAGTAAAATAAAATCATATTATTTGTTAGTTTTGAATAAAATACAATAAATAATACGACTATGTAAAATATTTAAAACAATTTTTTTTTTAATTCCTTGCACATTTAGGAATATTGAATAATTTTATAATAATATACGATAAAATTCACAGAATGAAACAAAAGTCTTCTAATAAACTTGATCATAAAATCATCTATTTTTTATAATTTTCCAGTAACACAACCGATTTTAGACTATGAAATGTGTTTTATTTATTATTTTATTTCATTCTTTTGTTTTTATGATTTTTTTTTTATTTTATAAAATGTTTTATAACCAAAAGTCGTAACTTAAAAATATTCAAATTATTTTGATCACATTTTAAAACAAAAATTGTAAATGATATATTTAAATTCAATATTCGAATTATTATATAAATAAAAAAAATAAACTTGCTTAAGTTGCTATTATTTATTTAGTGCATAATTCTATATTTATATTTAAAACTCTCCATTTTGTCAAAGTTTTTAATTTTAATCCAATCCTTTCGTGGGATTCAAACTAAACTTCATATATAAATAAATAAATAAATAAATAAATAAATAAATAAATAATACATATTTTATATATTAATCTGTTACGTTATATATGATTATTTTTACTGGGCCAATACCGACGACTGTCAGATGGATCGATAGAACATGTGACGGTCTACCCTTATAAGAAATGACAATTATTTTCTGACTTAAATTCATTCTTAAAGAAGGTGCATACAATATGTTTTTTTAAATATATAAATATTCACTAGTTAGTAATAAATGAACATCATAAATAGCTTGAACCAAAAATGAATTTTCATATCATATTTTCCAAAGAATTACAAACATGAGTGGTTGTAGTCGTATCAACCCACAAAATAATTCTCGACACTGAAACTAAATTGATCTTTGAGCAGACCATAGAAGTGAGATTACCTTTAGCTTTTATCATAGCTCCGTACTTTTCACATTCTTTCTAATAATGCTACGGTTTCTTACAAGAGAAACAATAACGCTTATGTTTTTTCGTTCCAAAACTGCATGCTTGTATATCTCAACCTTTACTTTTCATATTCTTACCCTTATCATATTGAGCATTCACCATCTACACCTCTACCATTCATGCTTTAATAGTTCATCTTTTTTGTGTTGTTTGAGAAAAAAACTCATTAAGAGTCCATTTCTCACGTCCATAGTTATAAGAAGTTTTAAAGATTTTACTGAGAGGGAAAAGAGTGTAACGTAAAACTCGCAACAACATTCTCAGAAATGTCAATCTTAAGTCTTTTCAATTTATAAGCAATGTTTGACATTTTTAGTATGTGTTCCCGAATGGTTCATATGCCATGATACTTCATAGAAGCTAGCTTAATAAAAAGTATCTTAATGTCCGTTTTATTGTTCTTGGTAGAGCATTTCTCTACCTCATCGAGAAATATTTTTGCATTGATAATCTCGGTCAGAACTGCACCATCGAATGTTAATAGAATCATTTGCTTCAGGATCGCTAGACTCAACATGTTGGATTTTTCCCAAGCCTCTCACTATTTTTTCTCCATAAAAGAAAATTTTCAACTAAGAGGTTTAGGCTCACTGATTCTTAATGTCAAGTTATAATTATGACACATGAAATGCAGCAACGTCTCTTCCTTCTATAACTCAAAAATAGTCTCATCAAGAATGGAAGCTTTGTTGTCTTCTTGGTTGTAAAGACTCGAATTTTCTAACACAATAATATACTATTACTACATATCCAAAATATCACTATATCATATAAATCAAATAACATTTAACAATTAAACATAACATAATAAAACATAATCTTACACCATCAACAAGAAACCTTTGGAAAAATATAGTAACTTGTACATGTACGAGTTTGAAAAAAACATTAATGGTGATCCTCTCAATTAACTTAATTAAGAAAATCTTTATTTATGCCGATTTTTCTAGTTTAGTGCTTAATTATCAATTCACAATTAATAATTTTGTGTTCATGATAAATTATATCAAACAATAAACTTGCTTTGGACCGATTAAAGTTCACAATCTTGTTAATCACGAGCTTGTCAAAATTTTAAAATAATTCAATTCACCAATAAGGATCCTTTTGGCAATATATTGGATCTTTAATTATTTATCCATATCCGGAAAAATTAAAATATGTTAAACATATTGAAAAATACCATACAACTACATATACACTTTAAGTCCAAACAATCTTGTAGTCTATTGCAAGCTTAAGACATAATATTGGTAATGTCATTCATGAGTCAGTCTTTGTCGCGACCAAGCTTATGTTTATCGTGAAAAACTACCTATTTTAAATCTCTACAAAAAAATTTAAGTTTTATGCAATCAAAACTCAATGTCGCGGGAAATCATGATTTTTCGAAACATGTCTAAAATTTTCCTCGACCATGGATGATTGGTTGCGGCAACCTGGTGTTTTCAGACTTCACCACGACCATAAAATCTTTGGTCATAGCGAATTGGCATATGCGACTGTATGTTGCATTATTATATTTATTTGTCACGACCAACATTTATTTGCCGCAAAAATTATTAACCATAAACCCGAATTGTTTAAAAAATCACATTTTCTTCCTCTTAAAGTCTGAAACTAAACATGCTTTCTTCATTAAACAAATCAATATAAATACTTGCACACCTTTTTTTGTTTTTTGAACTGAAACTTCTTTTATTAATATGATAAGAATATTACAAGCAGAGTTTAATACATGAATTTTAATACAATTAGTAATTGTATTTAATCAGTGTTGAAACTTGGATTAATGTAATCCAAGATCAGTTTGGATTTTTGTTACTCTGATCTTTGTTACAGCAGCATAATCATTTCACTGCAGTCTGTGTAATGCTTCAGTATTTCCTCTCCTTGTGCATTCTTTGTCCTCACTTGATTGTTCTGTCTTGTCTTTGGTTCTCTTGGTGTGTGCTTCAGTGCTCCTAGTCCTTGAGCTTCATTACTGCTACTCCTGGATTCCTTGGTCGAGATTGCTTCTTGCCATCTTGATATCTGATAGCTCCTTGTCCTGAGTCATCTTTTAACAACCAAAACAACACTTAAACCCAATGTTTGTATCTTTTACAAAATTTAGAAAAAAAAATCATATATTACCATCAATTTCGGAATCTGAAATCTAATAGCTACATTTTATGGGGTGGCTCTTATACTACTTGTTAGAAATTTCATGTTTATAATTAAATTAAACATTCACAAGTATTGAGTATCCTATAATAATGCATATAAAACTTACAGGATGAAGTCATGTAATATTTTTAGAATTCCTCTGATGAACGCAACGGCTTCATGTTTTCCTTAGATGATTTTGGGGGATGGATCTTCCAATAGTACAACCAATTTTATTTAATATTTGATTATAAAGGAGATGAAACAAATTTTCCCAAGTAACTTACCAAAATTCAAACATTTATTTTTCTATTGCATGATTTTAAAACAAAAATTAAATAGTATAGTATTTTAGTTCAAAATTCAAACTATAATCTAAATATAAAATACTATTTATAAACCTCACGGACCATAATTCAAGATTTATTTTATTTTTATAAAATAATTCTAAAATTTTATTTCTGGATCTAGTTTTTACAATTTGTTTATTGGAATAATACCGCTGGTAATCAAATGCATTGATAAAACATATAACGGTCTATCACTCAAAAAATTCAAATAAAATATATTTATTTTTTAAAATACAAAAAACTTAAATTTCCACAAATATTAAATAATTTATATTTTTAAAATTTTAAAATATTCAGATTTGAAACAAAGACTATCCACCCTAAAACCAAAATGATGGTTTTAGTATTTAGAAGAACTCAAAATAGAAAAATAACACGATCGGTAAGTTGGAACAAGTTTTGAACTGTTTCATTATAGGTTACAGAACGCTAATCTTAGATCAAATAAAAAAGTCCAAAAATTTATGTATATATATAATTCGATATCTTTATAATTTATTTCACTGTATTAGAATGTATTTCAAGTATCTAAAATTTCCCCATCAACAGGTTGGTCAACTAACCAGGTCGAATGAAACAAATTATATGTGTGGTTTGTAATATAATACATTTATCTAATTCTATCTGAATTCGACGTATTTCTGTTTATTTACCTGCCGTCAATTCTAGACGTTGTTTTCTACTTAGACTGACCAACATGATTAAGACAGAAATTTCATAAACCGTATACGATTTTGTAATCGGTTTGACAATTCCTTACGCATGTAAAACCAAGAACATAAGGTCAATTTATTTGTTCTGACAATAACAGAGCATGAAAAGACCAAAACTGTTCTGGGTATCAGCTGGAGCTCCACTTGTCTCTGTCATCATCTCTACCCTTTTGGTTTTCGCATTCAAAGCAGACCGCCATGGCATTAGCACAGTAAGATCATTTATATTTTATTTATTCTTAGATAATATGGTTGATATATTTTCTTAAAAAATTATATATATTTAGATTGGCAAGTTACAACAAGGACTAAACCCTCCGTCATGGCATATGTTACAATTTCATGGAAGCCACCTCGTACTTTGTATCAAAACAGGTCTCATTACAGGCATCATCTCTCTAACTGTAAGCTGTTTGTGTTTCAATGCATAAATGATTATACAACTATGTTAATATTAAATTTTGAACAAAAATTGAATAATAGTAATTTGCCTTGAACAGGAAGGTATTGCAGTAGGGAGGACTTTCGCTGCTTTGAAGGACTACCAAGTAGATGGTAACAAAGAAATGATAGCTATCGGTTTCATGAACATTGTTGGTTCTTCCACTTCCTGCTACATTACAACAGGTTCGAAACCATCTTAAATATATATACAGCGTAAGCTGCTATGAGCATTAACAAGTCCATCGACTATCCACTTTACTAAAATGGATAGTCAATACGTGCATGGATTAATTTTTATCGAAAATGAATAGTCAAGAGATTAACAACATACAATTTTTGGTCGAGGTTTATATATTTTAAAAGTTAATCAATTGACTATTTAATGTTAAAAGTCTAACATAAATTGTTGGAACATAGGTCTTTTACTAATCTTTATTGGTCTAGTCGGTTCTGATACCATGTTGGGAATATACGAATCTTATATCCCTTGTATATAAAAATGGACTATATCTATCTCATTCGCTAGTACGATATTGTTCAATTTTTTATGTTCAATATAGATGTTTTATCTGAATATAGTTATTTCAACTTACAGTCGTCTTAAAAAGAACTTGAAATTGAGTATGTTAGAAAACTTTTGTGGTCTATAGTAACTCTTCCGATGATTTTAAGAATTACACTACAGTTAGCAAAAGGATACTATATTAATTTGTAGGAATGATTTTGTAGGAGCATTTTCTCGATCAGCTGTGAATAACAACGCAGGAGCAAAAACAGCAGTATCCAACGTCGTAATGTCAATCACCGTAATGGTGACTTTGCTTTTCTTGATGCCGCTGTTCCAATACACTCCGAATCTTGTTTTAGGGGCTATCATTATAACTGCCGTCGTCGGCCTGGTTGACATCCCTGCCGCTTATCAGATTTGGAAGATCGACAAATATGATTTTCTTGTCTTGCTCTCTGCCTTCTTAGGTGTTGTCTTTATCTCAGTCCAACAAGGTCTAGCTATAGCAGTAAGTCAGGCTGATATATAGAGTTTTTTCTCCATACCATGTTTTTTTGGCGAATTTTGGTAATTTTAACATTGGAAAGGGTACCAGGTTGCTATATCGGTATTCAAGATTCTGATACAAGCTACAAGGCCGAAAACAGTTATGATTGGAAACATACCTGGGACGGATATTTATCGAGATTTAAACCATTACCGGGAAGCAAGAAAAATCTCTGGCATCCTCATTTTGAGCATTGAAGCCTCAATCAACTTCGCCAACACTACTTATCTCAATGAGAGGTTGATTCTCAATCTACAAGCTTTTTTTTGTTAACATATATCAATCAATCTCATCTTTTAATGTATGTTGGTAGGATATTGAGATGGATACAAGACTATGAGGCCGAAGAAGATCTTAAGAACCAATCAACCCTTAACTTTTTAATTCTCGAAATGTCAGGTACACGATTTTTTCCACTTGTAGCTCAAATCAAGTGTCTTGGAATTGGAAATCACAGTAGTGTTTGCTGAATTTGATTTGTACTTTGTCAGCTGTTAATACTATAGACACGAGCGGAGTCGCCTTCTTTAAGGATTTGAGAAAAGGAATGGAAAAGAAGGGTATCAAGGTAAGCGCTTTTACTTCGCCTTTTGTCTTGGTTGTATTCCTATTGTATGTTCTGATCTTATCCGTTCTACTGTCACAGCTTGTGTTTGTGAACCCTTTAAGTGAGGTTATAGAAAAGCTTCACAGATCAGATGATAGTGCCAATCTCATCAAACCAGATACTCTTTACTTGACAGTTGGGGAGGCTGTTGCTTCTATTTCATCAACAACCAAACCCCAGTCATCTGATAATGTATAACGCACCCTCGTTCTGTCTTCGCTACTAATATAATTCCTTGTATTTAGCCAGGAGAAACGGATGTATCTGCTTCTACAAATTCTCAAATTTCATTGTTGATTGTGTTATAAGTAACGTGTTTGGATACTAAGTGTTAAATAACTTTAACAAACATAAGTCTGTGTTTTGTAATAATAATTTGATCCCAATCAATGGGATGATTACTCTTTATTTACAGCCACAGTATTAGGTGCTTACAAACTTGAAAAATGCATTATAATGCAGATATAAACCAAAATCTGATCCTTGATACTCAGTTGTGAATCTGCCATATTGGCCTTGTTACAAACTTCTCTTTAAGGTCTCTATATTTTATCTTGGACCATTCCAGGGCTGTTTGTGCCATGCCAAACAATAAGGCATAACTAAACCAGACTACACGAGGCACGCAGAGCTTTAGTCGGATAAATGTTTATCGCTTAGGAATGTGTCAGTGTCTGGGGCTTGGATGGTTCTGTCTTGTATGTTTGTTTATGTCGTTATGTTTTTCTAGCATTAAAATAAATTGATAGCCATATGTCTACCGTTTTTCTAGAATTAAAATAAATTGATAGCGTTATGTCTACCGCATCGGCAATGACATCCATAAAAGTGATATGAAAAAATTGGTCCCCTTTTTTATGGTTGAAAAAAAAAGTTTAGAACCACATATGAAAAATGATTAGAATCGCATATTCTGTTTTGCATATAAGCGCAAACAACTAATATACTTGTTTTATTTTTGGTACATTTTCAAAAGACCACAAACTATATATTTTATTTATATATCATTAACCATTTATATATATATATATATATATATATATATATATATATATATATATATATATATAAAAACCGATGTAGGGTTTTAGTTGCGCCTAATAATTCATGCTCTTAAATAAAGTATCACTTCGGTCTCCTCTCAATTGACTTTTATCCATTCACTCTAATCACGTTATGCACCATGTGAATCATAAATCTTTATAATAGATCTATATGTTCACTCTAATCGAACCAAATTCTATGAGTCATGGAGCTTTACAACAGGTGTTTCATCTTGAGCATAGTCACCCTCCTCTCAATTGACTTTTCATTCTCTCACTCTAATCAGGTTATGCATAAGTTCACCACATGAGCACTGTCTGAGTTATAGACCTTTACAACAGATCTTTCGCATTGAGCATGGTGGATCTATAATGTTCGACACATGGCAATTTCACTTGCACAGTATTTTATATGGGCACGGAGCTCTGATACCAATTTTTAGAAATATGAGGGCTTAACCATATTTCTAACAGTTTTTGTTTACCTCCTTCAAGGAGTTCATCATTTTCCAAAATTTGGGAATACTTTTTAATCCACCTCCAGAAGACAACACGTAACTAAAGAAGTGCGAAAAATATGACATATCTTGAATATTTTTTTGCATATATAATCTCTAAACAAACGGAACCTTTGCGCTTAACATTTGGAACACTCTCGAAGAAAAATAATAAACAAACGAGAGTGTGCAAAGAAATTTATAGTCTCATAATACTTTTATTACAAGTTTATTGATGAAAAACATCTTTTTTCCAAAACACCATAAACTTTAAATCATAGTTAACAAACTCTTTTCGTAGAGGTTTTCCTACTTTGAGTAATTATATCTAAAATGTATCTCTACTTAGAATAGTATATTTTGAAACAAATATAAAAGTATATTAAGATTGAAGAAGAATCTCACGTGAGAGACAAAATAGAGCATGATTCCAATATTAGGACTTTTAAAAATGTCAAGGTTTTTGAACCAAGATAGAAAAAAAATACATTCTCTCATAAAGCATTCAGAACTAAAATAAAAATAAGTCTCAATAAAAAACATGATATTAGGATTGCAATCTTCGCAAGAAGAATGGTTGCTTAAATATTAAGGATGAAAAAGTTGTGGCAATGGTGACTCAGATCAGTGCTTTCAAATATAAAATATTTGGTTGATAGTATGATAGATGGGTTTCACCGCATGTTGCGCGCGATAATTTTGCATATAAAATATGTTGAGAATGATTCGAATAATGTCAATGACAGTGTACAGTGTTCGTTGGTACAGTTTTGTGTCATTGACAGTGTACCATGTTCGTTGGTACAGTCTTGTGTCATTTGACAGTGTACTGTGTCTGCTGGTACAGTTTTATGGTAATTGATAGCGTGTTATAATATAGTTTTGTGTACATGAGCTCATTAGACTCATTATCTAGTAAGTCTATTCATTCTCTATAAATAGATTACTAGGATTACACAAAAGTACATCTAAAACTTTGTAACCCTTTTCTATCATAGTGAAACACTTTTCTCTAGCAGCGCCCATGGACGTAGATATTTGTCGAACCACGCTAAAATTATGTGGTTTTTTCTTTCATGTTCTTTATTATGTTCCGTGTTTGATCCATTTGTGATACATTTCATAGTGATTCATAACAAATTGGTATGATAGCTTAGATTTTGAAATTAGGTTTATGATGGTGTCTACATCAACAAAATACAAAATCAAAATATTTAATGGGGGATCTAGCTTTGCGTTGTGGAAAATTAAATTGAAATATGCATTGGTACTGCAAGGAATATGGAATGATATAGGAAATAAGTTACCAAAATAGATTAGAGAAGAGGAGAAGCAAGATCTTCAAGAAAGGGCTTTATACAGGATTATAACGAGTGTAAATGAAAGCGTTCTTTACGAGATTAGTGGTGAGAAAACTGATGCATGCGCAGAGAATAAGTTGGGAGAACCTTATTCAAATAAATTAGTGGTGAACCAGTTATACTTGAAGAAATGCTTGTACGATTTCCGATTGAAAAAAGTATGACCATAAATCAACACTTATATAATTTTAATTAATTATAATGGACTTCGTGAATATTGATATCATCATTGAGGATGAAGATCAAGGTTTGTTTATCTTGAGATCATATCAGCTCCCTATGAAAACTTTTTCAGTACCATAATGTATGGTATGGATAAGTTATCACTAGTGGATGTCCAAAAGAGCGCTTAAATCAAAGGAGTTCATATCAGTACATCCATATAATTAGACGGAAGAGGAAGGTCTTATAACTATGGGAATATATAGAAACAATACGAGTTCTTAAAAGAATAAGAACTGGAGTTTCAAATTAAGAGCCAAGAACTCAAACAATTATGAATGTGGTGAGCATGATCGTTATAGGAGAGACTGTCCAAAACTGAAAGGTAAGAAGGGAAACCAAAAGAAAAATGTTGCAAACCTAGCTGAAGAGGTGAAGGATTCTAACAATAGGGAAAACAATTTTAGAGTAGATGTATTATCTATGAGTTTAGATTGTGTTAAAAACTATTGGGTACTCGATATTAGCACGATCTATTTGTGTCAGTTTAAGCAATGGTTTGATACTTACAAGTCAATACAGAGAACTGTCTATTTAGGGAACAATCATTTGTTGCATGTTGGTGGTATCGGTAACGTTAGGATCAGAATATTTGATGGGGTTGTTAGAATCGTAACATTTGGGCATGTTCCTGGGTTGAATAAAAACTTGATATCTCTTGGAAAAATAGACTCTCGGATTATAAGTATCATGTATAAAATGGTGTAATCAAAGTGACAAATAGATCAATGATGTGTACGAAATGAAGCTTACAGAAGGGGATTTACATTCTCCAGGAGAGTGTTGTTATGGGCGATGTTGTAGTAGCATCATCAAGGAGTAATATTCAAAGTCGGCAGGATCATAACCAACTATGGTATTGGTGTCTCGGTCACATGAATGAAAGAATATTAGTTGTTTTGGGAAGGAGATATTTATTGAAAGGGTATAAAGCAGAATCATTGGGATTTTTTTAATATTGTGTGTTTGGTTAACAAACTAGAATTAAATTTAGCAAGTTAACTGTAAAAACGACTAAATGGACGGTGGACTACATTTGTTTAGATCTTTGTGTCCCAAACAGAATTCCATCTAAGAGCGGAGCCATATACTACATGAGTTTGATTGATGATTATTCATGGATGGTGTGGGTTTACTTTTTGAAAACGAAAGATGAGGCATATTCAACCTTTATCAAATGAAATATGATGACTTAGAAGCATACAAGAAGAAAGATCAAGCGTCTTAGGATATATAATGGGTTAGAATTTGTAGTCGTGAGTTCAACGAGTTTTGTAAAGTTGGGAGAATAGTGCGTCATCACACTAGTTCTAGGATACCACAACATAGTCGGGTCACAGAAATAATGAATAGAACACATTGTGACAAGACATGAAGCATGCTCTTGAAGTCTGGTGTGGGAAAAGATTTTTAGGCTAAAACTATCAATACAGCATGTTACTTGGTGAATCGGTCTCCATCAACGGCTATTGATTGTAAAACCCTTTTTTTATTTGGTCTGGATCATCAGTTGATTACGAACATTTGAGGGTGCTTGGGTGTCCTGTGTACGCTCATGTGAGCGATGGTAAACTTGAGTCGTGGGAAAAGAAATGCATATTTCTAGGATATTCTACTAGAGTGCATGAATATAGTTTATGGTATAACTCTCCAAAGTCTTTAGGTTTTCTCATCAGTAGGAATGTGACTTATAACAAGTCTATTTCACTAGAAAACCAGAATGACGTAGGACAAAATTGTTGAATAAGATTTGGTTATAAGTAAACATGTAGAGCTTGATGTAGATACAGTCCTTAGTAGGTCCAATAATTTGAATGATTTTGAGGTGGATCCATAATCATGAGATGAAGCGTCAGCTTCTGATGATATGGATGATGATGCGCCCAAACCAGAACAACAACCTCATAGCATAGTATTGGGCAAAAAAATAAGATATATTATACCCCCAAAAAGGTATGCAAATTTAGGTGCATATGCTCTATCAGTTGCGAAAGAAGTTGTAATAAAGGAACCTAGTAGCTATTGGAAGCTATAGCGAGTTCAAAAGCATATCGTTGGAAAGGTGCTATGAGGGAAAAGATTGAATCTTTAAATATAAAAAAGCATGGAAGCTTGTTGACTTGCCTAAATGATAGAAGGTAGTAGTCAGCAAGTTGATGGTCAAGAAAAAAGAAGGTAAGTTAAGGTTTGAGGAACCTCGATTCAAGGAAATATTGGTCGCTAAGGATTTTACTCAAAGGGAAGCTGATGAGTTAATTTTTCACCTTGATAAATTGCTAAGAGAGAAATCTAGAGAGAGAAATAGCTAAAAAGTTTTTAGAGAGAGAAAGTTCAAGTACAAATGAGTTCCAAAGAAAAAGTGTTCAACCCCTTTATTAGAGTAGCCTTGCCCTTTTATATAGAGGAGCCAAGACTTAGTCTCAAACAGAATTTTGTTACAAAAGAGGACTAATTGTTATTTTGTCCTTAATAATTATTCATAGTTACAAATACTCTCTAAAACTTACATCAATTACAATTTAAAGACAAAACTTACATTACTCATAATTAAATCTTTAAATTTACATTATTTACAATTTAATCCTCAAAATCCTATTTCCATATCAGAAGCCCCCCTAATTCTCATGTCAGTAAATGAATGAGAACTAAAATATTTGTGAATCCAAATATCTTCAAATCTTAATATCTTCGAATACTTTTATATGTAATGTAGCCTGTTATAAACTCAAAGCAATCATTCGAAACAACCATTTTAAATAATCTTTCGAAGCGCACATGAAGAGCAATCTTTCGAAGCACATATGAAGAACACTCATTCGAAGCGTACTTAAAATAAATACCAATTACCAATGATGCTAAAATATGATAACCTTTCAAAGACAAAAAATACCTTCGAAACACTGTAATAGAAAATCGCTTCAAAATACTATGTAAACAAACCATCCTTGAACATTTCCAAAAATACTCTTCAACTTTTATCCATACTACATATGAAAGTAAATGTTGCACATAACCATTCAGTCTATCATAACCATATAGCTTTTAATTCTATAGCTGGAGGTCTAGCCTGATAGATGTCGAGCATCTAATCAACCTGTCGATTTATATTCCAACCTATCATCATAAGAGTCTTTGAAACTTCACACGTCTTCACTTTTTTGTATAAATTCAACTTGCCTTTCATTTTTTTTCATTCTCATCACACAAATTATTTTAGAGAGAAGTCAGAGGTTTTGGCTACTCTTACCGTATTCTTCCTTTTTCTCAGGATTCTCATCATAAAAAAACCAACTTTCTGACCAATCTTCATCTTCTCCGATCAACCTTAATTTGGTTTATGAGAAAGAAACCAAAAACAAAAAAATCGAAGGCTATCCTACCCAAAACACCAAAATATTCAGACTCTCACAACAACTTAGTCTTCGGATCGTACGACTACTTCTGTATTCCGCAAAGGGCTGAAGAATTTAGGAAAGCAGGATTGATCAATAGCCTTCCAGTTAGAACAACCACTAAAACAATCTATTACGATAATTTCAATTCAGCTAAAGTTCTTGCTCTTTCTCCTTCTCCTATAATCGAAGAGCGTTCCTCATTTAAAATCCTAGGACCCAAAACACCTCGAGCCTCCTCATCTCAAAGTAAAATTTCTCCTCTGATTAGTGAAAAATCCCCTTTAAAACCAAAGCCAAATATTCCCTCTTCGAATCACTCTTCAATAACCAAAAAAAGAAGAACTTTATTTCCATGGGAGACGAATCAGAAATTGTCCGAAGTCCTTCCCCTTCAAATCCAAATGCTGAAAATCCTCCTCAAAGAGAAGTAATTGAGGAAACTCTTCGAACATGTAGCCATTTACCAGAGGCTGTTAATCCAACATCTCAAAATCCTCGAGAAGAAACATCAAAAGCCAACGAATGTGATTCAAAAGCTACTAAAACTGATCTCAAGGATAAATCTGACCATGGGAACTCTGAAAATTACCCATAAATCTCAAGAAGAAACAGACACTTGCTTCGTTTCTGAAGAAGAAATAGCGAAGATTGGAAGAAACCTGAGGAATCTTGAAGGCACATACATCATTGCACTGAAAAAGGTTCGTTATATATATTACAAAGATAGCCAACCTTCTGTTCTAAAGAAGCAATAGGGGTCATTTAGACTACCCAAAGAAGGAGAAACTCCTTTAGATTGCAAAGATGAAGAGCTAATAGTTTACCCTGAGATCATTAATTGGGGTCTTCGGTTTCCACTGGATCCTATGATCGTGGAATACTTCAAACTGCTCATCTTATGTCCTACTCAGGTGACACCGAATCAGTGGTTCACCCTTATGTCAGTGATTATGGCATCTCGATTGTCTTAGATTTCCATCAGCATTAAAGACTTTATCTCCTTGATTCAGCTGTCAAAAGGTCTGAAGCTTCCCCTTTACTACCTCACCCTGATGGATAACCTCAAGATCATCGACGATCTCTTAGAGGCTGACAAATTATGGAAACAGAAATTCATCTTCATGTCCGGAGCGTGGGAAAATGACAAAGCAATTTATGAGGCCAATCCTTCAAAATTAAATCTCGTTTGGTGAATAAATCATAAACACTTCAAAAAAATTACATTCTGAAATAAAATTTACGCTCTTTTTTTTAATTTTATGCTTTTTTAATTATTTCAGAAATTTCAAGGCGTTACTCATCACGTTGATCAGCTGCCAAGGTGATTTTCCAAAAGCTTACCGTTTGGGATGAGAAGGAATGAAACAATGCGTTTCACACTGCCTTTCAGCCCATCAATTTCCTCAACTGCCACATGTTCCCAATCTCAGAAGGTGTTTTGCCACCTCGAAATTTAATGTCAGAGCTCGATCCAAAGATAGTCTACAAACGAATAGTTCAACCCGATTGCAAAGTTTTCATTCCCATTCGCAATAGAATAGAGAGTCACTTGCCAAAAAATAAGAAAGAAAAGTTGTCAAAGAAAAGAAATGTAAAAAGGAAGCTAGCACATCTGGTGCTAGCCCTTCAACTCCATCGAAGCCAAAACCTCAAAAAAGAAAAACTGCAGAACAAAATCTCTCACCCATTAAAGAGGGTAAAGATCGATAAACGTCCTCAAAGAAGAAGAAGGCTTCTTCTGGTTCCTATGAAAAAAAAGAAACAAACGAGAATCACTTCGTATACAAACGAGGACAGTACTTCCAACGAAAATTAGGCTACTGCAAACTTTGATCCCGATATTATTATTAATTTTGAGGACACTAAAGCGCTTACTAGTGAAGAGGATCATGTTCTTCAAGTTATCCAAAATCACATGCTTAACTTTGGGAGACCAACACCAGCCAAAGCTCCTCCAGAAGTTACCTGTTCTCATGATCCTATCACCTCTCTGGATATGATTCAACGTCTTAGCTCATCGGAATTTCGTCTTCCTCCTCCTAATCCTGCAATCGTTGTCGCACTTCAACCATTTTCCGATCTTGACACTGCAGCAAAGGCACTTGCTTCCCAAGTCGAAGCTTCTCAAAACCATCTAAAGCAATTGGCCAAAGATATGGTTTATTACAAAGAATCTTACGAGGCTGAGAAAAGTTTAGAGAAGATTTGCATGGTAAGGTAGTTGATCAATTTCATATGTAGGAAGTAGCAAGATCCGAACTAATAAAAGGTGCTCTTTGCATGAAGAATCATCTGCAAATCACACACATAGCTGATACAGAATTGCTGACGAACTCTCATGAGGCAGAAATGAATAAACTCAAGGCTGATCATGCTACCGAACTGGTCACTGAAAAATCCAACTCCACTGATTTTCGAAATTCTCTTACTCTTTGTAAGACAAAAAATAAAGAGCTAACCGATGAGATAGCCCAACTTTGAAGAAGGATTTCGAAGTGGAAAAAACTGCTACTGTAACTACTATCGAGGCTGAGATTTCAAAAGACATGCAGACTACTATTAATGTAAATGACAAATGGTTTCTGTATTTTATCATTCTCTTTGCATATTATTCGATGGTAAATTTTAAAAACAAAATAATTACAAAATGTAAACTTACCACCTTAAATACCTTAACGAAATGGTGAATACAGTGGCTCTTCAGAAAATTCTCTATGTCTTGTTAAGCTTTGGTAGCTCTTCGAAAAATTCTCAGTGTGCTATTAAGCGTTCACTTTGAAATAAAAATGTAATGTGAATATTAAACATGGTTGTTTGTTCGAAAAGTTTCATAAACACTTCGAAACATTCTACTCTTAACAAATTTCAAAGATGATCAATCTCTGATAATTTCTTAAGATCGTATTCAAAAATGTGTAAACAACCATTGGCTAAAAATGAACTTTATTGATAATATTGAATATGTACACGACGCCTCGTTAAAACCTTCCTGGGCCAACAGGATAGGAAAGAGTGCATCATTCAAGAGCAAAAAGTTCCAAAATACAAAAAACATATCTACTCTCAGTAAAGCTTCAAGTGTTGAATATTCCATGGATGTTGAAGCATCCTTCCCTCGAAATCACAAAGGCGATAGGACCTCGGCTTTATCCTTTCAACAATCATATAAGGCCCTTCCTAGTTCATAACCATTTTTCCGAGGTTCTTTTCCTTTGTGTGTAGGAAAACTTTTCTCAACACCTTATCTTTTTCTTTAAATTCTCTCCTATTTACCTTCGAATCAAATATATTTCTCATTAAATTTTGATAATGAATTGCGTTCAGATGAGCTCGAACTCTTTTTTCCTCAATCAGGTCCAAATTCGCCCTTCGAACTTCATCATTAGACCTTTCAAAATATTGAGCTATTCTAAAAGATGACATCATAGATTCTACAGGGCTGACTGCGTCCATTCCATATGCCAAATAAAAAGGAGTCTCCTTTGTAGCCTCTCTAGGAGTTGTTCGATAAACCCAAAGCACCTCTTGCAAATAGTTTGGCCATTTTCCTGTTGTCCCCGTCAAATTCTTCTTCAAGCCATCTAAAATTGTTCAGTTTGTCACTTCCACTTTCCCATTGGATTGAGGATGAAATGGTGTAAAAAAACATTGTTGAATTCCTTTAGAAGTACAAAATGAAGCCATCTCCCTGTTATTAAACTGAGGGCCATTATCTGTTGTAATTCTTCAAGGCACTCCAAAACGACAACAGATGATATTCACAATAAATTTGATCACGTCTTCTGCTTTTGTCCTGATAGTGGTTCTGCCTCTGCCCACTTTGTAAAATAATCAACCGCTACAATTATCATTTGTCTTCCTCCCGAAGCCATCGGCAAAGGTCCCACTAAATCAATTCCCCGTCTATCAAATGGTATTGCCTCAGATATGGACATAAGCGGTACTACTGGTCTATGAATAGCATTGGCAAATCTCTAACAAGTATCACAGTTTTGAACTAAATTCTTAGCATCGTTCATGATTGTAGGCCAATAGAACCCTGCAAGTAAAACTCGACGTGAAAGAGCTTTGAAGCCGCAATGAGCTGACCTTTCACCATTATGCAACTCTGATAATACTTCTTGTGATTCTTGTTTGCTTAAACATCGTAACAATGGCCTGCTCAATGCCTTTTTATATAATATTCCATCCAGTTCTATATATCTGAAGGACTTACTTCTCAATTTTTGGGCCAATCGCGAATCATCTGGTAGTATTCTTTGAGTAAAAAAGCTAAGAATATCTGATCTCCAATCGTCTCGGACTTCATCAGTTGTAATAAAAAATTCCTCTATACATTCACATTGGCTAGACTGAGTAACAATTGAAGGATTTTCTTGTAACAAAATCCAAGGATATTCTTTCTTATAAGCAACATTTTCTAAAGAATCAGCCACCTTGTTACTCCCTCTCACAATATATTCCATAATAACGTGGTCAAACATAAGCATTAAATTCCAAAGTTTCCGAAAATAAAAAATCAAACGATCCTTCATTGCTTCGGAAAATCCATATACCTGATTTGCCAATAATTGAGAATCTGTTTTCAAGCGTACCAAAGTTGCCCCACAATTGTTTTTCCAATCTTAAAACTGCCAAAGCAGCTTCGTATTCTGCTTCATTGTTCGAAGCATGAAAACCAAATTTAATAAATTGAATCATTGTCTCTCCTGTTGGAGCTATTAACTAAACTCCAGCACTGCACCCTGACACACTAGATCCTCCATCTGTTTGGACAACCTAACTCGAATCAGCTGGAATGACTTCTTTATCTTCTTCCTCATCTGATCGGCTTAAATGGAATTCAACAAAAAAATCTGCCAATGCATGCGCCTTTATTGTTGTTTGAGGTGTAAAAAAAATATCATAGTCTCCCAACTCCACTGACCATTTGGTCATTCTCCCTGAAATATCAGGTCGTTGTAAAACATTTTTTAAGGGGAATGAAGTTCAGACTTCAATAGTATGAGCTTAAAAATATGGACACATCTTCCTCGCAGCAATCACCAATGCTAATGCCAATTTTTCTAATTTCATATATCTCTTTTCTGCTGCCACCAAACTTTTATTAATGTAATACAGCGGCTTTGGAATTCTTGAATCCTCACTAATTAACACTACACTCAGTGCAAAATCCGATACCGCGATATATAAAAATAGTTTCTCCCCATTCTGAGGCTTTGACAAAATCGCTGGTGATGACAACAAATATTTAATATTTTTTGAAGGTGCTTCACATTCCGATGTCCACTCAAACTTATTGGGTCCTCGTAACACTTGAAAAAAAGGAAAGCATTTGTCAAAAAATCTTGAAATAAATTGAGTAAGTACTGCTAACATCCCTGTCTGAATTTGTACTTCTTTGATAGACCGAGGAGAATTCATTGTTATCAAAGCTTTCAATTGTTCTGGGTCAGCTTCTATTCATTTTTCACTAATGATAAAACCAAAAAATTCCCCGATCAAACTCTGAAGGTGCACTTCTCAGAATTTAACTTCAACCCGATTGCCTTTAAATTCAGAAAAGCTTCCTTTAAATCATCAAAATGCAGTTCATCTTTCAAGCTTTTTACTACCATATCATCTATATATATTTCCATATTTCTTCCGATCTGAGTAGCAAAATCTTTATTCATCAAGCTCTGATAAGTGGCTCCAGCATTTTTCAATCCAAAGGACATTACCCTATAATAGTGCAAACCCCTATCAGTTATAAAAGTGTGCATTCTTGATCTTTTGGATTCATTTGGATTTGGTTATATCCTGAAAAAGTATCCATAAAAGTTAAAAAAAAATTGCCTGAAGTAGATCAATCAACTGATCTATTCGAGGAACATGAAATGGATCTTTGGGACAAGCTTTATTCAAATCTGTAAAATCCAAACACATTCTCCACTTCCCATTCTTCTTTATAACTACCACCGGATTTGCCGTCCACAAAGGATACTGTCACTCCCTTATGTGTCCGACCTTAGATAATCGATCCACTTCAGCAACAATTCTTTTTGCTTTTTCTGAGGAAAACACTCTTCTTTTCTGAATAAACGGCTTAACCTTCGGATCTATAGCTATGCTATGACGAATTATCTTAATGGGTACTCCTGTTACATCTTCTGTCCTCCAAGCAAAGACATCCAAATTTTGGGATAAAAAATCAAGCAGTTGTTGGCGTAAAAAAAGGGGTCAATAAAGTTCCAATTTGAAGTACTTTCCCTTCTGAAAAGGTAAACTCTTTATTTCTTCGCTCACCGTTAAAGACTTTGGGGTTTTCCTCGGATCGTCAACCCTTTCTTCCATATCCAAGGGTACCCCTTCTAATTGCTATTCATGCATTGAATCTCCACTACTGGACCCTCAAATCTAAAACGCAATGGCATATCATTCTCTCGCAACCTTCTGATCGCCTCGAACGACCCCAACTCTATCTCCAACCACATATTTATAACACTGATGAACTGTAGACACGACCCCATACATTCTTGAAGGCCATGATCTTTCAAAAATAACATTATAGCTTGTGGGACAGTCCACAACCACAAAAACTACTTGGACCTTGTTCTTAAATGGTCTTTTTCTCGGACTCACCTCACCCTCGAATTCTCCAACAACACGAGTTGTGACACCCGTGAATCCAATAATCGTTCGATCCGATTGAGAAATCCGAGGTGGATTTGTCATTCTATCATAGGTGGATTTAAAAAGGACATTAGCATAACTACCAGTGTCAATCAGCACACGCTGAATTTTGACGTCGGCCACCTCAGCTCCAATTACCACAACATCTTCATGTGGTCCTGTAGTACCTCGCAGATTGTCTTCATCAAACAATATGAAGGGAATATCTTTATTTCCATACAAGTGCGTGGACATCTTCCCTTCAATTTGAGTTGTCAAATTGACAACATGCTTCTGCCTTGAACTATATGAATTAGCAGTCATTGAATCGCCTCCAAAAATAGCTAAAAGTTCAAAAAACTTACACAGCTCCCACGCACGTCCCTTTTCTATGGGCTCCTCGACTGTCATCAGAAGCAGTCTGTTCGGATCTTTTTTAACATACTCTGAAGAAGCATCAAAAGGCTCGGCCTGTGAATCCAAAATCATCAAATTCTCAACTGGCGGTGCAGCCTTCGAAATTGATGCACCATTGTTTTTCGAAGCGTTCCCTTGCGACTTCACATAAGTTAGGAGTTTCCCATTTTCAATCAAAAATTGAATCTATTTCTTCAAAGCAATGCAATCATTTATATCATGCCCAATATCCTTATGATATCTGCAAAACTTGTTATTCATTTCCTCCCTTGGCCTGCTAATTGGGGCTGACTTCATGAAATTTATGAAGCTCTTGGTCTTATCCCATATCACAGAAGCATGCTTTGTTAAATTAGCATAGTATTCTGGTTTGACCCACGTATTTGGTCTATGCCTGTTTTAATTGTTATATGGAGTATGATTTGAGTAACCACCAGTCCGAGGAGGAAAATTGATGTTCTTTTGCCTCGACTGCTGATTATCATTTCCATTTCCATTATTATTCGTAGGTTGCCCCTGATTATTGGTTTCTTGTCTTGAATTCTTCGGAGTGCTGACTGGTCCACTTCAGACTCTACTCGACTCATTCACTTTAATCTGATCCATATAATGAGCCATTAAAACTCCAAACGTTAAGGCCCTTCTATTTTTCTTCTCATTGGCCAGATCCCCTGGCAATAAACATTGGCGAAAAACTGTCATCGCCATATTTTCCTCACAGTTGTCCAACTAGCATTGGTCAAAACGAGTCTTTTTGTATAATCTTTCAACTTTTCCCCAGGTGTCTACTTGCACTGAATAATGGTATCACCATTTTCTCTCATCATTTTGCTTCCCACAAACTGCCTTCGGAATGCAGTATAAAAATCTCTAAAATTTGAAATGGATCCCCTCGGAATCCGATTGTACCACTTAAGAACTGTTCCCTTAAACGTTTGTGAAAATGCACGACACACCAGCCGGTCGTCATCTTCGAAGTTCATCATATAATTTTTGAATTGTTCGATGTGATCATCGAGATCCTACATCCCAACGAACTTCTCCACATTTGAAATATCAAAACGCGTCGGAAGCGTCATGGAACGAATTTCACTTGTCAACGGAGAATTTCTCTTGTCGGCACCATGAACGAACTGATCATCTGTTCCATTGTCACATATAAATTTTGATCAGTTTCAGCATATTGATTCGAAGTGTTGCCTTCGAACAATGTCGAACGAGGAATATTATCCCTTTTAAATTTACTCTCCTTTTTATACTTTCTCGACTGATCTCTATCTGATTCTCCTTTCGAAGAACCTCTGTATCTCTTAAATCCCAAAGCTGAACTTTCCACCTCCTCGTCACTAGAATTCACATATTTCTGTTTATCTTTTTTCTCCTTACTAGACGAATATCGCTCTTTTAGAGACACAAAACGTGATATTTTGTGAAAATATTTAGTTCGTCGCTCCCCAAAAGATCGATCTGACTGACCTTCCATCTCCGTCTTTTTTATTTCCTGTCTAACCACGGATCTAAGCTTTGTCGAGTGTATCTCTTATTCCCTTCGTTCATACTTCTCATTTAAAGTATTAACATTGTCCAAAAACTGGTTCATTCGAACCTCAATATCAGATTGAGCCTAGATCAGAGATGATCCACCAGTTCTATTTTCATCCCTCTGTAAATCATCTTTCAAAGTTTCTATTGTTGATCGAAGCGTAGGGTTTTTATCAGGATTCATCGTATTAATTTTGAACAGAAAATACAACCAGATTGTATCGATTTTGAACAGAATAAGCCACTGATTTTTCTTATTCAGTCCCCAATTTGATGATTTTAAATTTTCACCTTGATAAATTGCTAAGAGAGAAATCTAGAGAGAGAAAGAGCTAAAGAGCTTTTAGAGAGAGAAAGTTCAATTACAAATGAGTTCCAAATAAAAAGTGTTCAACTCCTTTATTAGAGTAGTCTTGCCCTTTATATAGAGGAGCCAAGACTTAGTCTCAAACAAAATTCTGTTACAAAAGAGGACTAATTGTAATTTAGTCCTTAACAATTATTCATAGTTACAAATACTCTCTAAAACTTACATCAATTACAATTTAAGGACAAAACTTACATTACTCATAATTAAATCCTTAAATTTACATTACTTGCAATTTAATCCTCAAAATCCTATTTCCATAAGCAATCAACTTTAATAAAGTGTTTTCTCTAATGGTGAAACATAGTTTGATTTGAGTTTTGTTAACTATGGTAGTATTGCAAGATTTATAACTTGAGCAGTTAGATGTGAAGATTATGTTTCTACATGGTGAATCAGAGGAATGAATCTACATGAGACAGCTAGAGGGATTTTCGAACCTAATATGGAGGACAAGGTTTGTTTGTTGAAAAATCATTGTAAGGTTTAAACAGTAACCTAGGCAATGGTAAAAACATTTTGATACATTCATGGTGTCGAAATGGTTCATGAAGATTCCAGATAGTTGTGTGTATCATCCAAATATGTAAAATAATTCTTATGTTTACTTGTTGTTGGATGTTGATGATATGCTTATTGCTGCTAGTAGTATGTCACACATTGTGCAGATAAAGAAGTAGTTTAGTGCCGAGTTTGAGATGAATAATTTGGGTAGAGAAAAGAAGATTATTGGTATAGACATTATCAGGAACAAGAGTGTAAGCTCATTTAACTTGCCTCAACGAAGCAACATTGAGAAACTTCTACATCAATTCAACATGTTTGATGCTAAGGCCGTTAGCATACCGTTTATCGATAATTTCAAGTTGTATGCAACAAGATTGGCCAAGGAAGATGCTGAGCTGGAATAAATATTGATGGTTACATATTTAAGGGTAGTTGGTAGTATCATGTATGCTATGTTATGCACGCGTCTTGATAATTCACATGCGTTTAATGTAGTCAACAGGTACATGGCATGTCCTGAGAAATAACACTTGCAGGCAGTAAAATGGATACTTCGGTATCTTAAGAATAATGTGATTGTTGACTTAACTTTCAACAAGACTGATATTGGTGGATCGTTGAATGAATTGCATGATCAGTATCTGGTTTTGTTGATTCTCATATTGCAGGTGATATGGATAAAAGAATATCTCTGACAAGATATGTATTTACTCTAGTTGGGAGTGCGATCAGTTTGAAAACTAGTTGTAAGCTACTATAACTTTGTCTACAATAGAGGCAAAGTACATTGCGGTAACGAAACCAGTGAAGGTAATATGGTTGTAAGGCTTGTTGGCAGATTTGGGCTTGGATACGACTACTACGTAAGTCTTTTTGTGACAGCCAAAGCGCCATACATCTTACAGGGAACTAGATGTACCATGAGTGTACTATAAAATATAAATTTCAGGTATCATTTTATTCGTGATATAATATCAAAGGGAATGGTTAATGTCAAGAAAGTGTATATACACGATAATCTAGTATATATAATGACCAAAACAGTATCAATTCAAAAGTTTAAGGAGTGTCTAAACTGGATTGATGTTCGCAGTATAAAGTGAATGCCTTGGAGGTATTTGGTGAGTTAAAAGAAGAGAAGTGTCTTTGTTGATAGTGAAGAAATGATATTTGCCTCAAAGGAAAAAATTGTTGAGAATGAGTCGAAAACTGTCATTGACAATATACTGTGTCCGCTGGTACATTCTTGTGTCATTGATAGTGTACTGTGTCCATTGGTATAGCTTTGTGGTAATCGATAGTGTGTTATAATACAGTTTTGTTTATATGAGCCCGTTAGGCTCATTATCTAGTAAGTCTATTTATTCTCTATAAATAGATTACAGGATTACACAAAAGTACATCTGAAAATTTGTAACTCTTTTCTACCATAGTAAAACACTTTTCTCTGGTGACGCTCGTGGACGTAGATATTTTTTGAACCACGTTAAAATCATGTGTATTTTCTTTTATGTTCTTTATTTGTTAGTGTTTGAGCCATTTCTGATATGTTGCATAGTGATTCATAGCAAATACATATCATACTTACTTATATACGGGGACGAAATATACGGTATCCATATTCCCAACAAACGGCATCACAACTCCAAGGTCAGACAAAACGCGATGTTGGTCGAAGATCGAACATGATGAACCAACAGTCGTGCTAAAAGTGAATGGTCTTCTCTATACGACCTTGTTCGGAGTGCATGTGGCTCATTGGGTCAACGCGGTGTGACTTGTATGGAGTAGCATTTAGGTGGAGAACCTTGGAGCAATCTCTAACTAGAGTGAGTTGATGGAAGTCAATTGAGAGGAGGCTAAAGTGGTAGTTTGTTCGAAATGAGATTTGTTAGAGTGCGACCAAAACCCTACATCATAAATCGGTTAAACATGGGAATGATCAATGTATATAAGTAATAACATATCTTTACTAGTATGAAGCCTTTTGAAAGTGGACCAAAAACAAACCAGTACGAACCTTCGGGTCTAAAATAAACAATATCATATTAGTGTAGTGATTGGATTGTTCTTACCTACAAAAGCGAAATATATAATACCCGTAGCCTTATCAAAATATTTAAAAAAAATGGGTCCGTACACGAAATTTACAAATAGAATGATATATTGGACAAATATAGTATTAATTTAGTAAACTCATTTTATAAAAATCAAATATTCTAAATCGTAAGCATTATTTGAAATTATGTACTAACAACGAGTTTATTAACGAAAATAATTATTTCTATTTTTTCGTTCTTATAAAATAATTACATATTCTGACACAATAGTTTTGTTCATATATATATATAATCGAATACAAAAAATAGTTAAATCTAAGTGTGATATCGGTATGGGTTCTCTACCAAACGTTCAATATGATTATCGTTATGGGTTTTCGGCATTACAAAATTGAGTATTCGTTGTTCAATCAAAAATTGGTAAAATAACTTTTAGTATACCAACATGTTCGGTTCGTTAAAATTAAAATTTGAAACGCTTTATCTAAATATATATATATAATTAAAATAAGTGAAATGACCCACTAAGTACTTTTGGCCCTACCTATTACTATCTAGTACCCAAAAATGGGTTAATGCTCACTTAATACATATCTCAATAAATATATCTATTTTTAATACCTAATTTTTTATTAATACCATAATTACCCTCAACTTAGTATATAAGGGTTAATTTGTGAAAAAATGGACCATTTTGGCTACGGTACCTTCTTATTACTTTTGAATTTTGAATTTTGAATTTATTAGGCGCTCTCTCTCCTCTCTCCTAACCTAACAAACAACCCATTTTTCAAGAACGTCTGTTCGTTTCAAAAAACGGCGACGTGATCACACTCTTTCCGGCGAGCCTAGCTAACCACCGGTGAACCTAACTAATCACCGGCGAACCATATAACCACCGTCGACAACGTTCCGATCATCGGCGACATTTTAGTTCGACGAACTCTGCAATTTCAGGCGTATCTTTCCAGCTCTTCATCATACCACTGTTATAGAGCTTCATCCGTCATTTTACGTCGAGTCAATCTCCTAGCTCGACTGGTGCACCACTAAGTACCGTCGACCTCACCGTTGAAGCAGTTTCGACGCCAGAACAGTAAGGTCAGTATCGTGTTTCATTTTCAATTGCAAAATCTTTTTCCATTTTCGATCTTAATAATAGAATCACTAGCGTAGCTAATGTATGTTAATGGCAGGTAAGAAATTTCAATTTTCCAGCTTTGTTATATAGGTTGCGATTGCTGTTTTGTTAGTGTATGGTACTGGTTGCGATTTGTGGGTAGATTTATATGTTTGTTATTGCTAGATTGGTATAGTTCTTGACTGTGGATGTGTTTTGTTTGTCATTGCAATTCTACCTAGGACTGACATATGGTCTTTGCGATTTGTGTATGTATACTATGGTTGCTAGATGTGAGTATGGGCATTGCGATTTTGATGCAGTGATTGATAGATTAGTTTACATACACTGCGATTGTAGTTATGATAGATTGCTAGATGTCTTCATACATATACCATTTCAACATGTTTTAGCTCTGTAACACATTCACCTGTTGTACGCTGCCCTACAACAAACTAACCAAAACTCCTACAATTCAGGGTACACAATGTCAAAACCAAAAGTTTGCATTTTCAAATTTGGTCACGAAACAGCTATTGTTCCGCTGTCCGAATTCAAAAATTTCGAGTCTTTTCAACAATACGTTGAGAAAACATAGAAGAGTCTTGTTAGAGGCAACTACAGCATTACCTACTCTTGCGGTGCTCAGAATAATTGTATGTTTAATAAGGAGACCGATTTTATTGGGTTGGAATGTTACCTTGATGTTGAGCGTCTGAAGAGTGTTACTTTTCTTATAGAAGAACATGTTGTTGATACAGGCTCCGCCATTAAACGTAAACAACTTGTTCAACTGTTCGAAGAATCCTCGCATATGCAACGAACTAGTGGTGAAAGCAGTAGCTGTTTGGCGATTTCAACCCCCAAAAAAGGTATCTTGCTACAACTAGATGGGCAGAAGCTATCGCCGGTGTTGGACAGTCATTTCCTGATGGTGCTCCAGGTCTAAGGTTATCTTTATCCCGTTATGCATTAGAGAACGGTTTTGCGTTTAGGTACATGCATAATACCTTTAGCAAGATCACCGTTTATTGTGTAAATAAAGATTTGGACGGTTGCAAATGGAGGCTTTATGCTTCTGTTGATTCTAAGACCGGTTTGATGACCATAAAAAGATTTTTCAGTACCCATACGTGCAGTCCCGTATTCACAAAGAAGAAGAGCAGACATTTGTCGTCCGATTTGATTGCTGATGAAATTCACGATTCTCTTAGGAGCTGCCAATCCGTAACAGCTAAGACTATACAGTCCTTCATCAAGCAAAACTACGGTTTAGACATTTCCTATCGTCTACCGTGGAATGCGTTAGAGAAGGCCCGATGTGTTGTATATGGAGATAGCAATACCTCTTTCGGATTGCTAAAATTATACTTCAAGAGACTAAAGAGTCGTGACATCACTACGAACTGCTATTTGGATTTAGCTCCTCGTAATATTTTCCGTCGCTCTTTTATAGTGTTTCGGGCGTGTCTTCAGGGTTTCCATTCGTGTCGGCCTTTATTGTACGTTGACGGAATCCATCTAATAGGAAAGCATGGTGGCGTGTTGCTTTCAGCAGTGGCAAAAGATGGAAACAACGGTCAGTCCATTTTTTACTACACTTTTGGTCTACATATGTGCTTTTTTTCCAAATATATATCATAAGCTAAGATTGCTAGATTAGTTATATTTACATTGCGATTTCATTACTCACGCTAAAAAGACAGCCTTAGGTTACTAGATTGGTTGTTTTTATGTGATTGCGATTTACACCTATTTTAGATTGCTACATTGACGATTACACAGACTGCCTAATTCTGATAGATAGGTTCTATATATTCATTCACCCAGGCAATGTATATCATGAGCTAAGATTGCTAGATTAGTTATGTTTACATTGCGATTTCATTACTCACGCTAGACAGACAGCCTTAGGTTGCTAGATTGGTTGTTTTGATGTGATTGCGATTTAAGCCTATTTTAGATTGCTACATTGACGATTACACAGACTGCCCGATTCTGATAGATAGGTTCTATATACATTGCGATTTAAGTCCATTCACCCAGGAAATGTAGTACTGTGGTCCAGTGGTATCGTTCCCGTTTCAGGTCTATTCCCCGTAGCTTTTGGTATCTTTGGTAGTGAAGACTGTGAAAACTGGTTTTGGTTTTTGGAGAGTCTAAAACCGCATTTGCTAGGGCGCCAAATAACTTTCATTTCAGACCGTCGTGCTGGTATTATTAACTCTGTCGCAACTCTTTATCCTAATGACTACCACGCGTATTGTATCTTCCATCTGATACAGAACTTGACTAAAGATCTTGAACACACTAGCAGAGTCTACAAAAATAATATGCTAGTGATGTTTAAGAGTTGTGCTTATGCCCCGACTGTGGACCTTTTTAATGAACGTTTTGCTTAGTTTGCGCGCCAAGGGGGTGATTGTATTGGCAAATTTCTAAGCAATTTTCCACCAGAAAAATGGGCTCAGGCATACGTTTAAGGCAAACGGTATGGGGCGATGGCATTAACAGCTGTTGAATCGTTCAATTCACAGATTAAAAAGTTGTGCCATCTGGCTATAATGGAATTGGTCGACTGGATTAGAATTCTTCTTATGACTCAGATGTCTCGATGTTTGGGAGAGGGTCTAAGCTGGAACACACACTTATGCCTCGAGTTTGACAAGATGTTCAAAGAGAATGTACAATGCGGTCGGATGTGGTTAGTTCGCAAGTATTCTATCGCTTATTTTGAGGTTTTATCAGACCCAGTCATGGTGGTCAACATATTTAATTTCAAATGCACATGCGGCTCTTGACAGCAAGAATGTTTCCCATGCGCTCATGCATTAGCTGCAATAGCATCTCTAAACGAAGATCCGTTGACATTAGTGGAGCCGTTTTTCAGTGCTGCGAATTACATGTCCAACTATTCTTTTAACATACCGGCTATAACAGAGTTCGGTGAATCTAGTACCGCTAATGATGATGGAGAGCCAGTGGTTAATCCCCCAAACGTTAAAAGACGAGCTGGGCGGCCGAGGGAAAAACATATTCCTTCAAGAGGAGAGGTTACCACCAGCCAGTCCTGTTGTGGTCGTTGTTTCAAATCAGGGCATAATAGGAGGTCATGTGATGCTTCGTTATGAACTTTTGTTCCCGATTTTTAAGTAACATTTTGATTTTCATAGATAAGCACTCTTTATCTTTCGACTTATATTTTTGGATACTGTTAACATTGATATGTACCATGTCTGTTTGATTCGATGATTCTTATCGATATTAATGTCTACATTGTTAGATACGCTATGATTACAACGTTAGATAGTCGTTAACTATTTGCAATACATTGCTAGATATGTTAATAATAGTCTGATAGATACGAAACATCTGCATTAATAGATACTTGAGTATAAATCTGATAGACATTGCTAGATACGTGAACAATAGTCTGATAGACACGATATATAACATTGATAGATCCTAGAGTATACGTCTGATAGATGCAGTAATTTATGTATGCGATTTTAAGGTTCACATCCATCTGATAGCTTAATTATATTTAGTTTGGTAGGTCCTTTAGATCTCCCATTAATGATTCATCTCAGTATTTACTAGAGGATGTGATTCACGGCTAATATAGCCTGGTAGCTTGAAGATAGATATATGACATCGATATTGATAGATACGTTGTGTTGTGGTTGCGATTGGCATTGATTTATTTGAGGCGTTAAGTTTGATTTACATTCCAGTTAATGGAAGTTCCTATCAGCCATATCCAACATTGATAAATACAGCAAGTTTTGTCTGCGATTTTAAGGTTTACTTAGTTTTGATAGATTAGTTATATCTAAACTGAAATTGTGGATCCTAACTGCCATTAAAACTACTTCATTCAACTGCTTATTATCAATGTTAACTTGTAGCATTCAAATCTTAACAAAAACAATTAAGATAGACAACACAAACTGCAATAAAACTATAACATTACTAGAACATCAGTCAATGCTACATATCTTCCAAATACACCAACCTTCTCAAAAAATGAAACTGCTGCAGAGGGTTGGGGAAAGTTATAGTCCATCAAAGCATAAAAAAACATTAGAAACAACAAAATAAAAAGATAATGAAATGAAACTGCATGGACTTCTTTAAACCTAATCAGAATCATCTTCATCTGTCCGTTCAGATCCCTCCTCCTCTTCTTCTTCTTCTTCTGCCATTTCTTCGTAATCTTCGTCCTCCAACTTCTCATCGTCGGCTTCTTCAGAATCATCATCCTCTCCCTTCTCCGAGTCCCAGCTGTCCCGACGTCTCTTCCTTTTTGGAAGTGTTTCACTGTCCGACTCGTAACTGTCGTCCAGCAACCACGAGTCCCACGAAGCGTAGCGGTCTTCGTGGTCCTCGGACTAAACAGACCAGTTGTCCTCCTCATCGGACGAGTAATCCTATGTGGTAGTTCTATTGTAGGCCTTGTTGTCTTTGTAGTAGTCCGTAGACCATCCGTCGTCGGACGAGTGCATTGGTGTTTCTGGTGAAGATGGTGTCATTATCGATGGTTGTTTTGTTTCAAGTTAGGCTAAAGTGGCTGGTGGTTTGCTGGTTGGTTTTTTTCTTTGTAGAGAAGTGTGAGATGAATAGGTTCGACTATCAGCCTCTACTTATAGCAAAACGCAATGCCCAAGGCTACGTCCCATCTAGCAACCATAATTATTTTCACAAATTTAATTTTACACGTCTATTTAATGCATGTAATGATTCAACTCATCTACCTTTGTCTTTTCAACTTTCAAGCTAACCAATAGGATTAAAACATTTACTTCTAATCACTGATAGGTGTAGTTAACAGTCATTTCAAAAAATTTAATTTACTCGTCTACCAATAAACCTATCCACCAGTCCAATAATATAGTTGGTCCATCATTAATATGTTATTGCGATTTATGCTTATTACACACTGCTAGATATATAATATTTGAAATTAAAACCACAACTATATATCGTTTCTAGATACGTTATACTGATATTGATAGATACAGCACATAGCCAATACAAGACACATGGTAACGACTTTGATAGATACATAATTGAAAAGTTTGCTACATGGGTTGTAACAAGGCTGTTATACTGGGCTTATGAATTTTTGCTAGATGTTGCGTATAATCATTGATAGATATAGTATCTTAACATTGCTAGATGCAGCACTTTTTAGTTGCTAGACACAACATATGGACATTGATAGTTACTTGAGTTTAAGTCTGATAGATATGAAATTCGTACATTGCTAGATACAACACTTGTTAGTTGCTAGATAAGACATATCGATATTAATAGATTCTTGAGTAGGATTCTGATAGATAAGTTAGTATAAGTATGATAGATAAGTTAGTATAAGTATGATAGATACAACATACAGATATTGCTAGATCCGTCAATAATAGTCTGATAGATACGACATATAGACATTGTTAGATGTGGCACTATATAGTTGCTAGATACGACACATAGACATCACTGGATACGTGCGTATAAGTCTGATACATTTGACATACAGCCATTGCTAGATCCGTGAATAGTAGTCTGATAGATATGACATATAACATTACTACATACTTTAGTACACGTCTGATAGGTAACAATAAAGATATTGCGATTTAATTGAATATTACTCTAATAGATACGACATATAGAAATTACTAGATGCAACATTGAAGAATGTAACAGTGATGTAAAAATTATTCATACAACAAAAGGAGGATCTTCCAAGGTAGTTTATAAAAACATTTCCTTTGGTTAAAATACTATTAAAATTGCTAGTGACACCAAAGGTTGCTAATAAGTTCAGATTAATTGTCTAATACGCCCATCATTTTCTAACTGAATCATACATCCTGCTCCCAAAAAATGAATTACATACTACCAACGTTTGTTTGTGTTTCGATCATTCATGAAATGCTTAAATATTTCAGCTCTTGTTTCGGCGGGCATTTCCTTTCCATATTCCCGCGGAACATACCCTTTCTGAATGATGTCTTTTGCGTACTTACAAACAAAAACACCACAGTCAAGGCTATCCTTCTCCTGTTGTGGGATATTTCTCATTGTCTTTATTTTGTATCAACCTTTAACATAAGGTATGTATTTTTTCTTCATGCAATAGACCAGTTGCAAAATCAAGTAATACATCGTTACATTGCGATTTACGATGACATGTCATTGCTATGTACTACTATAGTCATTGATAGATACAGTATGCGACATTTCTAGATAGGCGAACCAAGACCTTAGGAGAAAATCTAATAACAGATTGTTGGATACGTTACTATGGGGTTGCTAGATATGGCCAGATACACTTTCAATATATTATTAGCATTAAATTTTATACCAGAGCATCGGCTTTGTTTTTTCGTCTTATCTGGAATGTGTTTGCTCCACGGCAACAGTGGGTTGTAGCTACTGGCAGCCCCATTCTCCATATCTATAACCAGGAGCGTCCAGTGGTTCACGCCGGACGTGTTAACGGTGCAAAGAGGAACAAGGGAAACGTATGATATTATCGCGCAATGATATTGAGACCAATTTTTGATTAAAAAATATGGATACAACATCGGTATGGTTAGATAATATGGAAAAAAAACCTTCCACTTCTAATTAAAACTAGATTCATAAACTGTAAAAGTATGATAAATATGAATTACTTGTAAAATTTGAGATTATTATAAATCTTATAAGAACGTTTAAGTATGTATAAAATTGCTAAGCTTAATATACACTAGTTTTTATGATATGGTGCGCTCTATCTGACATAGGCTCTAATTGTCAATTATAGTTCCAAGTTTGAACCCTGGGTCCTTTTTTATATCATCTTCTACATTATTTAGGTCCAAGATATGAATCCAAGTTACATTTCATTCCATTTACCATCTCCTTGTTAACAACTCGTTTGAAATACTCATTGTTTGGATGGAAACTACAATCTCATCTGAAGTACACTCAATTTGGTATATGTCATCTATCAACAATAAATCAAAGCAATTGTTAATTATAAGTCCCGAGTGCTCTTTATTTGGGAGAAACTACAATTTATGTTTGAAGTACGTTATTTTTTGTATACGATCTCTCTCTCATCTACTCGCCTAAACTATTCTCTGTTTGGATAACAATTACAGTATTATCAGAAGTAAGATATGTTTAGTATGAGATCTCGTTTGTAAAATGTAGCTCCAATTCTGAAGCTAATAGTCTGGTTCACTTTTCCATATCGCATACGTGTTTTAATTTCAAACCTCAAACCATGGTATTTTATCTTTTGTTTGGTTTATAAGATCTCTTGTATGAAGATATTTTAGTCTGAAGTGGTGTGTTGTTCGGTTTCCAACACCTCTCCCACAATCTTGAAGTTTGAATATTATTTTAAAGTAATTTTTATATATTTTTTATACTCTTTACAATCTCATATTTGGGTCATGAAGCCAGGTTACTCCATGTTTGGTTCTCAAAGTAACTCTTACAAGCTCAAATAAATCTATTCGTCTTATTAACTATTAAATGTTTTGGTCAAACTAATTTTATATAGGTACCAATATTACTTAAATATTATCTTCTCTTAATTAAGGTTCGGGCAGATTAAGACCACTTTTGGATTGAGATACTGATGTAGCCGAGAAAGTCCAAGCAAAATCCTTTTTAATTTTATTTTATTTTATTCAAATATCTTATGTATTTAAATTAAATCTAATTATATTAAGATTCGATTTTATATTATTTTAAAATATTTATTTATTTCCTTGTATTATAATTTAGGGTTTTGAGAAGCTGTTATATAAAGCCTCATATGCCTTAAGTTATTTTAAGTTTTTGGAATAATAGATTTTTTTTATCTCTGAAAATTTCACTCTTTGTTACCCTTAGATTAGGGTTGCATCATGTTACCCTTGAATTAGGCTTTCATCTATCGTTGCTTCTTCTTCTGTTTCCGCCGCGTCATCAGTTTGGTATCAGAGCCTCAGTTCCTGCTACGGGTCAAGCATGTTTCTGAATCTTGATTTCATCTGATTCAAGGTCTAAAGGAGAGAACAACATACGGCCATGAAGATCTCAAAGATCGTTTGGTATGCGGGAGACACACTAGGCGTTTCAATGACGATCATATGGGCCGGTTACTGAAGGAGTTTAAATTGGCTATCAATCGTCGAATCAAGGTAAAATTGCTTATCGAGATGTTGTCTCGGGCTATGAAGAGGTTTTCAAAACCATTTTTTTCATCAACTGGACATGGGGAGTTGTCTTCAGGCTTTGAAAAGGTTTTCGAAACTATTTTTTTCTTTCAACAGGATGACTTCAATGTGACTTCGAATAAGGAACACTCGAGAAGAATTATTTTATTCCGATAAGGTCAACAATTATAATTCCCAATGTAACGATTGAATAAAATAAAATAAATAAATTAGGTTCTTGATGGTGATGGTGCTGTGAATTCGAGGACGAATTCTTGTCAACCAGGAGAGGATGATGTAGCCCAGAAAGTCCAAACAAAAGCCTTTTTAATTTTATTTTATTTTATTCAAATATCTTATGTATTTAAATCAAATCTAATTATATTAAGATTTTATTTTATTTTATTTTATTTTATTTTAAAATATTTATTTATTTCCTTGTATTATAATTTAGGATTTTGAGAAGCTGTTATATAAAGCCTCATATGCCTTAAGTTATTTTAAGTTTTTGGAATAATAGATTTTTTATCTCTGAAAATTTCACTCTTTGTTACCCTTAGATTAGGGTTGCATCATGTTACCCTTAGATTAGGGTTGCATCATGTTACCCTTGAATTAGGGTTTCATCTATCATTGCTTTTTCTTCTATTTCCGTCGCGTCATCAGATACCTCCTTTGATTGAGGCATGGATTGAAACTATAGGAGGCTTTAGTGAGACCATACTTTTTAGAGATTATAACAAAATGAAGTTTCACTCTATAAACAGAATTTAGTCATACCATGGTCAACTATAACATTAAAAAAATACACCCGTCAGCCTTATACTCTTTAATACATAATTATCAGTCAATGTATATGAATCCAACCGTCGAATATCGGCCAATTATATGCACACAAACTATTTGGTTTCTGATATCTTCTTTACTCATCAATAAAAAAAATAGGTTATAAGTCTAGCAACAAAAAGGTTGTAAGCCAAACGAACACGGTAAGTTTATAAGCCAAACAAAAATGTCGTTATAAACTGAGCAGTAATAACGTTATAAGGAAATTACGACTAGGTGATAAGAAAAATACCCACGAGTATATAAGGTAAGTGATAAAAATGAGATAATCTGAATGGAAAAAAGGTCATAAGTTGAACGATATAAAATCTATAACTGAACAACGACCAATATGTTACAAGTTGGACGACAACGAGGCTATAAGCGAGTGACAACGAGACCTATAACAACACGGAGGCTATAAGCCTATTGATGCAAGGCCATAGTACAAACAACAAAGAGGCTACAAGACGAGCGATAGTAAGACAATAAGCCAAATGACAACGAGGTTATAAGTTGGGCGACTACGTGGCTAAGGGGTGATGGGATTATCATCCAAGGGACAACAAGGCTATAGATCAAACAATGACGAGGTTATAAAATAACAACGATTATTCATCGTTCATAGAAGACTCCATATATCTCATGTATTATAAGCTCTTAAAATGACTATAAGTCAAGCCATAGGTCTAACAAACTCTTTATTGTAAAAAACAATAAGACCTTAAAAGTTGGTAGTAAAAAACCTCAAATTAACTATAAGTCAAGATATTTATGTTCAAAAGACTCTTCGTCGCCAAAATGAGGTCTTAAATATTTGGTAGTAAAAGCCTTCAAAATGACTATAAGTCAAGTCATAGGTTTAAAATTATTTTTCATCTCAAAAAACGATGTCATAAAGCTTTCAAAATGATTAAAAATTACTATAAAGTAAGCCATAGGTCCAAGAGACTGTTCATCACCAAAAGCAGGTCTATAAAGGCCAGGCAGTAAAAATAATCAAAAATCAGTATAACTCAAGTCATATGTATAAGAGACTCTTCAACGCAAAAAAACGATCAATAAAGATTAGACAATAAAATCTCTCAAAAAACGATCATGAGTCATATAGAAAGTTATAAATGTTATGAGATTACTCCAAACAATATTGGTAAAGCCATAAACAAAACGACCATGAGTCAAACATGAGAGAGAAGGGGTAGAATTCATTACCGAAAAATTAAAACGACTTCGAAAATAAAATGTTATAATACAAAACAACACATAACGCTATAAGACAAATAAATTCAATAGATGTTATAAATCAAACATAAAATAACAAAATGAATATGCATAATTTATAGTTTATTTTAATCTGTATTTGACATGTTGGCATGAGGAAGAAAATATAGCATACTTTAGACGAACGATATAAAATGCATTATCTTTATTATTTTCAACTCTACAACTCATGATATGGCTGGGGATTTATACAATCATGATTCTAATTCAACACACTACAGAATCAAAACTCTGGAATCAAAGATGTATAATACATTCACATTCTTCATTTCAGATAAGCACATACATCAAATTTATAATCTTAACAATATATACATAAATCTAAGTAAAGTCAATAAAACAATGGAGGCTGTAAACTAAAATCAAGCAACAAAGAAGAGAGAAATGAAGACTATCAAGTCCTCACAAAACCGTCACGAACAAATCAAATTCGGAACTAATTTTTTATTCATGCAGATATCAAGCCACATGTTTTCCTAGAGCGGCGGAACATGAAAGTTTTAATGAGGTGTGATCCCTTATAGTTTTAACATATTCTCTGAGCTCAAGTCATAGATAAAAACAAATAAGATTGTTACATTATCCGACTATGCTCGAAGGCTTATATTCATTTATCTTCAATTGGTATCCAACTTAAGGATCATAGAGTGGATACTGATAAAGACTATAAAATTGGATAGTAAGAAAGACATCAATCAAAGGCTCAATATTAGTGATTTTTCCCTTAAGTATAGTGATTTTTTATATAGTTCCCTTGAGTTTAAAGCAACCGGTGAGGATCCCTCGACTTATCAATTTCGATAAATTTAGTTATTGGCGCATAAAATTTATCATAATGACAATAAATTAAGCAAAAAAAATTTAAAGTATATTCCTTCAACTATAATATTGGTTTTATTCTTTTGAAAATGTTGATGTCGCATTTTTTCTTCTTTTTTTACTCTAAAAACAAAATATCGCAAAAAACAAGAGACGTACGTAAGGGGAATCTAACAGATCGCATATTACCTTAACAAATTCTCTAATTTTGGTTCTCTTCAAAATGAAAATTCTCTCATCTAGTTTCTCTCAATATTCCGAATTTGTACGCCAACGGAATATTATGTTTTCATTTGTTGAATACTTGATTTGGGAACAATAAAGACAAATGAACCCTAATAAATCTATAGTGTTATCCTCTTTATTCAAGCTCTGGTGCTTAAAAATAAACCATATTCTAACAAATCAGGTACGAGAATATGGTTGAGTCCTGGGGTACAGAGAAAATGCGTTTGCTTTGTCCAGCAACACAATCACATTCACGTTGTGTAATCTTCCATGAAGCTTTAAAGATTTTATGATATCGTAGATCACGTGCTCTAATGATTTTATCCACCTGGTGGTGCTTTCTCCAAAGGCAGGGTTCATATCGGGTTTTACATAGTTGATGGGTTTGTAGTTCATCGAAACTGAGCTTTATTAACGTGTCAGATAAGTTCAAGAGGTCAAAGAAGAATGTACTAATCCTTGTGAGGGAGTTAAAAGATAGAAGCTCTTCTGAGGCATTTCGCCCAAAAATTCGAAGGTGAGAATAAAATGGGAAGAATAGAAAAAATAAAGGCATTCAGGTTGTTATACGTTAAAAAAAATCTAATTGGCAAAGCCTTTAGGAAATTAATAAAGATTTTGGGGATGAAATCATTTTTTCTCAATGATAAACAGAGAAATCAGTGACACTTTGTGGAATATTGAGATAGTTGAATGAATTTAAAATAAGTTTGGAGATGGAAATTTCCTCGACCAACTCAAATGAAGATTACGACTATTCTGTTATTAAGAAACTTGATACGTTCAAAAACAAGTGGTCAACTTTAAATTATCTATACCTAAAGCTTTTATGAGCTCTATTGTATTTTTATATCTTATTCCACTAAGTTTGGCTCCTGATATAACCTCTATTTTTCTTTTATTAGCATAATGTCAATCATTCAGATATATTCATTCACATATATGATTAACATTATTTTTTATTTAATTTTTTATTTATACCAAAAAAATTATCAAACTTTAGGTTATTTTTGTCTAAATCATAATTTTTACTAGTTCTAGTATAATTGTTTTTAATGTCTGGTCGTTAATTTTTAGTTATTCATTATTATTACCTTAAACGAAACGCATAAGTATTAATCAGAATCTGATTTCAAAGTTTGAAACTTTTTTACTAGAGATTACAGATTTGTTTGAAAATGAAGATAAGAGAATTCAATCTCTCAATTAACTATCATAAGCTTTTGATGAGTTATCTATGGATGTTTTGCAATATATTCAATAGAATCAATCGTTGATGAGAAACTCGAAGAATTCTAGAATAAGGAATATTAGAGACATGAAGACAAACAAGGTATCTTTTCAAAAGCTCCAATCATAGACTTTCATTGAAGATAGAGAGAGACATACTTGATGAGGATAGAATATTCGGATAGTGGTAGAAATATAAGAGCATTAATGTAATTAATATATATAGCCATTTTATTTTGTATTAGGATTTAAAATACCTACAAATTTTGATATATTTGTCATTTATATCAATATATCTACAACGGAGGATGTATTTTTTTATACTTGTATATTTTATATTTGCTATATATACAAGAGAAGTACCCCAAGAGGGGGTCTATTTTATATATTATAATTTTAGTCTCATAATTACTTTATCTTTTTAAAAATCTCTCTATTTTCTGTAAAAAAACTATCTTTTTTCTTTTCTAGATCTAAAACTCTTTTGGTTAATTTGATGAAGGTTTATAACCTCATCAATGTCCTCTGCTCTTCTGTGGGAACTTACTATTTTTTATTTGAAAAATGATAATGGTATCTTTAAGATAAATTCTTTGTAAAAGTAAGTGTGTGTGTGTGTGTGTATTGCGATAATAAATACTGGATTTTCTCAGTTGTGATTCAATTTACCGTCGTCAAATATATTATTGTGAAGTTAATGTCTATTTATCGTTTCCTTAACACAATCAGAAGGAGAAATGAGCTACTGATGGGAAAATGGAAAATCATGATCTTTGCTTTCTCTATTGATTTAATCTTAAAGAATCAAAGGAATTTGGAGATTGAAATAAGTGACACATATCATGAAGCAAAGATTAACAAAGAAAACAAAAATTTATCATTTAAATCTGATATTGAAATTCGTTTTGAGTTGGTTATGTTGTAACGTAAGCATACGCATCTGATGTTGGTAACGAAACTTTCTTATCTGATTGAAGTACGATTAAAATTATTGTTCTTAATAATCAATTTATTTTTTTGATTTATTTCTTTTATTGATGAAGGTTTGTATCAAGTTCAAGAATTAGGTCTAATTAGTTCATAAAATTCATCGACTATAATTGTAAAAAAATAAATCAGATTTGATTTATCGCTAATTCGCAAGATCTAACCATTTGATTTATTAATTCGTGAAAAGAATCAATTTTTTAGAAAAAAATACACTAAAGACAGTCAAATGATAAACGTTTTTTCGGATTTGTTTTTTAATATGTTATTTTGTTCAGAACTAATTCATGTATAGCGATGGCATGTAAATCGATTAAGTATGTTGTATTGTATGTTAATATGATAGTGTAATTGAAATATATGTTGATATAGGGCATTATACTTATGTTCATATTGTAATGTGTCCTGAGACACCATTTGTCCTTATGTATACATAATTACCTAATTTTTTGTTGTGAATTAAGAATTAGTTGAATGTATTGTTAATAAACTATGTAAGTTAGTAGTGCATGAAGAAATACAACAATGTAGTTATCATATGATGAGTGTGCTTATTTTGTGTATAAGATTCAGAATCGATGATGATATCACAATGTAGTCACGATCATAAAAAATAACAAATAATTTGTGTACATGTCATATGCATGCGTGCAGTAATGATTAAGCAGTTTGTGCTAAGAAATTGGTGTAGTATCATTTTAGTGATTATAAAATAGTGTGCAAGAGGTGTATGATTATAAAAGTATAATGTATGGAGTGAAATGTAACTGTAAGTAATACAAGTATAATAGTATATTGTTGCGGATTATAATGTGATATGATACTTGCTAATAATATTGAATTAACTATACAAATATATTATGCGTTTTTCCTTCATATTAGCTACTGTGTACATTGTATCCCCTGTATATATTTTCGTTAATAATATTTAAAATGATGAGAAAAACATGAATCAATGTGTATATACTTTATATCGCTATGTCATTATATAAACAGATGACTGACGACATTAAAATTGAATATTACACAATACATATGATTATTAGCGTTCGCTGACTTTCTTGTAGTTATATTCATTAATGTTGCAAGTAAAGCATTTTTATGAATTATACTAAAGAGGAAAAAAGAAAAAAACATAATAAAAATAAATAAATTGCACACTAGTATTTTAAAAGGTAAAAGTAGTATTGAAGTTAGTGAACTATATGTTAATATATATTTTACTCATTTTGGTGGCGCATGAAAAGTACATAGTAAAGATTACATGTCTTGAGCTAAATTTATTAAATTAACAAGTCGAGTAATCATTATCGGTGGTTTTGAAGTTAAATGACTATATTGAATAATCATTATAATTAAGAGACGAAACGCCAATTTAAATCTATAATCAAATGGATTGATTTAATTTACATTTTAATGAGTTAAAGAAAATTAAGATATAGTCAAAATATACTAATGTACTAGTCAAAAATAGTTTATTACATTGATTAATAATCAATAATATCTTTTAATTAATAAGATATTATGTATTTTGATTAGTTGTAAATATTATAAATATTATAAAAACTATATGAATTTTAAGATATGGATCATTATTTTTTTCGATTAAAATAGATTTTATTCTTTGTCTAGAATGCAAGTTAGATCACTAGTATAGCTGATAACAAATCGAATACGAGATGGGTGTTTGCTTTTTCTGTTGGTGATGATTTTTTAGTATTAAAAAATTAAACATTTTTATATCATTCGGCTATAGAATTTAGCTTTGGACACAACCAAAAAATAATTATAATGCTTGAGAAACTTATTTTTTTAGATACCATTCACTTTTAAAAGAAAATGATAAACTCATATCATTGTGATTATCAAGCAATATAAGTTATGGCTTATAACAAAATATAAAATGAAAAGTCTAGATATATTAGTCTAGTACTATAAAGTATAAACTTGATTGAAGCTTTATTGATTAGATGCATCAGTTGCGTTGACGTCGGTTACGTCGGCCAGGATACCATTGGTCAAACCTAGCGACTGCACTGACCACAAGACGATCAACCAAGGTTTCGGATGCGTCTCTTAGGAGGCCATCGCCTAAGGTTCCAACTACGTTGTCTAAGAGGCCATCGTCCAAAGGCTTAGGTTCTTTGGTGTGGCCTTTGGTCCAAAGTCTGAGGTGAGCCTGGAAAAGTTCAAGATTAAAGTGTTTAATAGAAAAGGATATTTTAGAATTTGGCGACAAAAAATGCGAACAAACTTGATTTTATAGAAGATGACTTCAGCTCTTGCATGCGAGACTAAGTTTCCTGCAAAATTATCTTAGAATAAGAAGCAAAATATGCTATAAATTGCATATAGCATGATTATTTTGTATTTGGGTGATAATATGCTAAGGCATGTCTCAAAAGAAAATTCAGTTGGAGTCTAGTACAAACTAGAGAGTTTGTAAATGACAAAGTTTCTGACTAGTTGAATATGTATGAAGGCAAACTTCTTTAGTTTCAAGATGCAAGAAGATAAGAATTTTTTATATGAACTTAAATAAAAATTACAAAATAATGATCGATTTGGGGAAAATTGGTGGGGAAATCAATGATGAAGATTAAGAAATGATATTACTGAAGTCATTGTCATATGTATATGGACATTTCATCTAATACAACAAAGAAACATTGTTTATAGATGAGTTGGAACCTGCAGTATGGACCAATGAGTTAAAACTCATGCAATATAAGAAGGTTGGGAGTTCATGAAGTAACCATGAAGCTTTGAATATAAGAGAGAGATTAGAGAAAAAGGACAGCAATAAGCTCAGAGAAAGTTCTAGATCAAAGTCATCAAATAAGTTTAATAATTTAAGATAAAATTCCACAACTACAAGAACTTAGGTAACTTTCGAAATGAATATCCTGAAATATTGAAGAAACAAGGTGATTGCGGATCATATCATGAGGCATTTATGTGGCTTCTAAAGGATATGTCTCTCTAGCGGTTTTGGTTTTCTTATCGAAAGAATTCCAAATGGAGTAAATTCTTGACTCTGGATGTTCGTTCTATATGATTCCACATAGAGACTAGTTTCAGTCATTTGAATAGAACAATGGGAGCACTGTGTTATTTGGCAACAATAAGACTATAACGAAGAGAATTTGTCAAATTGACTTTTTTGCTTGATTAGAGATATTATGATAAGTAAAATGACTATATTTTAAGGAAATATATAGATGGTACAACCTTGTCGCAAAGGAGGTTGGGGCATGTGACTGAGAAGGGATTGTTCGAGTTGCATGAATAATGACTGTTTGGAAAACATAAACTGGCTGATTTAGAATTTTATCAATCATGTGTGTATGGAAAAAGTAGCATGGTCAAGTTTGTAAGATCTGAGTACACAACAAAGGGAGCTCTTGATTACATTCATGCTAGTCTCTGAGGTCCTGTGCAGGTTCAACTACATGAAGGTAACAAATACCATTTTCCAATAATTGATAATTATTCAAGGAATCTATGGATTTATCTGTTAAATTCAAAAGGAAAATATTTTGATAATTCAAGCAATGGAGGGTCATGGTTGAGAAAAAATTTGCAGCAAAGTAAAGAAATTCATGACTGATAATTATCTTGAATTATGTACATATGAATTTAATGATTATTGTAAAGCTGAAGGGATAGCTCATCGTAGAAACATAAGAAACGCTCCACGATATAATGTCTTAAATGAAAGAATGAACATAACCATTATTGAGAGGGCGAGGTACATGTTAGTGATTATGAAGCTTCTTAGGCAGTTTTTGGGTAAAACCAATAATTATTATATGGCACCTCATAAACAAGTATATATCTACCCCAATTATCTTGAAGACTGTATAAGAAATATGGTATGGTAAGTTATCAAACTACTTAAATTTAAGATTATTTGGTTTTGCAATATATGCACACATTAAACATGACAAGCTATAGTCAAAAGCGTTAAAGTGCATATTTATTGGGTATCTAGAAAATATCAATTGTTACAAGTTATGGTGCCTTAAAGCAGGTTACAAAAATTGTCTTATTAGCAGCGATGTAACATTCAATGAGAATGAGTATCCTGGTTTAGGTGGTGAAAATAAGCCCGAGGCTCAACCTGATAGAAATGACATACTTGGGATTGAGGTGGAGTCACCTGGAACAGAATCTGCTTATGGCTCCAAAATTAATATGCTTAAAAAGTTGTATTATCTCCAATTTAAATTTAGTTGTACGATTATGGAACTAAAACTGTATATATATTTGACTAAATATCCAACAATATAATTATAACAGTACTAGATTACCATTCTTCTATGCAAAATTGTTATGAATATGTTTATCTAGACATCTTAAATGTAAAAAGGTTTCAAACAATGATTTCTCTAAATTTCAGATTGTTTTTTTTTTTTGCTTTTTAATAACTACTTACGTGGGTATTATGTTTAGAAAAACTTTTACACATTTAACTAGTCATACGTATCATGATATTATTTATTAAATTGTTATACCTCCGGTAGTGACAACCACCTCTGTTATACATGACACATTTATAAAAAACTATTTCATAATTCCTAACTAAAAATATTTGAACTTGTTATAACAAAATATGCGCCTATGAATTAGAGTTGTTTTGACCATCGAACGCTAGGAATGGTTCGTAAATATATGTCCAAAATTTGTTCTAAGACTTATATTGATGTGTATGCACCTTTTTTACTCTATGTGTTTCCATTTCTTATCTCTAGTACATGTCTACATAGTCATAATAGCCGATATATCTAAATGACAATGAGCGACTAGTCTGTCAATCATGTTCTAAGTGATATTACCAAAATGTTTATGCTAAAAGTAAATTTATTTTTCCTATATTTCTAATTTAATTTAATTTATTATACATGTACATGCATATAGTTATTTCAAATGATGGTTTACGTAATTTATACAAGTTGTCTTCTCAATAAAAAAATGCTTTTACTTCTGTAAATATATTGTATCATCACTGTATTTCTAATATTTATACTACTTTCTAAATAAATAATAGCTCTAATTAATGTAGTTGTATTTGTTAGTTGAGACAAACATCCCATATTTGTTAGACATGAGAAAGATCGATGATATATAAGTACAAAAAATCTCAACTAGTATGAGGCCTTTTAGAAGTTGACCGAAAGCAAAATTGTGCGGGTGTTCGAACCCAAAACGGATAATATCATATTAGTATGAAGATTAGGTTTTTTCTAACTTATATACGAAAGGGGAATATGTGTTTCTCATATTTCCAATAAATAATGAAAGAGCTCCAAGCCCAGATGGAATGCGATATGAGTAAAATTCTCGGATATCGAACATGATGAACCAACAGTCAAGATGAATGAATGATCTTCTCATTAGATCACTAATATGGTCTAGTTTCATCAAGTGGTGTGACTTGGTTTGGAGTGTATCAAGACGGTGTGACTTGATTTGAGTGGCACTAAGGAATAGGCAATGTGGTTTGATAAGAATGAGCAGATATATCCATAGTGCATTTATGGCTCACGTAATTCCCAACCTGATTAGAGTGGGTGGATGAAAGTTAATATAGAATAGGTTAAAATGGTACTTTGTTTGAAATGAGGATTTGTTAGGTGTGACCCAAGTCTCACGTCGGTTAGACATTGGAATGATTAATAGTATATAAGTAAGAACACATCTCGACTAGTATAAAGCTTTTTAGAAGTGGACCGAAAGGAAAATGGTCCGGGCCTTCGGGCCCAAAACAGATAATATCATACTAGTATAAAGATTGGGGTTGTTCTACTTATACACGAAAGTGGAATATGTGGTACTCATATTCCTAAAAAATAGTATTAGAGCTCCAAGCACAAATAGAATGCGATGTGGGTGAGATTTTTGGATGTCGAACATAATGAACCAACAGTCGTACTCAAGATGAATTCTCTACTTTATAGATCACTAATAGGACCTAGTTTGGAAGGCTCGTGGCTTGTTAAGCGGTATGACTTGGTTGGAGTGTATCAAAATGGTGTGACTTGATTGGAGTGACGTTAAGGAACGGGCTGTGTGGTTTGATAAGAATGAGCAGATACATTTGTAGTGCCTTTGTGCTTAAGTATTGCCTAACCTGATTAGATTAGGAAGATAAAAGTTAATTGAGATGAGCCTAAAGTGGTACTTTGTTCGATAGGAAAATTTGTTAGGTGCGACCAAACTCTTATATCGGTTAGACATGGGAAAGATCAATATTATATAAGTAATAACATATATCAACTTGCATAAAGCCTTTTGAAAATGGACCAAAATAACAATTATGCGGGCTTTCGGCCCTAAAGTGGACAATATCATACAAATACGGAGATCGGGGTTGTTCTTACTTATATGCAAAAGCGAAATAGGTAGTACATGTATTCCCAAAAGTATTAATTCATAAAAATTCTCTAAAAGATGGAAATCAAATTGATAAGTGAAATCGGCCATAAATGTGATACCAACTTTCTTGATTGAGTTAAGTTTCAAATCTCTAACGACTCTTTAGAATTTATCACAAATCTTCGCATAATATATTCAACATTGGTTCCAAATTTTATTGGTCCGACTAAATGTATTCCCTTTTATTATGCAATTATTTTTAACATAAGTGATATGAACTAAATAGAAAAAATAAAGTGCATAGCTAACAACAACATCTTCATAAAAGGTCAATAAAAAATTTCAAACTTGACTTTATAATAAAATTATACATGATTTTCTTATAATTTTTAAATTTGTCATTGTCATTAATGAGTCTAGTTTTAATGTGTTGATCTTAATATTCATTGGTTTTCAAATCTAACAAAGTTTGTAAAATTTGAAAATTAAAAAACTAAAAGATCTGAATTTACACTGAAATTTATAGAAATGTTAATCATCTTCTTAACTTATCATGATATTGTTAAGAGATTCTTTTTTGAATACCATTAGACATATACGACTGGATTTTTCCCTCTTGAATATATTCTTTTTATTCTACGTTTAAGTTTGAGAGTAAGAGAAACCGGTTGTCCACTATAATAGTAGAGGAGATATCCTGACATTCTAAATGAACAAGTATATTATAAGTTCATTCTACTTTAAGTAATTTTATTAAGTTTTGGATTCGAATTCCTAAAATTCATAACTACCTAAATCTAAAGAAAAATACTAGTAACATACAATTAAACAAACGTTGCATAACTTAATTGTCTTATACATTAACTCTCTATCAACATGTATAGACCAACGCGTTATCTCATTACTTGTAGATGAAACTCTTTAAAGTATATAATTTTTATTCACCAGCATAATTCCAAATAAATATCATAATGATGATATAACTAGTTTGTCGGGAACGTTCTACGGTATGAATATGTGAATTATTTAGCCAGTCAATTACTCATAACATATGTCTTCGTTGAATGAAACCATTTTGATTGCATCTCAACACATTATGAACATCTGAAAAGTATTGTTGGGATCAAGCCTCTAACATAGATCAACACTATCGATATTTTAAAATTCTTTAGGATACAATTGTGGTTGCATCTCAATACACCATAAACTTCTAGAAAAATCTTGTTAAGATCAATGTTTTAACAAATGTCAACACTATCGATATTTTGATATTTTTTATACCTACAGAAGTTTAGACATTTGAAGGAAGATGGACACCATACAAATAGTTTATTAACGCAAGGTATCAGAACTTTATGCATGTACGCATAATTTCCCAGGTTTTAAACAGTAATTCGTTCATGGACTATCGATTTTAGTGACAGATAGTCCTTCGACTTTCAAAAGTCTGCTAGTAGTCCTTCGACTATCTAGTTTGGATAAAGTTAGTCCCTCGCTCAACAGAAACTTGTATCATAACTTTTTTTACATTTGAACTTCGACCTAAAATCAAGAGAGCATTAGTAATACAAGTTTATGTTGAATATGGTGTCACGTGGCAGTTTGACAATAATTAAGAGATGCACATGACTAACTTTATCCAAACTGATAGTCCATGGACTACCAACAGACTTTTAAAAGTCCAGAAAATTTGTCACTAAAATTGATAGTCTAGTGACAAATTACTATTCAAAACCAAGTTTATCATATAACCTCAAATTTAGATTTAATCACACTAGTTTTAACCTACAACGCATGCAATACAAATAGAGTAGGTATATATCAAGATATCCCAAAATAAATAAAACTAGCAAAAATAATGAATTTTTACCACGTCACTAAAAATGCTTAGTGTTGCAAACCATCCTACAAACAGGGGTGATCAAGAGAGTTATTTTGACAAAACAAACAGGTATCGGCGTTACTTACTTCCATATAGATGTGGTCGCCACAAAGACGCAAGGTTTTGTGAGAGATAATATTTTTCTTAATCCGGAATTTTTTCTATGTCAAAACCCTATATTTGAACAAATAAAATACTCATTCACTAACATACATCATAGGCTTTGAATAGTACATCGTCCCTCGACTATCGCGTTTGGTGGCAGATAGTCCATTGACTTTCAAATGTCTGTTGACAGTCCCTGGACAATTGCGTTTGGATAAAGTTAGTCCACCAGATCCTCTGATTCATGAGAGGCTGCCACCTGTCACCATAGTCCCCAGATTTTTGTATCACCACCAGTCCCTTGAGTTTAGTTTTTCATAATATTCTACATTTTGGGTTTGACCTAAACTCAAGGGATTAGTGGTAATACAAATATTTGGGACTGTGGTGACAGGTGGCAGCCTCTCATGGATCAGAGGATCTGGTGGACTAACTTTATCCAAACGCGATAGTTCGGGGACTGTCAACGGATATTTGAAAGTCAAGGGACTATCTACCACAAAACGCGATAGTCGAGGGACGATTTACTGTTCAATGTCATACATCATAACATAACTAACCATTACAAGAACCATTAACCGCGTGATGTCTTACATGAATGTTAATTAAAAATACCTCTGAAATTAACCGTTCACATTTCTCGTTTGAAGAGATGATGGCGTTAGATTTTTTTTCCTATACCGTAGGTTTACGGGTTCGGAGACCTATGCGATAACACTAACGGGAATCGCGGTTGCTTAGATTTTAACTCTGGATAACAAAAAAATAGTGTGGTAAAATAGTCAAAGAGGATTTAAAATGATTCATGATTTATTTTTTGATGATACCATTACCAATTTAGATCGTGTATCTTTTTTTTTCTTTTTTTCGGAGGGAACCTGCAGCATTGACTCCGCATACGATAAACCCTAACCTTAAACCACACATTGTGTGGTAGACTCAGCCGAAAAAATTAGAACTCATGTCGTTTGATGACGAGCATACCTTACTCAACCAACTCGACTACCATAGCATAAAACAATTTTAGTAATTTAATACAAACCAAAATCCAATACATTGGAGAGAAACAGACCAATAAAAAACAGTTTAAGGAGTTGTTAGCTTTAAAAAACAGTTTTTGAAAAGGTTAAATTTCAAAAAAATCTAGAAAAGAAATTCCCAACTTATCCTGTTTCAAAGATGAAGGAACACAATTAAATCTAACTTCCAACACTAATAAAACTGACTTAAAGAAAAAAAAACCGACTTAAACAAAAAAAAAATCCTACCCAAAGTGAATATCTTGCGAAATATTCATTTTGCACAACGAAATCATTCTATTACAGGAATTATTTATTTCTATAAACTTTTTAAAAAAAATAAACATGTTGAGCGTAAAATCTCAAAAGTTTTTTTTATATTGAAAGAAATGACTGTATAGTAGATAATAGTATAAGATTAGATATTGCGAGTATTTGATAAAGCTGATTTCTTGCTTGTTTTTGTCCTAAGGGTACTATAAAATCTTTTAGCCATAGTTCCATCACCATGGCTATCCGACTGTCTTAAAAGCATAGGCCAACCAGAGTAACTGCAGCACAGGGAAATTTACCCCTTTGCATTTGATATTAATAAATAAGCCTGTATAAAAAAGGACATATATAGTTTAAATATACTGTTATTATATTTGTGAACCTAGTGCAAGTATGTGATTTTTTTTTCTACTTTTGAATAAATGTGATTCTACACCAGAGCATAAATGCTTGGTTAGAAACAAGCAATCAGTTGCAAGTTAGTCTTGGTCATCTTTGCTTTCTTTGGTAAAGAGAGTAACCAACAAGGGCAGACATTAAGAAGGTCCATAGCACCTGTAATATCAGATTATTATCACATAAAGCATTTGCGAATCCAAGATACAGAAAATGGAAAGGAGGTAATTACCGTGTTGATCGTATGCCAGCGTTCAAGTCTTTTGATCCTAGCTTGCATGTTTTCAAGCATGCCTTCTATTGATGCTGCCTCTCTAGTTTGTGAAGACTCTGAGGCTGAACTACCACCCTGTTATTTCAATTATAGATAAATAGAATTAAGAATCATCTACACATCAAGAATGCTCTCTTTATTATAGACCAAAACCTGTTCTATCGACTACAGTTCATTCCTTAAACCTATCTTGACTCTTGATGCTCCTTGTTCTTTGACATTAAATCTGACAATCATACCAGCTTACTGGCTTATTTGGCTTATACGCAGCAACAAGAGTTAAAATAAGCTAGTTTTGTTTTTGTTTTTAAGATTTTAAAAATAGGCCAATAACGAAAAAGATACAGATATACAACTTTTTTAAGTTTGTTTTACTTGGATTTTCTTTTTACCTGCTTGTGCTTATTTTCTATACACAGTTATTTTCGTAAAAACATATGTTTTTTATATTTTTAGTTCTCATTCTCCGCTATAAACCCTTGAGTTTCTTTCTCTTTTTTAGTTTCTCGACCAGTCACAGGTTTCTTCTTTCAAAACTCAGAAAAGAGGCATCTCAGACATGTTTTGAATTCGTAGTGTTATCTTAAATTGACTGAAATACTATTTCTCAATAGTAAATCAATCAGACCCTTGAATATATGTTTCAGTCAAAAGTAGATAACCATTATGTACCAACTGTATGTAGTACCTGAGATTGTATGAATTCCACAAGTTCCTGTAATCTTGCTGCTTGCTGAGTATGGATTCCACTCGAACTTCTTTGGAATGGAGGTAATCTTTCCAGAATTATTTGAAGATAACTCTAATAATTGAAAAAGAAAGAATCGGATATCAGCTCTTCAAGTATCCTTAAATCACAATTAAAAAAAAAATTACCTTTGTTGTATATGAACCATCCAACTGAAGAGCTGAACCAGCTGCAATCACAGCTTCTTTATTAACCCCTTTAATCTGTACATAAGGACTGGAGTCATCTTGAAGACGATCGACCTCAATAAGAATCTACAATTAAACCCATCAGAAAATTTAATAAGTTACCGAGACATGTGTGTCAAAGGAATAAAGCTCATAGTAATTTGCCAACTATGGTATCACATTTGAGTAAGATCCATATACTTATAATGGTATCACATTTGAGAACAGTACCTAACTATATTTGCCTCTACTCTAAGACTAGATATTGAAGAAAGAAGTTAACGACCTTAACTAGTAGAGGAATTTTAGCACCCAAACAGACACCATGGACAATCTAAGCAACATTCTCCGATTTACTTGTGCTACAGTTTTTAGATTATTCGTTTTCTTCTGCTACACCCACTAAATGAAGTCAGCCTGAGAACAATATACAATTCAAGCTCATTCTGAGTTACCACTCCCAACATTCACTTCATTCCAATAAATCATTTTATATAACTATTCTTTTTTTTACCATTTTATATAACTACAGTGTAACTTTGTAAGTTACTATCACCTTTGTATCTTGATATATGAATGCAGATGCTTCGATATAGGCCACCGGCTGATACCTAAGTACATTAACGATGAGTCGGTAAACGTGAAAAAGGCCATCCTGACCAACTAATAACAATATTATTGTTTATTCACACCATATAATGACATCAACCAAATGATGTATGCCAGCTTACCCAAGATTGAGAAGACCTGCAACTGTACCAATGCTAATATCAAAATCCACTTTGGGCTGAATGATGAAGTTCCCTTCTCTGATTGGCTGTTCATAGATTAAGAGCATGACAAGTCAGTAACTGCTATTATTTATTACATCACATTATAACACAGATTTAAAACGTTACATTTCAAACCTAACCTCCCGTATAAGCAACGCAAATCTCCCCTCGCATATTCTGACGCGTATGCAGTCGCTATCTGATAACTGCCCATTGGCAGGAAGACCCGTTAGCCTCAAGTATAAATCAATAAAATTCTGAGCAGAACTACAAAATTTTGTAGAGTCCAGGATGCTAAGAATATCTTGATCAGCTACCTGTTGAAGACCAAATGCAAATAAGTCAGTGACAACAACCTTAAGAGGGTTACACGTAGATGTACTTCAAGCTTCCTTACTTGCTTGTTGCTCTTCAGAACAAATAATGAACTCTCCGGAGAAAGCACTGGATCGAAGTCGTTTCGAATTTTAAGCTGCATTTATTCAGCAAACAGTATAAGACCAAAAGTAGACTAGCTTACAAGATACTTGAGAGTAAAGCTCGCACTACTCAGAGGTGTGATTGTTACAGAACAACATAAAATTGATCTCCAATTACCAATGGTTTTGTTTATATTTTGAGCTGAGATAACTATCAAGACAATAGATTTGTAGATACGATTATATGAATGCTTACCAGGATGTGACTTGCTATGATGGAAACCCAAAATCCCAATAAAGTAACAAAAATAAACCATCGAAGAGAAAGAGAAGAAACAGAACAAAAAATTGAAGAAGAATATAGGTTTTGGTAATAAACATCAACAAAAGAAAAAACCCAGAAAATAGTACTTTTTACACAAAACAAGAGAAATTACGAGCTTTTAGATGGGTCCAAGATAACTAACATGAGCATGAACAAGATGTGGTTCAATATACTGCTGGAACATGGGGAAAACGGTCATCATAATCTCATTTTGAGACATAAAACACCCCACTCTACTTTTGTCCCTTTGAACTCGGGATATCAGATGTGAGTGAACACCTCCAACCTGGTTTGTAAAAACAAAGTTAGTCGGGCCTTTTGGACAAAAATGTATCTAGACTAAAATTATAAAATCTGAAGATATTAGAATATATCAGGCCGCATAGATAAAGTAAAAGCAATCTTACAACAGCAACCCATAAGTCGAGAGATTTCCGGATAGCGGGATGCAAAGCATAAACTCCTTCAAAGATAATCTAGTCAGAAGAAAAAAAATATTAAAGCAAGTAGCTAGAACCACTTCAACTAACATGCCTTATTAAACAAAATTTTAAAACCTTTTTTGTTCTAATGCCAGCCTGTTAATTCGTATTGCATAACAATAAAATAAAATGAGTAAGACAACAGACCACACCACAATCCTCAGCAATTCCAAGTTCCTTAAAGCCACTCCGCGTTCCACTCTCCAAATCAAATACGGGTACTTTTGTTCTTCGACCGTTCCTTATGTCAGCAATATTCTGCAAGGAAATAGGTAAATTAATAGAACAGCTGTAACAAATGCAGTGGAAATGAAAAGTTCTTGTGCATTCTTTTCTATCAACGATTCTTACTAATTATGGTTTGAAAACATGTTAAGCTTAAACAAAGAGGAAAAGTATAAATAACGACTAGAATGTCGCAAGTGGGATGCCATGCGACTAAGCCGTGTATTTATATAAGGTACATTTAGCTTTTGTTATTCTTCAAGTCAAATTCTCATTTGAATGAGTTTCCTCATTATTCGGATAATCAAGTTTAACCAAATATAATAGAAGGAAAGTTTGATATTTGCTGTTCGATCACTCACTGGATGCTGCACAATAAGGATACAGAAAGAATCATTCATAATTTGGATCTTGTGAATATATTTATTAGAGATATGAAGGTTTTTCTACTGTTATGATGAGGGACAGCACCAGATGGACAAATAGAAGAATCAATTTTTTTAGCGTAATGCAAATAAGAGAAGAGATGATTATGAAAGAGAGAGTCAAAAAATATGGGAACCTAAAATGTACACGCCACCATAATAACAGTCGCATATATTTACAGCTCTCATATATTTACAGCTCTCGCTTTTTATTTTCTATGAAAAATAATTCATTATCCAGCTATAACCATGAAGAAAGTGGGTCTTTAATATATATACAGATAAGCATGTAATAGAAGGTCAAAAAGCTATTATCAGAAATGAAACTTTAATCATGCGGCCCGTGTCTCGAATACTTGTTAGCCTTAAGCATGAAATTTTAACCTTACCTGATCAGGTGATTCGATTTATCAGGGTACATTAGGAAGACGATAAATGTTTTGAAAAAGAAAAGATGCCTGACCTTTGTAAGCAAAGGCACATCAAGAGAACTGAAGTCGTCTTGCTTAAAATCTTTCACTAGTTCTGATCTGAAATAGCTTTCTAGAGAAACTACTTCACATCCAACTATGTTTGCCATTTTATGAGCCAAACTAGTCTTTCCAGAACCACTAGGACCCCCTGCAGTAGCGATTAGATATATCAAAGATTTTGGAAGCGAAGAGTGAAACAAGAAAAAGTTAAGGGATAGGTGTATAAAACTAGCTCAAATTTGAATTCTTTGAGCTTGTGAAAGGCAACTAGTAAAACACAATAGATTGAGGCAGGTTGCATTCGATATTCTTTGGTCCATGCTTAAGCTAAAGAATGCACATGCTCACAAGCAAACAAAGACAAAAGTATGACACCATGTTATGGTCATATGCATACATAGTCATTGACACAAACCTGACTGAACAAATAAACTTTTTCAAGCTTTTAAATAGATAAAAAAATACCGTCCACCTCTTCAGATCTCATCCAATCTTAGGACAGAAGTCAGTTATATCAAGATCACATTAAATTCACATTTCTAGTCGCTGACTTTGTTTCGGTTAGGTTCCGTTTTAACTCAATAGTCACTAACGCCACCTTGTTTCATTCACCTTTACTCACTTTCATGCCCAATATTGCAGGGATATCCAATTAGAATGCACATGGCAGAGCTCAATATAGAAATGACCCGTTTCAGCTATTCATGAAAACAAGCCAGCATAAACATACATTCAATTCCCATATGCGTGTTTAAAGAGTAATGTATACATAATAATGCAAATAACTTCCAAACATTTCATTTTCTGATGTTAAAAATTTATAGTTTTCTATCAAAAATGTGCCTTGAATGTCAACATGGGTTTGCTTTTATATTGTGTTAGCTGATAGCAGACTATAAACTGGCGAGATAGATTTTGAAGTCTAAAGAATTACCAATTCCAACAATAACTGGTGAGCCTTTATTCTCCAACAAAGCCTGAAACACATGAACTTTGGAGTTACAAACATCTTCACTCTAATTGTATAGTATAAATCCCATAATTTTTCAGCCTCTACCTGTATTGCTTGAACGGAAAGAAGCAATCCTCTATCCAAGTCATATGAATCGAGCATTGGGGCAAGTTTCATGTTGTCCCTGAAAGAGGAAGAATCTGTTGCTGCTTCATGAGAGAGCCTAAAATTGAATTGCAATAGTAGTTGCTAGTCTAATAATTTTGTTAATATATCCCCCATCGGCCGGATATAGAGGCATGAACCACTATATATGGTGACGACAACCCTTCTCTCGTGAGAAGTCTTTTGGAAGTAAGTTGGGCCCAATCTAAAATAACTCTACCTGGTACCCTTCCTCCTTTTGGGAGTGACTCGGGCCCAGTATCCAATAATTATAACAGTTCTCTCACAAGAGCGGTAAAAAATAAATTTATTGTCATCCCAAATAGGCCCAACATACCTATTAAGGAGTTATCAGAATGAGGAGAATCTGATGAGATGAAATGCCATGTTGCTACCACAGGTTCCCTTTTTGACTTTGTGGGAGATCGAGTCCATGGCTGGGATAAATCCTCAAGCCGAGTTACAATGTTAGGAGTAGTACGGATAGGTCTTGGTGCAACTATCACCCTTTCTTGATTAGTGGTTGTAGGTGTCTGAGACAGAAGGGGAGGCGTATTTAAGCGTGGTACACCTGCAACAAGAGACAGCTTAAACAAACAATAATGTGCATACCACAGAAACTGAAAAAAGCAATCTAAAACAAGAAGTTTCAACCTTTCCTTTCAAGAATCATTTCCAAATAAGATTTGGTGATCCATGGCCCATTAATACCCATTCTCGATGCTTCTGCATCAACAGTCTATATAACACCAAAGTTAGTGATACAAACAAAGATAAGATTCTGTAGACAGTTTAAGCCTGTACAAAACAGATGGTTTGACTATATAAAACTCCCATTACTGAACTTTTTGCACAGAAAACAAATGATGATGGGAGGCGACAAGGACTCTCTGCAAGATAACTTTGCACAATTTTCCTTCTCAAATATAATATTTTATGTGTGATGCAACAAGCTGAGATCTAAGTTATATCATAGGAAGTTTATTTGAAACAAGGACAGTCCGATCCTGCTCCGTTCTCTCAAATTCAGGTTTATAGCATGCTTTGTCCATGAGGTTAAATTGCACAACCTCAAGCAGGTCCCAAATATTCAAATAGACCCAGCTCATGTCTTGCCGAACATAACTTACACATAACTTATATATAATATGATATTAAACATACACTATTTGAAGCAACATCAAGATGAACATCCTCAAAAGAGCGATCCACCACAGATATTAGTTTGCATATTAACTGTTGATTTTCTACCATATACCAGTCAGTAGTCGTAATATCTTTTGTTTTTCTTCATGAAAATATCTCAACGTCTAATATAATCCTAATAGAAAGAACAGAAAACTATGAAAACATCCTCTTCTAACCTCTTCAGTCTTCATACAATACAGCCTTCTAAGACAGGAAGGAAAGGAAGAGGAGAGGCTTTGAATGCCTACTAGTCCTTCAACTATGGAAATTCTGTACAATTTGCCCTGCAACTTTATTTTGTAGCATCACTATGCCTGGGCACTAAAAAATGTGCAGAGTTCTTCATGCACTTTTCAGACCCAAAAACTCCTATGCTATACAGTTAGAATATTTTTAATATAAGTTATTTAAATGCCACCTGTCATTTTTTGCTTCGTACAGATTCATAATTTGTTCTAAATAGTAATAAAATCATTAAAAAACCAAATTTATATTTATATATTTATCTGAAATTTAAAATATATATATACATCATGTCACACTCTCTCCTTCCTTTCTCTCTCTTCTCCTCTTCCATCACACCACTTCATCTCTCTCTGATCCGAAACAGAGAAGCCAAAAGGCTTAGTAACTACTCTGAAGGGAATTTTAAGAATATATAAAATTTTAAGAGTTACAATTAATGTGGAGCTCTTTATTACGCACTTTAATAAGTCGGGAAGTCTTTTGAAATTACTGTAAACCTTAGAAGTTCATATTAACCCTTATAAAAAGGATGTAAGGTCATTTGTGTGGGCAGTCATGTGGGACATACAAAAAAGTGAATCTTACTCATATCCTGTGACCTAGGTGTAAAAGCGCTCTGAACTAGGCGCGAAGCTTTTAACTAGGTGTGAAGCCTTGAGCGCAAAGCTCGTTGGAGTGACTCCAACCCTACCTATCTATCTATTACTGTCCTACATCACTCTCTCTACTATTCGCTTCTGCCTTTGGTGCAGAAATAGCAGAGGTAGCTTTGAGGTACAATGCTTTGTCACTCAGTTGCAAGAGAATCCTGTAAACCACCTCACAACTCTCTCTCTCTCTCTCACTGTAAACCTCTCGTTCAGAAACCAACTAGAATCTGCAATTCCTTGATTTTCATTTCAAAATGCTGGCACAGACAATTATCTTAACAGAGAGGTGCAATCGGTGCCTTCAAGTCCCAAGCGCAGGCGACAGATGGCTGATCTCTCTCCTTGTCCTCCTCTAGATCATCCTATCTGTCACTACCATAGCTCCAAATGAGTTCGCCAACTCCCGTGGAGATTGTGTTGCCGCTGGGATAGGAAGGTTGTCATTTCAGCCTTTCGCCGAGAATCCCCTTCTCTGCCCTGCCGCTTCAACATGAGTTGATCTTCTCAAATTTTAAATTCACTTCAATATATTTGATTTAATGTGAATCCGATTGGGATGCTAATTTGGTATCTCGTAGCAATTAGGTTTCAAAGGTTTCATTTCCCTTTGAAACCCTCCGGAATGTTTGGTGGTGAAAGAGGATGATGTTGGGAATAGAGTAGTGGTGGTGGAAAGGTGATGGTAGCGGAAGAGAGGAAAAGAAAATGAGTTGTTTATATATATATTAAAAAATTTATGAATTTTTAAAAACATATTAATTTAGACGAAGCAGATATTGACACGTGACATTGGGGCATATATATATATATTAAAAATTGCATGGGGGTAGTTGGTCAGAAGAGCGTGCAAATGAACACACTTGCAGATTTTTATAGTCTGTGTACAATGGTAAAAGCTGAAGTCGGAGGGCTGATTATATAGAGAACTAGTGAGCATTCAAAGAAAAAATTAGATTTTCACTCATCCAGCACATCGGGGTCTTCTGGCATGAAAAGTGCATAAATGACGACATATGCTAATTTCTTAAAGTGTAGATATGATGGTACAAAATGAATTCAGAGGACTAATTATATAGAATGTAAGTAAGTCGGACGACTGATTATATAGAATTTCCATAGTCAGAGCACTAGTGGGCATTCAAAGACGAAAATTAGATTTGTATTCATCCAAAACAGGCATTCTTGAACCAACCACATTTTATAAGATTATGTAAACTGCATCCTTATATCAAAAGCTTCAAGAAGCTTTCATCAAGAAGAGTCTTACCTTTCTATTTGTACCCCTCATCACAAGAAATGTCTCTCCAAGGGAATCAATCGTTTCAAACGAAAGAGAAAGATTAGCAATATTGACCGATGTAGATGCACGTTTATAGCTGACAACAACAGAGTACCCCAGAGCTAGCAAACCCCCTAGTGTCATCCGCCCAACCTGCTACATTTAAAGGTTATTAAATAGATTAGAGACACGGTGCTAGGTTATCATATAAAAGGATCCGGGAAAAGTAGAGACAGCAAAAAAGTTATTATTTCGCCAGTCAAATGACAAAAGAATCACGCAAAATAGTAGTCAGACAAACCACAGAATCGCATATATACAGTTTACATTGCACATGTTGAATTGGACTATTCGAATAGACATGCCTCAAACTGGGAAGATATTCCTCACCTCAAATTCAGCTTTCGGCCGGATAATGAAATATTTGTCGACAATCCTCTGGTCTCCGAGGGACAGATAATATCTGATACCAGATTGCCGAACCTTAATCCAATCATTAATGTGCGCTTCTTCACTGGCAGACGGAGGCCTAAGGTACATCTCAATAAAACTGAAAACATAAAAATAGCATTCAGGCAACTAAGCAATCAAAACTTCAAGAAAAAAAACATGAAAACCAACTCACTTATCTGTTTGTGCTTCACTTCCTTGCAGAACATGAGTAGTATGCGCATCAGCTGTCTGCGACAACAACTTTTTGTTTAAATGAATCGTGCAAGCGATAAATATATATCAGGAAAGAAATATGCAGAAGAATCTGAAGATCGGAAAAGGCTAAAAACTAAGCATAATTCAACTCGGGCAGGGTGATGCCATGCTTGCATCTTACAGAAACTCACCCTAAGAAACTGATAATATAAAGTTCAACCAGAGACCACCGTGGAGCTCAAATGTCAGCTTAAGCATATTCATTGCCCTCCATCCTAAAGTGCCCCTTATAAATTTGCATTGCACTTCTAAGCTTATGTCACACACAATGCATAAGTGATGCAATAAAATAAAGTTTCTAAAACCCTTAAAATATAGCCTTTCAAGTGCTGACAGAAGATGTTTCCAATCTAAACAACCACAAATATTAAAGGTGTTTTTCAAATCCCACCTCTCTATGATCACACGGGCTTTGAGAGTTCATAAGCTGTTTAACTACATTTAGCATGCATCAGCAACACTAGGAGTCAAATGTACGACAGTAACGACACTATTACCAACGCATTGGCTCAAATTCAGCAACTATCTTGGCAGCTATACAAGTCACACTCGCCTCGCACCAACCACCATTGAAACAAAGACTAGTGTAGGTTTAAATCAAAGAGAGATAAGCTGTGAACTTAAGAAAGTTTCACTTACAGAACCATTAATATAAGACTTCTTCTGAACTTTTGACAAATTCATGCATTCATTCCTCAACTTAGCCAGAACATAAGTATGAAAGAGCACTGAACTATCTAGTATTCTTTTTGTAAGAAGTTACAGGATTACCCACCTCACTTCTGCATTTTAACTTGTAAATTGCCTCCCTGAATGATGAAACAAAGCTGTTGTTGATTCTGATCTGCAAAAGATAGACTCAAAGAATAAGGAATCAGCTATTAACTTTTGACTGGTTCAGTCATAAGATAACTAACCTGCGCATGATGAAGATCAGGCTCAATGTGCTTTCTAAACAAGGGGAAGATACTATCGATAAGATAATCAAGTGAACAAGAGTCTCCAATGTCATACCGAACTTTTGAGAGAAGACTAAAATGAACTCCACCAACCTGATCGACCAAACGGATTCATGGACCATCATATACGACTTATAACAAGTAACAGCTGATAACATGCAAAATGGAACTCTTGGGATTTAAAAAAACCTACCACAGCAACCCGAATATCCAATAAAGAACGCAATTTCGAATGCAGAGCATAGGTACCATCAACTATCACCTAAGAAAAGAAAGAAAGCCCGAATTGAAAATTGATTACAGCCATACGAAGAAGAAAAAGATAATAGTATTGAAAACATACGAACCACCCCAGAGGAAGCACTCTTTACAGCCTTTGAACCAACGCACCGCTTCTGCTGAAAATCAAATACAGGTACCAGTGTATCTTCCCCTTTTATCAAATCCTGTTTATAAACTTCGGTCACTTGCATGAACAGCTTCACTCTAAATATTTTATTTAAAAAAGAAAACTTTAATTTCTATATTTAGCAAAGGTCTTTCCCCATTTGCAGGGAATGAATATCTGAAGCAATCGAAGTACCACCGAAAAGATAGATATAAAGAGGGTCTGATGTCTAGCCTGGCATGAAACTGACAATGAAAATATGAAAAAAAAAATATGCAAACCTCGAGATTTCGAACTAAGGCATCGAAATCCAGTGAGTCCAAGACAGTGGCTTCATCAGTTCCACCACGATAGTTCTCCATTGATATAACAGTACACCCTATAACAGATGCTACCTTTTCCGCTAAGCTTCAACGACCAAAAAAACAAACAGCATATTTATCAACCAAAGCAAACAGCAAGTGCTAAACTCCGAAAAGACAAAAACTAGATACCTTGTTTTGCCCGAACCACTTGGGCCACCAATGCCAACTGTAACAATGCCATCCTTCTTCTCTCGAAGCTCTTGAATAGATTTTACTAACAGATAATACCCGTGATCAAAAGACTGCACCAAAACCGAACCAAAGTTTAGGATAATTCATCAAAATTCCTTCCATAAAATTAACACTGAGATTAACACACGAGCTCGTCAGCTTTAAGTCATAAGATCTCTTGACAAAAAGCAACCAAATCTCTGTAAAAACCTAGTAAAGCATCCGATCAACAAAAAAAGAGATAAACACCACTAAACTGAATCATCGGCCTCATCGTAAAGAAAGCCAGACGAACAAAACCGAGTCGAAGTACATATACGTGTATATCTACATAGAGAGAGCGAGAGAGAATACAGACCACGTGGAGAGGGAGGGACTGGAGGATCGAAGGTGAAGAAGAGGAAGTGGAGGGCTGTTGTTGGAAGAAGTCCCGTCCTCCTTCGTGGAAAACTCGCTGAACAACCTCGTCATCCATTTATTGGTCCTAGTTTTGAAGCTTGTACAAGCAAGTTAGAGAAATCGAAACCGAATCTTGGTTGGTTTTGGTTGTGATTTAGAGAATCGATCGAGTTAAGGAGCCGGAAGTGGAAGTACAGGGAGAGGAAGAGATTGATGCTTTTTCGCTTTGGGTTGCCTATATTTTTGGGTTACACTTTCCTTGCCAGTCTTCTCTCCCGCTTGTTTTCTCCCCCAAGTCTCTTCTTTTCTCTCTTGATTTAATTTGCTCTTTATTTCGGTGTAAATGATTCGGTGGTGGTAGTAATTGAACAATTAATATACTTTCACAAAATCAATTGTGGTTTTGTAGGAGAAGATAAAATTCTAGTTTCAAAAGTAGTGATACATGATAGATTCCGAGTTTCATTTAGTTTCAAAAGTCATGATACATGATAGATTCCGAGTTTGACTAGAGGTTGCCTTCGACATCCCCTTTATTAATTTATTTATTTATTTTTATTTTTTTATCAAAACCGAAATTTTATTAATAACAAAAGAATTTCAACAGAGTGAAATTGGGGACGGGAGATGGGCCCAATTATATGCCCAATTAAACAAATCCTCAAATTATTCAAAAAACCCTAGATTAACCCAAACAAAACTTCACCGAAATTCTCCAAACCCTAAATCGAAACATTAACCACCCTTCAATACAGACATCTCAATCAAAACCCTAAACCAATCGAAACACAGACGAAAGATTCGAATCCTATGTGAAGCTCTTTCCAAGAACACAATTCGATAGAAATGCCTAGATCGATCACAAATCCTCCAAAGGTTTAGGATTTCCAAACCCTAAATCGATCTCAAATCAGTAACAAGCCTTCGATCAGAAATCATAGTGAAAACTCAAATCAACGAATCAACGAATCAGTGATGAAAGCTGAGGCGAAGACGGAGAAGATGAAGCCTTTGAGAAGCCACAGAATCAACGAATCGATTTGGAACTTCAGTGCCCAGCTTACATGCAAAGGAACAGAAGACAATGAAGCAGTACTTTAATCCCAGAGATTGATCATTCAGACTGAAGAAGAAGCAAATTCGAGGAGCCTGAAAGGAGACAGACTACTCAGCATTTATATAAGGTAACCCTAAACTTTCTAGAATTAAGATCGCTTTTAATTCAGCAGGAGATGAAACAAATTCATATTCCTGTTTCATCTTGCATTTGATCGTCCATCGAGCTAACCAGTCAGCCGCTCGGTTGAAATCACGATAAACATGATTGATAGACATGGGTTCATTAAGTTTCTGCAACACTTGATTATAGAAGATAGAGACCAGGGGATAGTGTTATCATTACCAGATTTGATTAGGTTTACTAAAATACAAGAATCAGATTCTATATCAATATTAATTAGGTTATTAGAGTTACAGAGAATCAAACCGTCAAGGAGAGCCCTTGCTTCAGCTAATAGTGGATAGAGTTTACCATATAGATTTCCATATGCCTGTATCAGAAAGCCATCGTGATCTCTTAAAATAACACCACCAGAGGCCTCACCATTATGAGCTACACTAGCGTCAGTATTAAGCTTAAGGCGACCAGAAATAGGAGCCATCCATTTAGAAATCGTAGGCCTATTAGAACACCTGTGAGCTAGATTAAAAAGACCAAAACTAGGAGCAATAGATAAGTCATTAGACCAATGTTTAGGTTTAAACATATCAGCAGAATTCATATAGAATATAGTGTCATAGACCTTCTTAATAATAAAAGCAGAAGAAATAGAAGTACCATTGAACTTAGCATAGTTTCTATACTTCCAAATAAGGCTAAAAATGATGGAGGGCATAACATTTCTAATGTGTTTATGAGTTTTAGATAATCTGAACCAAGCTTTAGTCATATGCATAGGAGACATGTATCTAAAGATAATGACTTTAAAAATATGGGCAAAATGGAGCCAAACATTCCAAGTAATATTACATGCAATAAAGAGATGATCAGTAGTTTCAATATTTAGACAGAACTGACATTTAGAAACCACAATCATATGTCTATTCCTCAAAACAGAGTCAGTAGATATAAAGTTTTTAAGGACTTTCCAATGTATGAATGCATGCTTTTTAGGAGTAAGGTTGTTCCAGAGCTTAGAAAAAACATTGGACTTATAATAATGAGTCCTAATGCAGTCTCAAGTAGACTTAAGACTAAAACAACCATTGGTAGTCAGACTCCAAATGATTCTATCCCTACTATTAGGATAGAATTTACAATTATTGATACGATTCAAATCGGTATGGCTTAAAAGATTACTAATGCTGTCCAAGTTCCATTGATTCCCTGACCAGTAAGAGTTAACCTTATCATTATGAAACCAAGTATTATCCATAGTATTGTCCAAAACCAATAAAGGATCAGAGCTAGACCATCTATCAAGCCAGAAACTAATATTACCATCACCAAGGGACCAACAAATGTACTGCTCAGCAACATTCCTTATTCTCATAAGCCTTTTCCAGACCATAGAGCCTTTAGTGCTATTGATAAGCTGCATAGGGTGATTAGTGCCACAGTAGATACTATGAAAAAAGTTGGCCCACAGCATCTTATTGTCTCTGAACTGCACCCAAAGCTTACATGAGATAGAGGTTTGAACATCAGACAAGTTCCTGATGTTTAGACCTCCCTCACTGTAACACTTACATACCTTTTTCCAAGTGCACCAATGAATCCTGTTTTCAGAACTAGTGGAACCCAAAAGGAAATTGTTAAAAGCTTTTTCAATCTTAGAAATGACATTAGCAGGAATAATATTGGCATGCATCCAATACATAACAATATTCATAAGGACAGTATTTATTAGAGTTAAACGGCCAGCAAAAGATAAATGTTTAGATTCCCATAAAGATATTCGATCATTAATTTTTTTTAGCAGATTAATGTATATAGAAGAATTATTACTAGTGCCAATAGTGATTCCCAGGTAGACAGTAGGCAAAGAAGTACTATTAAAACCAGTTGTAGTAGAAATAGACCTAATATTTGCCACACTGATACCATTAGCAATAATAACTTTGGTCTTTTGCTTATTGATGACTTGGCCAGATATAACTTGATAGTCCTGTAAGAAAGTGCTAAGAGAGACAAGAGTATTAGCTTTACAGTTAGTAAATAACAGAATATCATCTGCAAAAGCAAGATTACTAATGCATAGATTACTACGACTCTTATACCTCATGCTTTTATTGTTAAGAAACAAAGAAGAGATACCTCTCAGGAACACCTCCTCAGCAATGATAAAAAGGCTAGGGGATAAAGGATCCCCCTGCCTAAGCCCTTTCATAGTTTTGAAATACCCATAGGTAGCACCATTTATAAGAATAGAGACACTTATGTTAGTAATCAAATTAGAAATAAGACTGACAAACCTGTTAGAGAAGCCAAATTTTTTAAGCACAGTTAGGATGAAAGAATGACTTAATTTATCAAAAGCTTTACACATGTCTAATTGAACAATAATATTATTATGTTTAAGCTTTCTATTGAGGTCAAAGAGAAGCTCCTTGGCAGTAATAATGTTAGAGTGAGTGGAATTACCAGGGACAAACCCCCCCTGAGTATTAGAAATGATTTTAGGAAACAGCAAAACAAGCCTATCATTAATAAGTCTAGCTATAATTCTGTTAAGAAGGGTACAAAGGCTAATAGGTCTGAAATCAGACCAAACAATAGGATTAGAGGTTTTGGGGATAAGACAAATCCCAGTAGCCAAAATCCCTTTGGGGATATTAAATCCTCTGATAATATGATGCAAAGCAGCAACCAGATCCTGTTTGATGATTACCCAACAATGTTTAAAAAAAGTTTGATTAAAGCCATCTAATCCAGCTACACTATTTACCTTAAGGCTACAGATGGTCTTGTAGACTTCCTCATCAGTAGGAAGCTTAAGAAGGCCTTTATTATCCTCAATAGTAATAACTTTAGAAATGTTTTCAAACATATCATGATTTAAGCTGTCTAACTCTTCTTGTCTGTCTTTGTAGGGACTAGAGGCCAGAGCATCAGTGAAAAAGTTGACAGCAGAAGCACCAACTTCATCTTTATCAACAATCCAGGAACCATCAACCTTTACTCCATGTATTGCACGCTTTTTTCTTTTATTTGTAACATAGTTATGGAAAAATTTGGAGTTGTTATCTCCATCTTTTATCCAATCAACACTGCACTTCTGTAACCAGAATTCTTCTTCGATTTTATAAGCATTTAATAATAAAGCATTGCATTTGTTGAGATTAAACTTTGAATCATTATCATTAACATTCTGATGATTAATTTCAGCCCTGAGGACATCATCCTCAAGGGTTTTAATCTTGCAAAAAATATCTCCAAAATGATCTCTATTCCAAGTACAGAGACATTCTTTTAAACGCTTTAACTTATGCCAAAACATGAAAAGAGGGTCACCAACCATACTTACACTTCATCTATTGGAAACAACTTTCATGAAATCATCATCCAAGAGCCACATGTTTTGAAACCTGAAACTCTTACTAATAGAATGAGAAGAATTAGACACACTAATAATCATAGAAACATGGTCAGACCCAGTACGAGCTTTATGCATAACAGAGTTATTACAGAACAGAGAAAGCCATGCTTCATTAATGAAAACCCAATCGAGGCGACGCCATTTGGTTTTATTAGACCAGGTAAAACGAGACCCAGCATACCCAACCTCCTGCAGACCACAGTTCAGAATCATACCGTTAAAGTCGTCTGTGCTGTTTTGACAGAAGGTGGAGCAGCCAACCTGATCGTCAACTGATCTAATGGCATTAAAGTCTCCACAAATAAGCCAAGGTTTATCAGCAATAGCAAGACTGTTGAGAGTGTCCCAAAGACAGATTCTATTATGACGTTGACACTTATCATAGACAATCGTGAAAAAGGAACTATAGTTAAAATTAACATAGCTGGCCTCAAGGTGTAGACATTGAATATGATCAACTAGAACATTAACCTTAATACTATCATTCCAAAACATCCAGATTTTGTTCGAGCAATTATTAACAAAGTTACTAAAACCAAGCCTAGAAGCATATACACTAATATTGTCACAGCTAATGAGAGGTTCTTGAATGGCAATAATGCAAGCTTTATTTTTTTTTGCAAGAAATTTAAGTCTTCGAAAAGAAGATTTGTCCTTAACACCACGAATATTCCAATTGATGATGCTAATCATAAGAAAGAGATCGTTTAGAAATACTTGGGACAGAAAGCTGTCTTTTGGTCAGGCCTTTCTTTCGAGCTTGTCTAACCTGCTTACTAATGACTTTACTGAAGTCCTCCTCATCCTCAGATACATCCTTCCTGAGCTGGCTTCTAGTCATCCTTTTCCCAGGCTTATCCTTAGCAACTTTAGACAATGTCAAAGAACAATCCTTTCCAGCTTTAGGAGTAGAATCAGAGGCCAAGTTTTCGTAACCCATATTTATGGCCTCCTCAGGACTTTGAAGAGCACTAATGATTTCATCGTTTTTGCTAATAGAACCATGTCTATCAGCACTTGGTTTGTCAGTGTTGTAGTTTCTATCACCCTCTTTATTAGCAGAAGTCTGACGATTCGTAATGAAAGAACCACCATTAACATTTACAACAGAAGTGTTTTCAACATCTTTTGGCAAGCCCTGATCAGAAAGAGCATCCATTTTTTTATTTCGATCATTCAAGGGAGTGTTAGGCAGACTTCCATACATAGAGCCTTCAGGAGTCTTACAATTTCTTGATTTTTCAGCAACACTAAAGCCAAACTCCAAGGCTTGAACGGCTCCAATAACATCTTGAGAAGATACAATTGTATCCTTATTTTTGATATTACCAGCAGATTTACCTTTTGAATTACCATTGCTCCCATTGTTAACCATCAATCCAACAGCAATTGGATCATGATCAGAGCCAGGAACCTGAGGAAGAGAATTATTCTTGACACCTTCTTGATCTTTGTGAGATTTCTTGGCGTCATCAACAACTTTATCATTCCGTTTACATTGCTCATCACTATGACCTACATGAAAGCATGAATTACAATACTTTGGCAAGTTTAAGTAGACAATTCTCACCCAGCAGCCCATGTTACACCCAAATCCAACCCAGACGTCATTGTAGATTTTTCCAGCAATATCAAGTTCGATTCTAGCCATACAGTAGTTATAATGAGCTCTATTTTTCAGAGGAACCTTGACCTCCATTGGAGTTCCTAACGAAGAAACAATATCCCTTATAATCTCTTTGTTGTACATATGCTCTGGTAACCCTTCGATTCTCAACCAAACAGGAGTTATGGAACTTTCATACCTAGTGTTAAAACCTTCTGTCCACTTTAACAGCCTGAAACGAGTAGTCCCCAGAGTCCATACATTTTTCTTCCAAAACTTACAGTAATCTTCAAAAGATTCAAATTCTATTAAAATGTGCTTAGAATCCTTGATGGCATAGTTGTACTCTTGAACAAAACTGAATTTGTTGAGAAATTCTTGAAACGCAGCCCTTTTTGGCAGACCAGCAGAGCATTTACATACAACTGTATGCTTGGAGATAGACTTTAAATATGTCAATGATTTCTCATGATACTGCAAAGAAATGTGATCCAATTTGTAAGAAACATTTTCTTGGATCAGATTTTCACGCTTGTTAGAAGCAGCCACCATATTAGCATACGTTACACCATTGTAACGATTAAGATCTTCATCCCGATTCTGACTTATTTTCTCATTGGAAGATCCGTACGCTTCCCTAACTGATGGAAAAGACTCCATTGGCATCCAACTAAAGAAGACTCATTAAGAAACAGCAGTGGAACAAATTAAAATACGAAGAAAATAATGAAACAGAGAGTTTCGATCAAAACAGGGCAAAATAAAATAACAAAGTTGAGAAGAAACAGAGCAAGATAGAAGAGTATCTATCAGAAATAGAGGAAGGCTAAGGGCAAAGAGCGACGGAAAGAAGCCGGAGAAGGCCAGAGAAGAACGGAAGGGTTAGATCATAACTGAATCTTGGAGCGCGAGACTCTTCTTTCTTTTGAAATCTCATTTCCATCCCCTTTATTAATTTATTTATTTATGCTATATTGAAAGTATATATTTTCTTACGTTACATCAAAAATAGGTTCTCAATATTTTAACGATTTGGTTTGAAACATTCGCTATCCTTTTTTTGGTTGAAATACAAATACTTTTTTCCAATACATTTTGTTATAGAAAATATTTTTAAAATTTATTCTACATGTTATGTTAATATATATCAATACTAAATTTTAACATTATTTATTATTTTTCATCAATTGAATTATTATTTTAATTTTTTATAAAAAAAAGACGAGAAACAATTGTAGTCTTCTTTAATATTTGTGCACAACTTTAAAACGAAATGTATAATGGGATAGGTGGATACTTTAAAGACACATAACTATTTGGATTTTAAAGGTTATGGAAAAAAAATTATAAATGACAATATTTATGTAAAAAAACACGAACAATTTTAATAATTAGTTATTTTAATTTTCGAACTTTTAAAATTTGTTTTTTTGGTAAAGAAAAAATTATATCTAAAAAATTCTTTCATACAACGGTTTCTTGAGATTCTTAATACATAAATTGATATGAAATTGAGAAATTTAGAATCTAAGTTACCTTTGACGAAATGGATTGAAAGTTCTTCTCATACTTGAATGCAATTAATATGCTCATTCGATGCTCATCTCCCTTTGAATCTAGAGTTTTGATTTTCCTACACAAACCATAAAAAATTTATGAGAGTTTATAAATTCTTATGCATAAACAACTATATTCATTTGAAGTTAATCAACAAATTGGAGATTTACTCATCCATTTTATGATAACTACACTCAGGACTTTCCAAAAATAATGATAGCACAAGGGGGTTGGGTATTTGGTTTTTAGTGAGATCCATTTTCATGTTACACTTTATGGTCCATTTGGTCAGTCAATCGGTTGTCTGATTTTGGACCCTAGAGATGTAATTTATAGTCATTGTAAAGAATATTAAGGTTCCACAACATTTCAATAAAATGTTTAAAAACCAAGGGCCACTGCCTCTACCGAGCATTTCAATCAATAACATGGAATCAGTTTTTATGTCCATATTTTTTAAGCCATTCCAAAACATGGAATCAGTTTTTATGTCCATATTTTTTAAGCCATTCCAATTGCATATAAATAAACCATCAAGCATATCTCTACACTCATTAATCAAATGAGATTGCTTACCATAAATCCTACCATAGGCTTTAATAACATTACCCTTAAAATCTCTAATGATTCATGCACCACTAGACCTCATTATTTAATTTACATTACGCATTAGTGTTCATCTTAATTTTATTAATGCTAGCATTTTTCTATTTTACACGAGAAACAATATTATGCTTAATATGATAGATATAGCCCAAATTAATAGCATTTTTTAATCACCATGCCAAAAATAATAATTAAGATGTCTGCACAATCTTAATTTGAGATGATATGATAGATTTTGTCAATGATAATATTGTAAAAGAAGGCAGTGTTATAATACTTGATGTTGTTTCTAAAATACCATATGGTCCAACAAATCATTGTTGGGGTTATATGTCTAATATGCATAATTTTAGTAATAGACCAAAACTAATGTCTAACTAGATGGTGGATGGTCATATAATTCCCAATTGATACATTGAATAGGTTGGCAAAATGATTCCAAATGGGCCAAATGAAAGGACAATTAACAAACAGGTGATTGGTTGATTCAATGGCATTGCAAATTGGCACTTTGAGGCCAAACATGAATTTCACTTTTGAAATATTGTATCCACTGGGATCCAGCCCTTCAAAAGCTTCCACAAAATGAAATAATACTTTGTGAGGGTAATGGAATTTCAGATTTTGGCAAACGGGTTTGAAGTAGGACATTTTGTTCTAATAGTGTTCCAAGTGAATTTAGTATAAACTTGCCAAATAGGTCAAGGGACCAAATAATTGAATCATTAATCTCATTGTTAAGCTTAAGTTTAATAATTTTATTGATATCAGATGGAATGATTAAGTAATTAAGCTTCTCAAAATTCCAGTTGTTATCAAGCCAAAAAAAATTATGTTCATAGAAGTACATCAATCATTGTTAATACTAGTGAGAGTAATTGAGGGTCTGTTATCAAACCACTTATCAAGCGAGAAATCAGCATTTCCTTTACCAATATTCCAATTAATAAAGGGTTCATCAATGTTTTGATGGAGATTAATCTCCTCCAAATCTTAGAACCCTTGGTATTTACAGTAATTTGAAGAGGATTGAGGTTTTTGGTATAGATTTAATGCATATAATTGGCCCAATAAGTTTTATTTTCACAAAATTTATACCAAAGCTTACAAGCAAATGTGGTTTGTAAATCATAAATTTTTCTAATATTCAAACCATATTCCTTGTAGGGTTTGCAAAGAAAATGAAAATTTGTCCAAATAAGGGCTTTATTAGTGTTCATTGGAACCCCGTAAAATCTTTTTATTAATCTTTCAATTATGTCTACAACATTACTAGGAATGTGACAGCATTGAATATGGTATAACGAGATGGTCATAAGAACATATTATATGAATACCAATATGCCACCAAATGAGAGGGAAAACAATCAAACTCATTGATTTTAGATATGAATTTACTAACAATATCATCATATACGTTAGCTTTAGGTATGTTATGGATAAAAACACCTAAATCTTTTATAAAAATGGATTTTCTTTTAAAGCCAGTAGCATTTTTAATGAGATTCATTCTATGATTATTAATGTTGGTGGGAATAATTATGTTAGATTTATTATTATTAATGATTTGACTAAATAACCTTTGGTAGTATTCTAAGAAAATATTAAGCCTAAAGATATTGTTTTTGGATCCATTAGTGTAGATGATGAAGCCATTAACAAAAGCCAAACAATTTTTGTTAATATGGTTTATAGTTATATACTTCATTTACTGGTAGTTATTAAAGAGAAGATTGATACCTCTAATGAAGTATTCTTCAACGATGATAAAAAGGTTGGGAGACAGTGGGTATTGATAAGTTAAAATGCGACCAAAGTAGGAATCTTGGATCTAGTGTTTGGTGTGACTAAAAAGGAAAGTGTAGAGAGAGAAAGTAGAAAACAAATGTATTCAATAATGCCCACTAACCTAAAAAAATGGGGGCTCCCTTCTATAGTAGGTGTGGTGGCCCCCACCTATTTCATTTGTGGTCCTTCCACTTTTAAAACTTGGTCCCTCACTTTCCAACCCTTAGGAGTATTCTCCTCTAACTAATAATAAATACAAAAATAGGACAAATACATTTATTTTAGTCAACAATTAATATTTCTAATCTCGAGCTCGGTGATTTATTGCCTCATCAGTAACCCCCCAGTCTTCAAGAGCTTGGGAGTGAAGACTTGTTGTAACTCGGCTCGAGTAGCCTCTGGCCCGTCACTACATCGGGAACGGTTCCTTCATAAGTAGAGATGTGAAATTGCGACTGCATCGGGATTTTTATTTGGCTGCTGGGCATCTCCAACTCATCGTTCCCGTGGCTAACAGTCCATTTTCTCATGAGATACTCGTGTCTGACCGGCTCTCATTCCTCGCGGTACTTAGGAGAAAAATCAGCTATGTTTCTGTTAGCTCAGTCTTGGGCCGTCATATCATGGGCTCTAGTTGATGGGCCTAACTCGGGTCGAAAAAAGATATATGGCCTATATGTGAAGCGGACTGTCACACTCTTTGGCGTTGGTGTACACATGAGACTCGCTTGAGGGACACGCAAATTCAGACGCCTCTGAACGTCTACTAGGCTAGCTCGATGATTACCTATCTCTCTAGTAGCTGATGATAACTTCCACGTGTCACTCTCTTATTTTAAACATGTTTGATCGCACACCTTCCAAGGAGACTCTTCAACTTCTCGCGGATATTTTCCTTTGGACTTCCCCATACATAAGAAAGTTAAGGCACATAGTTGCCTATAAATATGCATTCTCTTTAATCATTATTTGCTTCCTCATAGAAATTCTAGTGAAAGAGAGTCATCCTTACCAGTTCTAGAGAGAAAAACTGTTGTGTTTATGAGAAAGAACGTCCCGAAGAAAAATTGAAAGCCTAAAGAGAAAAAGAAGCATGTGTTCGGGTTTATCAATTACGCCAGCATTATTGATAGGGCTAAAGAATACCGTGATGCGGGATTAATTTGGGATTCCACCAAAAGTCCATATACACCCATTCCTCCTTCTCGCGATCATGTTCGGTCATCACCCGTGGCCGTGGAAACATTTTTGCTGCCGGAACCGCCTGTTGTCCAGAGCCCTGAAGCAGTTCTTATTTCTTCGATTGATCCTACCCCGAGCCCCCCTTCCGGTCTTTCTGGTCACCTGAAAACTGAACCAGTAACTCCTATTGGTGATTTAGCCCATTCTTCTACTCCAGACCAACATTTGAAAACAGATACCGGCCCAAGTTCCTTATAATAGGCGATTATAGTGCATCATCCACACCCGAAATGGTGCAACTGACCGATACTATTATCGTTGTCCGGACATGTGTTAACACCGCTGCTACTCTTCGGGGTGTTGCTCAAAGAGATGCTGATCGTCAGAGGACGGAAATAGAAGCCTTGAAAAAGCTGCAAGACAGCGACCCCCAGCATAAGCACATTGGTAATAGCTCAAGCTTTGTGAACCCCGCCTCGGTCAAAGTCAAAATCGTATCTTGTTCAAAGATTTTGGAAGAAGCTGGCCCCATCGATGCCAAAGCGAAAAAGACCATTGTTGATAAACCCTAGAGGTGGCTGCAGAGGCCGATCCCATGGCTGGTTTAGAAGCTGGTCCCGCAGAAGGACGCCAAGTGGAAGAAGAGGTTGCCGCCAAAGACAAAAGGGTTGTTGCTGTTGTTCCTCTCAAAGAGCCTCTTTCTCCTGAGATCGTGACAGTGATGACGACCAGCTATCATCGGTCTCTGTGCAGAGACAACGTTATTACCTTGTACGAAGGCAAGTACTTGTATTATACTCTAAAGTAATAACCCAAGCTATTGATCCGATGGGGCATACCACAAAGCGTAAAAGTACGTTTTCCCGTTCCTAGGGAGACGCTATTACATGTTAGGACCCGGAATATAATTATTTTTACCGGTCTCTTCAACTGGGGTCTCAAACTCCCTCTGGACCCCAAAATTGTGAGGTATTTTGAGCTTATTGGTCTTTGTCCGTCCCAGCTGACTTCCAACGTTTGGTACACGCTAATCTTCTGCATCATGGCCTCCCGATTGTCCAGCCGTGCCATACCAATGGAAGAGTATGTCTCCATGTCCGGCCTTTCTAAATCGCCAAAGTTACCTTTCTTTTATTCTTCTTTGGGAAATAACTGGAAGATAGTAAATGATTTCTTGGAAGGTAACAAGTCATTGAAGCATCGGTTTATTTTCGTAAGCGGTTGTTAGGAAAATGGACGGCCTTATACTCTTGAGAACCCGATGCGGCTGTTGTGCACGTGGTTTATGATGGTAATTTTCTTTCTTTCTAATAGCAGAGCCATTGTTTTAGTGTGCAAGAAGCATATCCAAAAGCTGAAAAAGGATTATTTTGAAGATGCCAAGTAAACCTTCCAAGTTCTAGAAGACTATGCTCGAAAGAACTAGGGTCGGGCATTTCATAGATGCTTCAAGAATACCAACTTGATAATGAGCAACCTCTGGCGCTGCTTTAACGAGCCTCTGACCGCGAAACAGTTGCGCCATCCACCTAGTTTGGTGGACTTGGTGGCAAAAACCGACGCGCTTGACGCGTATTTATTTCTGCCAAAACGTAACACGACGCCCGAGTAAGCGCTCGAAGTCTGATGAAATTGCTGACCAGGAAAATAAAGATGAGGCTGAGGTTGAGATTGAGAGGAAAGAGCTAGTAGTTGTTGCGGATGCTGGAAATGTTAGTTGTAAGGAGGAGGAGGTGAAAAAAAAGAGTAAAAATCTGTGGCCGATGGTAATGAAGCCAAAAGGCCAAAAGAAACGAAGAAGAACGCAGACTCTAAGTCAGGAGCGGTCGGGATGGTTCTACCGTTCGTCGAGAACACTACTATTCCAACTCTCTTTGAGCAGTATAAAGAGGGTGCAAAGGTCGGGGATCTTGTTTCGCCAGCAACGCTTTCTGTAGAGAATGTCATTGTTGTGGTGATCGCCGATGAAGATGAAGTTAGTGAGTTCACCCCAGAGAAGAAAATAGTCGGCCCTTCTGATGTAAAGAGAGCTGATAAAGCCTTGTCTAGGTTTGGTATAACATGTAGATCAATTTAAAAATTGGAACTTTCCCTTTTAGGATCGGGATAATTTGTAGATCAGTTAAAAAACTGAAAACGGTTAAGGTTCGGTATAACATGAAGATCAATTTAATAATTGAAACTTTCCCTTTTAGGATTAGGATAATTTGTAGATCAGTTAAAAAATTGAAAAACCGGTTAAGGTTTGGTATAAGATGTAGACCAATTTAAAAATTGAAAATCTGGTTTACCCCACTCAAAGATTATGTCTATCAACTCGTCAGTTGATGAACTTTACTAGAGGTATTCTCCTTTAATAACGCCTTTGTAATTTTAAAGGCAAAACGAGTAGATTAAACAGATCGGTTGTCATAGATACCTCATTAAAACCTTCTCGCGCCACCAAGGTAGGAAAAAGTGCACCCTCGATCAAAAGTTTTTACATAGTTTTAATTAATCATTATTATCAAACTACGGTCCGTTATCCATGGTGAATCTATGGGTAACCCCATATCTACAACAAATATTTGACCAAAAGAATTTGATGATATCTTTAGTCTTCGTTCCTGATAATGGCTCGGCCTCGACCCACTTGGAGAAATAATCCACTGCAACTACTATCATCTGCCTTCCCCTAGATGCCATCGGTAATGGCCATACCAGATCGATTCCCCATCGGTCAAAAGGGAGGCCCTCTGAGATTGATTCCAGGGAAACAGCACGCGTGTGAAGTACGTTTGCAAACCTCTGACAAATATCACACTTTTTCACTATGCATTTTGCGTTGGCAGTTACGATCGACCAATAGAATCTTGCAAGAAAAACCCTTTTTATCAACGCTGTGAAGCCAAAAATAGCGGGCCCTTCTCCGTCGTGAAGCTTGGACAAAATTATTTACGATTCGTTCGTTCCCAAACATCTCAGTAACGGTCTGCTAAAAGATTTCTTGTAAAGTACATCTCCCAAAAGCGCATATCCCTGAGCTTTGTTTTGTATTTTTATTGTCGATGCTCTGTTCTCTAGTAAGGAACCCTCTGCTAGGAAGTTTATAATATATCTTCTCCAGTCCGACAAGGCTATCGAAGATATCTGACAAGCAATTTCGGGCCTGTTGTCTAGGTATGTTCTATTAATGATTGAAGAATTTTCCTGAGTTATTATCCATGGTTAGTTATTCGAACAAGAAGCTAATGCGAGGCAGTCCGCGATCATGTTTTCGGATCTAGGAACGTGCTCGTAAGTTGCTTTGGTAAAAGAGGCAACCAATACGCGCAGCGCGACCATATACTGAACCATATGCTATTTCCTGGCTTCTGACGCACCCGACGCTTGGTTTATTAGTAACTGAGAATCACTAATGAGACATGCGTGTATGGGGCCACATACTTGCGCCAACCTCAAACCAGCTAGTGCGGCCTCGTATTCACCCTCGTTGTTGGATGCGGTGAAACCGAAACGGATGCCTAATGCATCATTATTCCAAAAAGTGTGGTTATTTTCACGTCTGCCCCGCATCCGCTGATATTTGACCCTTCATCGGTTTAGACTACCCATTCCTCTGGTCTGCTGGCCTCGGGAAATTCCACTTCTTCTGGTCGGCTCGAATGAAAGTCTACCAAGAAATTAGCTAAAGCTTGGCCCTTTATAGTCGTTCGTGGCTCAAAATCAATATCGTAATCGCCCAATGCGACTGGCCATTTTGACTTCGTCCAGATATATTTGGTCGTTACAACACGTACTTGAGGGGAAAAGATGTTATGATAATTATCGAGTGATCCTGAAAGTATGGTCGCATCTTTCGCGTCGTAGTAACTAGGGCCAAGGCCATCTTTTCAAGTTTGAGATATTTCGTTTCTGCATCTAACAAACTTTTGCTTACAAAGTAAACTACTTTAGAGATAGCCCCTGACTCGCTGACCAAAGTCGCACTCAGTGCATAATCAGAGACCGCTATGTACAAAAATAAATTTTCCCTCTTCAGGGGCTTTGTTAAAAGGTTTGGGGATGACAAGTAATTCTTGATCCCCGTGAAAGCCTTGTCGCAGACTGATTTCCATGCGAATGCTTTAGCATTTCTCAAAACCTGAAAAAACGGGGCACATTTGTCAAAGGAACGGGAGATAAATCGATTTAAAGCGGTCAACCTCTCTGTCAGTATCTGAACTTCGTTGACATTTCTTTGGGGGTGTCATGCTAGTTAAAGCTTGCAAAACCTAAAAACTTTCGTGACCGAACGCCGAAAGAGCATTTCTCAGGGTTTAGCTTGAAGTTTATATCCCTTAGGCTATCAAAGGTTTCTCTCATATCAGCAAGATGGTTATCACCGGTCTCATTTTTTACGAGCATGCCGTCAATGTAAAGTTCCACGTTTCTCCCGATCTGTTTCTCGAATGCCTTGTTTACTAGTCTCTGATATGTTGCGCGTGCGTTTTTCAGCCCAAAGGGCATGACCTTGTAGTAGTACAGTCCTCGCCCGGTTACGAAAGTCGTGTTTTCCTGGTCGGTCGGGTTTAATTTGATCTGGTTGTATCCGGTGTACGCATTCATGAAAGAAAGTAACTTGTTTCCAAACATTAAATCAACCAACTGATCGATTCTCGGCGTCGGAAACGGATCCTTGGGGCATGCCCTATTGAGGTCTTTGAAGTCCACACACATCATCCACTTGTCGTTTTTCTTTTTTACCAGAACGGGGCTGGAGGTCCATAGTGGATATTTTGATTCTTTGATGTGTCCGATGCTTATCATCCTTTCAACTTACCGTAGTATAATTTCTACTTTTTCTAGTGAGAAGGCCCAACATTTCTGCGAAATAGGTCGTACTTTTCGGTTAACTGCTAAAATGTGGATAATTAAGTCATCTGGAACCCCGGTTACATCTTCCGAACACCAAGCAAATAAATATAATTTTTCCTCCAACAACGAAATTAATTTCTTACAGAACTCTGGTGATAAATTGGTTGTGAGCTTCAAACTTTTTCCTTGCGTGAAGTCGTAATTTTCACAATATTCATGTTAGTTAGCAAACCTGGGGCTTCTCGGGGATCGTCTACCGGTAGTGACCCCAAATAAAGCCCCATTTACTGCTAGTATTTTGCCTGCACTATTTCTTGGTCGCCCTTTGCCGCCAGCGCAGCTCGGTAGCATTATCGGGCTGCCTTCTGGCTACTTCTTACGACTCCTACATTGTTCCCGACCACATATTTTAAACATTGATGAACTGTGCATGCCACCACGTGCATTCATGACAGCCATGATCTGCTGAAAATAACATTGTGCGTAGCGGGTGCATCAACAACCACGAATAGAACTGTGACCTCTTTCTTAAACGGTCAGCGGCCAAGCTGCACTATGCCTTCAAATTCGCCAATTACCACTGCCCTTGACCCTGTGAACCCAACAATAGTCCGATCTGACCTTGAAATTACTAGTGGTTTCTTGAACTGAGCAAAACTAGACGAGAAAATTATATTCGCAGAACTTCCGGTGTCCACAAGTATACGATGAACTTCCTCTCCCGCAATTGTCACCCCAATTACGACAACATCTTCATGAGGGCCTTCTATATCCCTCTTATCGTCGTCGTCGAAGTATAGGACTGGTGATGGATTGCTGTACAGATGAGGAAATGTCTGAGATTCTAATTGGGTTGCTAGATTCACGATGTGCCGCTTTCGGGGAAGAATTTGTGGTTCTTGCCATTGAATTGCCTTTAAAGATTGTTAGAGACTCAAAAAACTGACAGAGACTACTTACCTTCTTCTGACCCTCCAAAACTTCTTCGATGACTTCAATGACTTTGCAATTGACATTAGGATCGAGGTATTCTACAGATACATCGAAGAGATTGGTAACCTTTGTTATGACCATCGTTGTCTCTGGTTTCTGTACTGCCACAATCTCTTTGGACGCAGCTCCTTGTTATACCCGTTTATTCACGTACTCAAGTAGCTTCCCATTCTCCACCAGCATCTGTATTTTCTTTTTCAAAGAAATACAATCCTTTGTGGCATGCCCAACGTCTTCGTGAAATCTTCAATATCGATTACTCTTGCTCTCCCGGGGGGTTGGGATTGGAAATGATCTTCGGTAAATTCCACTCTTTTTGTTTTTCTCGTAAATGGTTGACACGCATCCGGTCAGGTTGGTATAGTGAGCGGGTCGGATCCATTTGTTAAAAATGGATCGGGTGACCACTTGGTTGTTTTGTTTGACCTTCTGCAATTGAGACGCTTGGGTTTTGACCAGGTTAGGCTGGGCATTTGGGGGAAGCGTATTAATTGGTTGAGGTTGTGGGATATAGCTTGATTGAGTATTCTGTCTAGTAGCGATCGCGGCCTGCGCGGTCTGCTGGATTTGTGCGGCCAGTTCGAATGCCTCTGTCTCTTCAATCAATATTGTTTTTCCACCTGAGCCAAAAGGGCAAAAAAATTAAACGCCTGCTTTTTATCCACAGTTTGTTTCATTGGTCCCGGAAGTAATCCTAACTGGTACCCTGTTAATGCCACGTTTTTTTCGCAACGGTCAACATCTATTTTAGCATCAATGAAACGCTTAGTATAATCCCTGAGGCTTTCTCCCACCTTCTGCCTGCAGTTAACAATTGTGTCTCTATTTGCTCGGAAGAACTTGCTTCCAACGAATTGTTGCTGAAACATTACCCAGAACAATATATCATCCAAATGATTATCTGGATCCTTTTTGCCGTCGTACTTTTCCAGATTTGATATGTCAAATCTTTTCGGGAGATTTCCCGACAATATTTCCTCCGAAAATTGTGATGCTCTCCAATTGAGTCCAAATCCATAAGCGCCACCACCGAGGCCTTCAGTGGGAATCCCGTACAATCCCTCGTTATTTGGATTGACAAACTAGCTGCTGAACCTGTACCCGTGGGTTTGGCTTCCCGACGGTTGTCATTGAACTTGAGGCAATACTACCAGTTCTTCCTTACTTGCCGTCACCATTTCATCTTCCATATGAGAGTTCGGTGTTCTTTTTTTTTGTCCCTCTTGTGTTTTGGTAAGTTGAACAACCTTGCTCTATTGTGTCGGGATCTTCTCTTCCTTGTCAGCTTTTTGCGTCTGATTCTATGTCGGGATACTCTACCTAAAGATTCATCGGTAGTAAAATCGGTGGAATCGTCTTGATCTTGTTTTGAATGACGCTTGACCCTTCTTTCCACTTCCCAAATTGGTTTGAGATTATTTCGATTCTCACCCGAAGAGTCTTCTCTGTCGGTGTCAATCATATGTTCCTTGTCTTTCCCTTCTCGGATCATTTTTTCATTCAACACTTTTCATTTTCAGCGTTCACCTTCGCAATCTCGTCCATTATCTATCTTCTTGTCATGATTAAAGTTGATCGCTTATCCAACACCGTCCATAATGGTCGTGGTCTGGGAACCTCTCGCCTTCAGACAGTGATCCAGCTCGGGTTGAAACTTTCCCGATCCTGTCCCTAGTCATTTCTTCATTCATATTTCGGTTAGTCTTGATTTTGAGGAAAAAATGTGACCTTCAGGTATCACTCTTTTCCCGCAGACGGCACCAATGATAAGTTAAAATGTGAATAAAGTAGGAATCTTGGATCTAGTATTTGATGTGACTAGAGAGGAAAGTGTAGAGAAGAAAGTAGAAATATAATGTATTTACTAATGTTCACCAACCCAGAAAAAAGGGACGCTCCCTTATATAGTAGGTGAGGTGCCCCCACATATTTCTTTTGTGGTCCTTCAACTTTTACAACTTGGTCCCTCACTTTCCAACCCTTAGGAATATTCTCCTCTAACTAATAATAAATACAAAAATAGGACAAATACATTTACTTTACTCAACAATTAATATTTCTAATCTCGAGCTCTGTGATTTATTGCCTCATTAGGTATCACTGCTTCATTTCATTTAAACCTTTAAAATAACCTTTAAGTTCACCATTTATTAGAATTGAAAATAAAATATATGAGATGCTATTATTTATGAGGTTTACAAAGATATTAGTGACATCAAAATCCTTGAGAACATTTAGTATGAATGTGTGAGAAATTGAATCAAAGGATTTTACCATATCAATTTTTGAAATAGTGAAATTGCCTCTAGACATTTTATTAAGGTCATGAATAAGCTCTTGAGAAATAAGTAGATGTTCATGTATTTTTTCTTTCATAAAAAAATTCTTCTTGCTCAGAGTAAACGATTTTAGGAAGAATTTATATTAACCTACCATTAACAATTTTAGATAACAGTATATTAAGGACAGTATACATGTTGATTAGCCTGTAATATCTCCAATGTTTTGGGTTTTCCATTTTAGGGACAATGCATATGTTACTAGAGTATATGCCTTTAGGGAATGTTTTACCAAAAAATAAGCCTTACACAGCAAATGCAAAGGTCAGATTAAATTGTAGGCCAATTTGTTTTTATAAAAGGTTGCATTGAACCCATCTAGGTATGCAACACTATTTATTAGCATTGAAACATTTATTTTCAGTGGGGATTTCCATGAGATAATGATAATCAGTTTCTGTTATAATATTAGAAATGATGTTTGAGGTATTTTTAAATTCACTGACATGCCTTGAATTAATACGAATATTTATAAAGAATTCAATGACAGAATCACCAATTTTATTATCATAATTAATCCATGAATTCGTGGAAAATACCATGAATTTTCGTTTTTTATTTTTTTATTTTACATAGTTATGAAACATTCATGTGTTTTTATCACCATTTTGAATCCAATTCAGACAACTATTTTGCTCTCAAACGGATTCTTCTATTTCGAAGAGAAAAATAAGAGGTATATTAGCTTTGGATAAGTTACTTTTATCCTCAACGGATTGAGAAACTTGATAAGCATTATCAAGATAGTTAATTCCATCTTCAACTTTCGCAATAGCTGTAAAGATATTAGCAAAGTTGTTACGAGTCCAAATTTTCATTTTAGTTTGTAACATTTATAACTTTTGCCAAAAACACAAATGGGTTGACTATTTAAGCGAGCCTCCAAGATTCATTAATGATTTGGTTGAGATAGGGGTCGAAGGTCCACATGTTTAGAAATTTAAGGGAAGCTTTAGGTTTTAAAAAATAGTTTGAAAGGGTTATAGTTATGAGGCAATGATCATAACATGTTATAGCCCAATGCTTGATATAAATGTTATCAAAACAATTACTAATTTGATTAATGAACATAATTCTATCTAATCTTTTTATACTTTATTTTATTAGTCAATGTATATGGTGTACCAACAAAACCAGCGTCATTAAGGTTGTAATCTTAAATAGTATTGTTGAAATCATCAAGACTTCTTAAACATAAAGAAGTGTAAGATAATTGCTCAGAGGCTTTAGTAATGCAATTGAAGTGTCTCATAACAATCCACTCAAGTGGATTGTTAGATATATCTCTCATTTTATACTAGAGAGAAATTCTATTAATTATACTATATTTAACATATATTACTGTAGCCATAATTTGTTTATTATTGTTTATATGATGAATTTTCAAGTGAATAACTTGGTCATGATTGTAAGTGACATTGATAGAGAAGTGGTCCTTCCAAATAACCCGTATTTTATTATTCAAGTTTGTTATACTATGATGAAAACTTAGGACTATTAAGACTTCATTGAGGCTATTATCTAAAACTATTGGTTCCTGGATAGGCAGGAAGTTAATGTTTCAGATTTAGTGAAATATTGAAGTTTTCTAATAGATTTTTTGTTACCAATACCTCTTATTCCAATTTTAAAAAAAATGGTCATTTAAAAATAATGGAGTTGAGGTTTTGTGTGAGCTTTTGAGTGTTGATGAGAGTTTTAGTAAGTTTATTTTTAGCTTTTTTGGCTTTTTTGTAGAGTAATACTAGTGTAGTCTAGGTTTTTTCAAGTTTGGTATAAGTTGGAGTAAGTGGCAGACTGCCAGTTAAAGTATGTTTTGGAGAATTGTCTGCATTATCTTTATCAGAAAAAGCTATTAAGTGTGTTAAATCTATTAATAAGGTCTATAGATTGGAGGGATTTTATTATTTCAGGTGTCATCTAAGTTTTGGAAGACAATATTTTATATAGGGTTTTGATTTTCTGATTTATTGTAAATAGTATTGATACTATGATAGGTAGTATAAGTATTGTTGTTATCAACTTTACTGATTATTACAGATTTGAGTTTTGTTTTCCAAACATTCGTTTTAATTTCAACTTATTTTTTTGTTTGTTGATTTTGAGGTTTTAGAGTGGGTTCCAGGGTAGTTTTCTCTTTGTTGTCATTTGTTTTTTTTTTGTATTGATCAGATAACCTAGATGAAGACAGTCTGAACAATATATAGTTTTATAGCCATATACAATATCTAGAATCCATCATGTCCCCTAATGGCTTGGATAGATCTCTTTCTATACAAGCATGGCAATAATTATGCTTGACAATGTTAATACTGCAGATCCATATGTCAAGGGGTCTATCTAATGTTTTGGAAATTATATTGATAATATCCTCATTATATAGAAAGTCTGGAATCTTAGGAAATATGACCCAAACACGGGTCAGGTCACATGGGACTTTTTCCTAGGGTTGAAGTCTAGCTCCCATTTGAGAAGCCTTAAGAATTGCTGGCCAATTGTCCATATATTTATTCTCCACAATATCATAAGGTATTCTATTATGTTTATCTTTATAAATATGTGTCTTTGATCCCATGTAGATATACTATATTCACCAGTCAATTTTAATTTGTTCATAAAATCATAAATCACAAGAAATAATGGTCTACATAATGTAAATTTCTCTATTTAATGTAAATTTAGAATTCTTGACAAAAAGAGACTTATCTTGTTGGGTGAAGTGCATTGTTTTGTATTCCCCTTTGTTGGATGTGCTTGTTATTTGAATAATTTCTTTCCTTGTTTGTTTGGGTCTAACAGCTTCTCTGTACGAAATCCTATTTGTTTAGTACTTGTTTGATTGTTTCTTGTGTTATCTTTGAGTTGGATCCGAGAGGAGGGAAATATTTTTATTGGTCTTGTTATTTTGAGTCTTCTTTATTTTCATATGATCTTGTTTGACTCGAAGGATTGGGCTTTGAATATTTTATATTTTCATTCTCATGATAGTTTTTTTCCATCTTGCATCTTGAGGGATAGCAAGAAAAATCTCTGAGATTTTCGAGTTCTTGATTAGAAAATGTTCTGATTTCTGCCATGGGTTTCACGGGAGTAACAAATATTTGATTTACCCCATAATTTGATCCTTATTTTTTCATGAAGTCTTTGATCTATTCTTTCTATTAATCTCTCAAATATGGATTTATTATATGATTTATTCCTTGGGTTTCATGAGAATAGGAAATCTTCGATTTAGCCCCAAATTTAATCCTTATTTGTTGAAGAAGTCTTCAATTTCTTCTTTTGATAAGCTTTCGATTATGGATCTTTCTGCCCTGAAATAGGTGAAAAGTTTCTTAGAAATGAAATATTACGCTTCGATTGAAGATTGATAAACCCTAGTTCATTTCTGATTTGTTCTTTGATTTTTTCGCGGCTCTAATAATGAGAATAATTATTATTTTGTATATTATCTTGATGGATGCTTTCTACAGTGGGTAATGGATTAAAGGTCATGAGAGCTCGATAATTCAAATCGATGACGAGGAGTCCTCAGAGTTGAAAATATGGGTTTCTTGGATCCGTTTGGGAACGACGAGCCATGACGAACAAAAAAAATCCGTTAGTTATAGTTTTGAAAAAAACCCGTTAGTTATAGTTTCAAATATAAACTCAAAAAAATTCAAAATACATATATTTATATTTCTTCAAGACGAACAAAACAAAATCCGTTAGTTATAGTTTTGAAAAAAAAAAGTTTTATTTTTATTTTTGCAATCAAATTAGACTTAATTACACAACTAGAACACAATTACTTTTTAGCAACCAAATTACACGTAATTACGCAAATGAAACACAATTATTTCTTCCAGACTTATTTTGCAACCAAATAACTATTTACACAACTTGTTTCTACATATTTACACAAAAGATTTGTACATAATCTCGTAACTGAATAATTTGATTTTTCGCAACCAAATTGTACATATTTACGCAATTAGAACATAAATCCAATAATTTTTTTTATTTAAAAAAAACAACACAAAAATGCACATATTTATGCAACTACAATACAATCATTTTTTTTAATATTTTTTAAAAAATATACATATTTTTAAAACTACAAAAAGTTAGTTGTTTACATTCATTTAACATTTATTTTCACAAAACAATTTTTTTTGTTTTTCACACAATCACACTTATTTTAGCCATCAAAGCTATTTACGCAAATATTTTATTTTTTATTTAAGCAACTCATTTACACGTAATTACACAAATAGACTACACAGTTGTTTTCTCGCAACCAAATTACACGTAATTTTGCAACCATAACAAAAAAAAATCAACCAAATTACGCGTAATTTTACAACTAAAAAAGATAAAAAATATTCAATTTTTTATTGATCTAGTTTTGTTAGTCTTCAAAAAACACAACTAATGGTATTTTCCGATTCCTTTATGAGTTATTCTTAAAAAAATATGACATTTAAAAAGAAGGTAAGGTATATATTAGCATTAACATTAAATTTATGTGGTTATTAGTATATTAGTTTTTAAAAAATATGGTTATCCGTATTTTATCAAACCTTAGTGCTTATTGGTAAATAAATTTAATGTTTAATGGTTAGTGATAAATTACCTAATATATTAATACCAAAACATTATATAATTTTTATTTATCCATTTATAAATAGTTTTGAGTTATCATTTCATACTCAATTTTCACATATATTTTCTAATTTTTCTTTCTTTTTTTCTTTATTCTTTTATCTTTCGAAAACCTTAAAACTTTAAAACCTTTATTACTTCTCAAAACCTAAATAAATATGATGTTAAAATAATTTTTTTTATCATAATCGTTCGTAGTTGAACCAAAGTCTCACATTTTTACGTTTTTTTAATGAATTTATAAATGTTTTGTTTTAGGTTTTGATGAGGTATTATAAAGTTTATTTTCAAATTAAGTGTTAAATCAATGCTCTAAAGGTTTTGTTTTTAAACGGAATGTTATATGTATAGTTTATGGTGAGTTATAAAATTTAAAAATATGTAGATCGCATTTTTTTATATTAAGTGTGAAAGGAAAAAAAACTACAATTGTGAGATATTTAGTTTCGAAAGTTCCGAACTATGAAGTGTTATACTTCCCATAACTGTGAATCATAGTCAACTACGAAATATATAATAACAAAAATGCAAATTGCAAAACTAATTAATGTCCAAATTACAGATCATAAATATAGAATTAAAAAAGTGTAAATTATGAAATAAATGAGTTGATGGAATTGCAAAATATGAAACACATGTAAAATATGAGTGGTAGTATATATATATATATATATATATATATATATATATATATATATATATATATATATATATAATTGTGAAATGATTGTTATTTATGGCTTTTAAAAATATAAAATGTTGGTGTTCAATGCCAAAATCTGTCTTGATGTATTTTAAAACTAGATAATTAAACTATAATCCATCATTTTGGTCAGCTTGAATATTTTTAAGGTATGCTAAATTTTATGTTAACCAAATATGAGGGGTTCGTTAAATTTTAAGTTTAGTTATTGTTGCGGTGAAGCTAAGAGTTGTGCTTTAAGCAGTAATGATGATTTTAGATATATATTATCAATTGTTGATCATTTAGATTATATAACTGTTAATATTGACATAGTTATGAATGTGGTTGATTGAGAAACAATTAGAAAAAACTACTCTAAGTTTATTTGAAGTTGTAGATAAAAAATTACTTATTGGTGAAATTATTTATGGTGTTGGTTTTTTGTTATAAAATTAATAATTTATACTATTTTGATGGTATTGGAGTTGTTACGCAAGTTTTTGAGAAATTGGTTACGTCTTAAGAAGTGTTGTATCTCGTTATGTTGTAGAGAATATTTTTTCCTTAAATATATGCATAACACAAGATAAAAAAAATAAGTGTATGTTCTGATAATAAAGTATTAAGGACAAATATATAGACACTTTATGCATTAATTGATGCGTCAATTATCTTTTTTATCATTAAAAAGTATGTACGACAACATATTTATGATACTAGTTTTCTTAAAAGTAACAAGAAACACATAACATTGGATTTGACTACTAAAGAGATATCATATTATATTAGATCTGAAACTGAGGAAACGGTAAAAAAATATACAATCGTTGGTTAAATATGATTATGGTTTAGACATCTTGTATCGACTTTCATGGATTACTTTAAACAAAGTTAAAGGTGTGTTTATGAAAAATACTATTACTTTGTTTAATATAATTAAATGTTAATTTAAATCATTGAATTTATTTGATATTATAAGTGATCACTCACTTGAATATAATTCTAAAATAACTTTTAAAACAATATATGATAAAATGTGGGATTTATTTTCAAAATTTCCATACTTTTTGTCTAATATTACTCATTGATAAAACATATTTAATAGGGAAACCTAACTAAGTATTAATATCTAACATAGTTAAAAAAAACAATGAGTTTGATTCATTTTATTTACGAATTATGAAACATGATATATGTGTGATTTATGAAATGTGAAACATGTTATATATGTTAAATACAAACTACGGAACATGTTATATGTGTGAATATGTATTATAAAACACGTATCTGGTTTATAATTTACGAAGTAAACAATCCTTGTTTATGAATTGCGAATTGCAAAAAATGTTTATTTCTAATTTCTAAACTGCAAATTGTAATACATGTTTTATAACTAGTTTGTGAATTGTGAAACATAAGTTATTAATAAAATTCATATAATGCCTTTTTAAAATTGTGAATGCAAAATATTGTTACAAATATGAATTATGAAATGAGGTTTATTATGAATTAGGAAACATGACTATATATTAGTTACAAACTAAAAACATAATTCAATATTAATTGTGCTTCTTTCATAATCGTGCATGTATTTTTCCGGTCGTATTTGATATTGTTGGGTCAGAAGATGATGATAATTGGCTATGTTTTATTGAGTTACCGAAACCTCACTTGATGGATCACCAACCCACATTTATTTTAGATCATCACTTAAAAATAATAATTATTATTTTTCCTCATTACTGTTATACGTATTATATTTATCATCTTGTTATAAATTTTAAGTATATATTCGAGCATATGAGGGTCCAAAAGTTCAAATAATGTGAGTATGTATATAGTCATTGATAAGGATGTAGAATGTTGAGGGCTTAAATGTAATGACTTAAAGTCTTATATGATCAATTGTAAAGATATATGAAAAATTTAAGTATGTTTGTAAAGATGAGGGGCTAAAGTGCAATTAACCCACTTTGTAACTAAATATGTTACACTAAGTCTATTTGCTTATAAATAAAGTTTGAGTCTGCTAAATAAAAGGGATGATATTTTTCTAAACCTAATATTATTTTGTTACTTTTACTTTCTCTCTGTGGAATCAAACTATATCTCTCTAACTTTCATGAACCAAATTCATACATATCAAATTGGCAACCATAGTAGGAGATACAACCGATCGGTACCTTGATTTCATAATAAAAAAAACCCATAGATAATTGAGTTCTTTATTTGTTGTAGCTTCTCTTCATTGATAATGGAGTATGGGAGTGGAAATTATTATTTGGTTCGAAAGGCAATCAAAGCATTGCGATATGATTTACGAAGAGAGGAATATAAGAAAGATGATCAAATTTCAGTTAAACAGACTCATTCAGACATTGAAGCTCGAATGAATCAGTTACTTGATAAAATCACAACTCTAAATGAGAATTATGATCAAAGAGAGCAAGATATTCAATCAGGTGGGCTGAAATATGATGTACGATAAATAGAGAAAAAGAATGATGTGAACAACCAATCTGATCGATCTTGTACAACTTTCCAGATTCGAAGTGAGCGGAGGAAAACACATTTTAAATCTAACAAAGAGCATCATGCTTCACGAAAAGAGAAAAAAGACAAGAATAAGTATTTTACATCCAACTGGTTTAGATGATTGTGAAGAGTTGGTAGACATGGCTGCATTTCGACAAGTTCTATTACGGGGTGATTTAGAAAATAAAACAAAAAATATGAGATCTTTGACTTTTGGAGTGTTGATGATTCAAGTTGAGGATCAAATTAAAGTGGAGGAATCAACTAGAGTATGGGGAGTGATTGGACCCAGTCGAAAAAATTCAGGGCAAGTGTCAAATAATCAAGGACATTCTTCGAATTCGACCCAACCATCTTGTCCAATGAATAACAATAGTTTTTCTCCTCAAACTGGAGGGTACCCAACTCAAGCTACATGGTATCAATTTCAAATACCAAGGCCAAATCAATGGATAAGGCCAAAATATTATGCTGATTTAACTGGGAATATTGCTGCGATTTATGAAAAGGCAAAATGATATGTGATTTTTAAAAAGTCTGCTCTGATAACTAGACCATGATAAGAGACCAACAACAGGTTATGTAAGTATCCTCACGACATAAGACATGATACTACAGATTGTATAGATTTGAAAAATGAAGTGTAAATTTTAATTGGAAATGGCAAATTAGTAATTTTTGTTAAATGACATAACAGTGGGTCGAAAGCGCCTACTGCATCAACTTCGCAAGCAACAAATCTGAATTCAAAGGAGGAAAGTTGATGATTGTAGACTCTAAGATCGATGAGTTTGATGCAACTTCAAAATATTTGGATACAAATCCAGATCGGTTAATTCTGATGGATGTGGATGAACCAGTGGAGCAAACATGAGTCCGAAGTTTATGTGAATATTTTGAATCCTTAAAAAATTTTGGGGGAGACTCTATGACATGTAACACCAATAGTTCTAGGAAAAGGCATGTATTAAGTTTAACTACTCAAATAGAATGATGAATGTCTACTTATTTGTATGGTAAGAAATATGTTCATTTAATAATTTCGACGATGATGATTTATGAGGCACTGCAGGTCCTCATGAAGGTGCAGTATTTATTGGAGCATAAGTAGTTGGTGATGAGTCCGAATTCTGACTACCCACCGGACAGGGACAGATCGGACCTAGCCCTCCGGACCGGACAGACCACTTCGAACACTTAGCTAATGGGACTGTTCGAACTATGACAAAAGTACTAAAAAACCTAAACACTTCTTAACTAAGCTACTTGCTCTCCTACTTAGAGCTCATGGGTCTTTAAACATGACCCGGGTCCATTAAACATGACCCGAAAGCCCATAAGGGCCCAAATGTAAGGGTATAAATACCCAACCACCTGCATTAAATGTGGGTAATGAAAATTAACTGCAACCAGGCTGCTTAATTCTCCCTCTACTCTCTACTCAAAACATTAAACACCTATAAACCTCCATAAAACTCCGAACAGATTACAAATTTACCCTCATACTAAAATTAACCTCACCAAATTGGCGACCACAGTGGGAGCAGAAGGTGCCTGAATCAAGCATTCGAAACCAGCAAGAAACGTCACTCCGAATGAATCCGGACGTCCCGGAAGTACCACCAGCTTTGCTTGAAGTGGTGGGTGAAAACGATGAGTACACCATCGAAGAGCGCGATATGTTAAATGGTGAAATAGAAGCTCTGAGGGCAGAAAAGGCTAAGATGGGCATGAAAGAAAAGTCAAAAGCATCAGTTGCTCATCACACCGATAACCCTAGAGAGCATGAGACTTCAAAGACTCATGTGAGTACCAAAAAGACTCATGCCAGCTCTAAAAAGTCTCACCGGTCTAAGCCAGTGGATATTTCTGACTCAGGCTCAGAATCTTCTGACAGCTCTTCGGATGATGAGGGAGTTGAAGAATCCTTGTCCTCTAGCAGTGATGAGGGTCGAACTAAAAAGAAGCAAAAACAGATAAAAAAATATTCGAGAAAAAGGGATAGACATGGAAGGATGAAGAGGAATATTGGCAAAGGGTCATCTCACAGCCGGAGGCATGTAGACCGGATGCTGATGTATCTTTTCGCTTTCCACGATGAACCAGGTATCTTTGCGACTCCCAATGAAGATACTGCATTCAGTCGTGGTCGAAATTGGAGGTAATCTCCATTGTTTTCTAAAATTCTGTCTGGAAACCTCCCCAAGAGGTTTGATAGCACAAAAATGGAAAAGTACGACGGTAGTACTGATCCGGACAACCATTTAGAGCAATTCAAGAACTTTATGATGAACTCTGGTGACGATGATAAGCTACTTTGCAGAGCATTCTCCCAATCATTTACGGGGAGTGCTCTGAAATGGTATAACAGTCTACCACAAGGCTGTATCAAGAATTTCGATACTTTTTGGGTGGCCTTTCGAAGGCAGTTCGTTGGGAGTAAAAAGCTAAAGGGAAATGGAGACACAATAATCCATTGTGCTCAGGAACCAAACGGGTCCTTAAAAGAATATATAAGTCATTTTGTGAACACCAAGAATGGGTTGGCTGATTGCTTCGAGCAAGTGGCAATAACATCCTTAAGACAGGGCTTGAACCCTGACAATTTGGCTGATTCAGTGACCAGAAAGAAGGCCATGACCTGGGGAGGGTTGCTGGATAAGGTTGGAAAACAGATTAACTTAGACGAAACAAAGAAAATAAGGGTGCACATGCAAGTGAAATCTGCCCCGGTTGCACCAAATCCCAATCAGAATCAGTTCGGGAACAAGGCGAAGGAAACCGGACAGGGGCATGGTAGGGCTAAAGCTCAGTCTAAGCCAGCTGCTCCTGCTCAGAGTCAGCAATCCAGAAACAAGAGAGGGCCTTGGGTTCAACCGGAGTGGTTCGCAGAATTGAAAGAAAGTGTGGCCACCATTTATGATAAAACAAAGGAAGAGGTGCACTATAGAAGACCAGCCACACTACAATCTCCTAAGGAGCATCACAATAACTCTTTCTGCCAGTATCACAATGACACTGGCCATACCACTGATGATTTTATAGCTTTGAAGCAAGAGGTTCAGAACTTGATCGAAAGGGGAAAACTGGAGGCTTATGTTAAAAGAAGAGGAGGTAACAGGCCTGACAATACTCACCGGGTTGGTCCAAGTAATGCTGCTCCGGAGGGAGCCATGGTTATAATCGAGAGGTTTGATGTGGAATCTGAATACTTGGATCCTGATCCAACTCGAAATAGAGTGGGTGCAATTGAGGAGAGTTCTAGGACAGTCTCTGGTCTCATTAAGTTCTTTGAGTCCCTTACAATTTTCGGAGGGGATACTATGATAGCTCCTACTGCTTCTTCGAGGAAGAGGCATGTTCATACTTTGGCCACCCAGCTAGAATGAGGCATGACTTCCTATCAATCACAAATTCCTTTCCCCTTCATTGTTTTTGATGAAGATGATTTAAGAGATATAACTGGCCCTCATGAAGATGCTGTTGTCATAGGGGCATCTATTGGGGGCAACGACATAAGGCGAATTTTGGTGGATACTGGTAGCTCAGCCAATATCCTGTTCTTAACTACTTACAAGAGAATGAAAAATCCAGCCGTAATCCAGAGTTCGGACAGATCAATTGTGGGCTTTACCGGCAGCTCAGCAGATGTGATCGGGGAGTTCGAAGAAGAGGTTTTGTTGGGCAAAGGCCCTTTCAAGAAGATGGTCAGGATACTATTTATTGTGGTGGATTGTCCCACTTGCTATAATGCTATTTTAGGGAGGTCTTGGCTCTCTAGGATGCATGCAGTGGCTTCAACAGTCCACCAATGTTTGAAATATGCTGTTCAAGGACAGGTGGGAGTTGTCCGGAGCAGTCAAAAGATTGCAAGGGAATGTTATGCTACAACTATGGCTCCCCGGACCCTGGGGGCAGTTCGTATCAACGAACAATAGCAATTTGAGGGTCTTTCTGGGGGTGAGGGTGAAATTGATGACCAAAAGAGACCCCTGGAGTGTTAATACCAGTCGAAGAGGTAGAGACACATTGTCTAGAAGAAGGGAAAAATGTCAAGATAGGGTCTAAGATGCCACCCGGTTTGAAAAATGAGATGCTAAAGTTTCTGAAGAGTCATCAACACGTTTTTGCTTGGTGCAATGCCGATGTTACTGGGATTCCACCAGATGTAATATCACATCACCTATCCGTCTGGAAAGACATTGCACCAGTAGTTCAAAAGAGAAGGGTTTTTCCAAGGAAAAGGGTGATGTCATTGTACAAGAGGTGGACGGGCTCACAAAGATGGGGCATATCAATGAGTCTCAATATCCTTTGTGGACTGCCAATCCAGTTCTGGTGAAAAAGAAAAATGGCAAGTGGCGTATGTGCATTGACTTCACAGATCTCAATAGAGCTTGCCCAAAAGATTTATATCTAGTTCCCCGGACTGACCAACTAGTAGACTCCACCTCTGGGAACAAGCTACTATCCTTTATGGATGCTTTCTCCGGATACAATCAAATCCAACTAGATCCGAAGGACCAGGAACACACTACTTTTGTTACTGATAAGGGCCTCCATTGCTACAAGGTAATGCCATTTGGATTAAAAAATGATGGGGCCACTTATCAGAGATTGGTAAACAAAGCTTTTGCTGATCAGATTGGAAGGAATATGGAAGTATACATCGATAATATGATGGTAAAGAGCGTGGATGAGCAATTGCACTTGGCTGATCTCCAAGAAACTTTTACCAACTTAGTGAAAGTGAATTTAAAGTTAAATCCAGAAAAATGTGTGTTCGGAGTTCAATCCGGGAAGTTTCTAGGCTATATTATAAGTGAGCATGGGATACAGCCCGATCCGGACCAGCTTAATGCTCTATTTCACATGGAGCCTCCTCGAAATATTAAAAAAGTACAACGGCTAACGGGAAGGTTAGCTGCTCTAAACAGATTCATATCAAGGTCTTTGGACGGGTGCGCCCCATTTTTTCAAACCTTGAAGGATGCAAAAGGATTTAATTGGACCTCACAGTGTGATGAGGCCTTCGATGAGATCAAGAAGCATCTGTCCTCCCCAAAAACCTTGTCTAAACCAATTGATGGGGAGACACTCTTTGTATCTGGCAGTTTCAAGCTGTGCCATCAGTCCTGTGTTGGTGAGAGAAGTGGATAATTACCCCCATCCAGTATACTACATCAGCAAGAGTTTGATAGATGCAGAAAGGCGTTATCTGAAACTTGAGAAGTTAGCATTAGCCCTGGTAATAGCTGCAAGAAAAATGAGGCCTTATTTCCAGGCTCATCCTATCATCGTCCGGAGATCTTTTCCCTTGAAGAATGTCCTCCAAAAGGCAGACGTGTCAAGTAGGATGACAAAGTGGTCAGTAGAATTGGAGGATTTCGATATAGATTTTGCTCCTCGAACGGCAGTTAAGGCCCAAGCTGTGGCTGATTTCTTGGTCGAATTTCACTCCGACAGAGATTCAGAGCAGGCTACTGACATGAAAGATAAAAAGGTCTGGATCGTCCGGACGGATGGTGGATCCAGCACTATGGGTTGTGGTGCAGGGGTGTGTTTGACTTCTCCGTATGGTGACAAAATATACCAAGTTATATGTTTCGATTTCACGGCTTCCAATAATGAGTCTGAGTACGAAGCAGCTATAGGTGGATTAAAGTTAGCCTATATTTGTGGGGCTAAGAGGGTCAAGCTACTAAGTGACTCACAGCTTCTTATTCACCATGCCCAAGGTCAATCTGAAGCAAAAAAGGAGCTACTAGTGAAATATTTACTTCTTCTTAAAAATGAAGCACTTAAGTTTAAAAGCGTTGTTTATGAACATATACCCCGGACAGAAAATGAGTTAGCAGAATCATTGGCAACTATAGCATATACAGAGTCGTATCCATGGATCCATGTGCTGGAGAGCCCCTCCATTCAACTTGGTATGGGTAAAGAAGAAGAAATTTTTGAAGTACAAATGAAACAACCTCAGGATTGGAGATTTCCTCTCCTGCAATACCTCTCCGATGGTGTCGTGCCTCCGGATAAATCACTAGCAAGAAAGTTGAAACACAAGGCTCGTGGTTTTATCATACTGAGAGACATTCTATATAAAAAGTCTTATAGTAAACCTCTTCTGCGCTGTTTGAGGGGTGATGAGTCTCAGGTAATCCTCTCCGAATTGCATGATGGTGAGGGATCAGGTCATTGTGGATTTAGGGCATTAACGAGGAGAGTTTTACTGGCCGGCTACTATTGGCCGTCTATCATGAGAGATGCTAAGGAGCTGGTAAGGAGATGTGACCCATGCCAAAGGTACATCAATGAAATTCATGTCCCAGCTATTTCTTTAGAATCAATTTCTGAGCCTATACCTTTTGCTCGATGGGGATTAGATTTAGTGGGACCTCTCCCTATGGCGTCCGGAGGGCGCAAAACTATAATTGTTGCTATAGACTACTTTTCGAAGTGGATTGAAGCAGCCCCTCTAGCAGGAACAACGTCAAAAGCTGTCATAAATTTCATTCTATCCAACATCTGTTGCAGATTTGGTGTCCCACGAAAAATAACAACACACAATGTGCCACAGTTCAACAATAGGGAAATGGAGAGTTTCTGTGCCTCAAGGGGTATACATCATTGTTTCTCTTCACCTTTCCACCCACAAGCAAATGGCCAAGTTGAAGTGGTTAACAGAACTATTCTGTCCGGTTTAAAGAAGAATTTGGAAGGGGCTGCTGGAAAGTGGCCTAGTTATTTACAAGAGGTCTTGTGGGCCTACCGGACAACACCTGGGGCTGCAACTCAGGAGTCACCCTTTGCTTTAGTCTATGGGATGGATGCAGTAGCTCCCATAGAAGCAACTCTTCCATTATTTCGTGTTCACCACTTCTCAGAATGTGCTAACGAAGTGGCAGTCAAAGGCCAACTCGATCTAGTGGAAGAAAGACGAGTTAAAGCCCACCTTAGGGTTGCACACTATCAGGGTTTGATGAGGAGCAGATTTGCTTCTAAAGTTAAAAGAAGATATTTCCAGCCGGGGGACAAAGTATTAAGGAAAGTCTTCTTGCACACCAAAGAAAAGCTGCTCGGAAAATTGGCCCCAACTTGGGAAGGACCTTATGTGGTTGTTGAAAAGCTCAAACCTGGAACATATTGGCTGGAAGACAAGGATGGAAGAATGCTGACCCACCCTTGGAATATCGAACATCTCCGGATGTACTTGGAATAGCATTTGTGTAAATATTTACTTGTTTAAACATCCATGTAAATATTTGGGGGCATACTCTTTCCTCCCTGGTGGCACGGGGGGGTTTTGATGAGGTGTCCGGCTTTTTAAATAAAATTTGATGCCTTCTTAAAAACATTTCTGAAGTGTTTTAGTTTTGTCTTTTGTCACACCATCTGGATTGAAATAAAAGAGTGATGACCACTTAAACATTCGTCATCGGAGAATTTAAACACTCTTACTATGAAATAACTGAGGGTTATTTAAACTCTAGCCATCAAAATTGGAACAGACTATGAAAAAATATGAGAATTGGGCAAAACAAGGATATTCATTAAAACAAAACAACTTAAGTGCCTTGGCCTTCCAAGGACTTTCAAACCAGAGTGAAGGACCTATCCGGTCAAATACCAGACACATTAAAAAAAAAGTGCCTTGGCCTTCCAAGGACTTTAGTTTAGATAACATGACAAGAAAAAAGTAATTCATAAATTAAGGCTGAGCCTTTGAAGATGGCTCAGCTTCATCTATCTTCTTCTTCCCCTTGGGATCATCTTTCTCTTCGTTTGGGCTCTCCCCGGTGTTTTCCTCAGTATCGGATGAAGATGCACTAGAGAAGCCAATCCGGTCGCCTTCGGCCATCGTGTGATATGGTGGGTCTTCAACCTCTACATGAAGCCATAAATCCCCTAGGTTCCTCTTTGGAAATTTCTCATGGAAGAGCAAGACCATGTCTGATCTTACCTTGGCATACATTTGCTCTTGAGTATCAATCACGTTGTTGGCATAGGCATCGATCTTGGCTTGGATTTTTGCCTCCTGCTCCCTTAGCAAACTAGCTTTCTCCTCGGCAGCTTTGGACACTGTATTCTCAAGAGAAATTTTATCATTGGTTAAGTTGGTGATGATTTGATCTTTGGCCTTGGATTCCCCCTTTGAGGTGGCAAGATCTTTCTCCAGTCCGGACAGCTTCTCCCGGAGTTCTGTGATAGTGTTCTCTAATGTGGTGACTTTTGTGGTGCTCGCCTCTTGGTTTCTCTTCAACTCCTCGTTTTCTTCCTTTAAAATGGCAGCATTTGAAGTGGCAGTGCGAAGGTCATCGGACAACCTCTCTTTGTCAGACTTAAGATCTTTGATAATGTCTACCTGATTTCGAACTTGTTTCTCCAACGCAAGTACAAGCTGAACATTGCTTAATAAAGAGTGGGCTATGACATCCCTTTCACTTGAAACAATATAGGTCTTACCATTGAAAGTGACTGTGTTTGAGGTGCTCGGAGGGAGGTAAGGCCCAGCAAAATCGTCTCTGGGAAGATTGATGAAGTACTCACCAAGCCCAGCAAGACCAGTGATGTCTACCCCATCAATGTTGAGATCTCCCCCTTCGACCTCATCGGTATGGAAGTCGCCAGGTATCTCCTCCACTTGGGTTGGGTCAGTAGGTTCAGCTTGGGAGGGAGGCTCCAGAGCCCGGAGAGAAAGCTCGTCACCCTTAGAGGTCTTCTTCTTCTTGGCCTCCCTGTCTTTGCTTTCACCTCCCTGCTTACGATTTCTTTTGGAAGCCTTTGGAGGTTTTGGGGGGTGCACTTCTTGCCTTTCAGTCTCCTGCTCTACCACTTCCAAGAGAGCAGCATCAATTTGGCTGTGGACTAGCCCCTCCGGATTTATTGGAGCATCCTCCTCCGCCTCAGCAAGGTTAGCTGCACCCACCACCTTCTTGCATTTCTTCTTACCTTTCATCTTGCTTGGGGCCTTGGCCCGACCTGGCAGGTAGAGTGTCCCATCTGGGTCATGCGTTCTTTTGAGCACCACGTCCGGAGGAGGCTGGGTGGTGAGCTCTTCCTAGGTTATGTATCTCCGACCTGTGGTGTTCCAAAGGCGAGACCTTGCTAAGTTACCCCATGTGAAGGCAGCATGGAACCGATTCCCCCACTTCTCAGCGGCCCAAGCGTTAATCTTGGTGCAAGTGGTCTGCTCGGTTTTCAAATAATCACTGAATTCCTTGGGCAGTTCTGCTGAGGCAAAAGAAAGACCAATTAGTTTAAACTAACTCTAAAAAAAAGACAAAAATATAAAGCAGGAGACTTACGGTCACTCCTCCACCTGCTTCTGAGAAGGCTTGGGTTCACTCCGGACTTGATCTTATTTCCATTCTCCCAAGCACCACTAACAAACAGGAACTGGGTCCTCCAATTCCTCTCCGCCTCTAACAAATCATCTACACCTTTGAAATTATCCCCCATGTTGAAATGGTAAAAGGGATGTGGTGGTTTCTACAAAAACTGGCCATAACAGCAAACTCCTCAATTGGCAGAGGAATCCTGGAGAGCCTCGAAGCCATGATGCAGGACATGAGGGTGTACCAGGCGTTGGGGCTCAACTAGCTCGGACAGAGTTTTATCAGATGGAAGTATCTGACAATTTCTGGGTCCAATGGGAGTCTGAGCCCCCAATTGAATAGCTCTGTGAACATGATAATTTCTCTTAATTTGCAGTCCATGGGAGTCTCTGGGTGTATGGGGATCCTGATCTTCACATTCTCCGGTATTCCCCACTTCGTACGCATCCAGCCCAGCTCAGCTGTGTGGATGAATGCGTAGTTGATCTTTTGCAAGGCGAGGAGGTACTTAACACTGACCTTGTGGAAACAAGGCCCCACCCTTCCTTCAAGACTCTCGGGCAGATCCGGATGCCTCAAGCACAACTTCTCTTTGCCTTTGTCTTTTTTGGCAACAACAACACTATTGGTCTGACCGGAGGGCTCAGACTCAAATGGAGCCTCTTCGACAGAGTCCTCCATTACTTCCTCCATAATTGTTGAAGGATTTTCAATAGCAGTGACAAGGGGAGGATTCAGATCTGGCTCAGCTTGGTCTCCGAACTGCTGGGCTTCAGTGTTCCCTTGGCTTCTGGCCTCCGACTGGGGCTCTGAGGCAAATGTCTCTCTTCGAATACATGGGCTGCTACCCTCTGGACCAGACAGTCTGTCCTTGGGAGCTCTGATGGGCACTTCTGACCCAGTGCTGCTGTCTTTGGCACCCGACTTTGAAGGAGTGCTCTTCGAACCTTGGCCCTTGACCAGTCGGCCTTTTCTCCGGTCGACTAACTTTTGAGGGGAGTTTTCAGTGTTTGACCCCATAGCTAAGAAGGGGGAGGGTTTTTTTAAGCTGGTAACTATTACTCTTGGCTCCACAACAGGTTCCGATTCCTGAACCGAAGAACCAGAGATAATGGGAGAAAGATTAGTTTGAAATAGATTTTTCGGCTTGGTACCTTTTGAGGAAGAAGAACCTTGATCTGATTCTGTGGCTGAAGTCACTGGCTTGTCGATGGGTGAAATAGGTAATCCGGCTGCAATACGTCTTTCTTTTTCAACATTTTGCGCCTTTTCAAGTTCAGAAAGGTTGAGCCACCCACCTTTGATCAAAACGTTCCTCGCTGTAAACATAAACTATCTGGGTAAATTTTTGCTTTGGAGAGAAAAAGCTTTGAGAGGTTGCAGAGTAAATATGAGAATGATGGTGAAGCAGTAGAAAGTGTTTCAATTTATAGTAAATCTGAAAAAGGAGTTTGATTCCTAGGAGAATTCGAAAAGATTGGTAATGATTAAAGACATCGCTGATGTCACCACCTTTAATTAAGAGGTTGCTTTTCGAATAAAGTGGGTTCGAAATTCAAGGTGAAAAAACGGCTGAGGCAACCAACCAGAAAGCGACACGTGTCCCATGAACTCTGGCACAAAACCGTTTGGATTCATGAAGCTTTATCAGTCCGGATAAAACCATAAGACAAATAGACCTGTCCGGATTAAAACCACCCCTGACATCGGACTATTTTTCAGGTTTTTGACAAAGGTATTTGAACAAACACCTAAAAAAGGGGCTCCTGATGAGTTCGAATTCTGACTACCCACCGGACAGGGACAGATCGGACCAATCCCTCCGGACCGGACAGACCACTTCGAACACTTAGCTAATGGGATTGTTCGAACGGACAGGTTTTTGACAAAGGTATTTGAACAAACACTTCTTGACTAAGCTACTTGCTCTCCTACTTAGAGCTCATGGGTCTTTAAACATGACCCGGGTCCATTAAACATGACCCGAAAGCCCATAAGGGCCCAAATGTAAGGGTATAAATACCCAACCACCTGCATTAAATGTGGGTAATGAAAATTAACTGCAACCAGGCTGCTTAATTCTCCCTCTACTCTATACTCAAAACATTAAACACCTATAAACCTCCACAAATCTCCAAACAGATTACAAATTTACCCTTATACTAAAATTAACCTCACCAGTTGGTATTGAAATCCGACGCGTTTTGGTAGATACATGAAGCTTTGTGAATGTTTTGTTCAAGTCAAGATACGATAGGATACGTAATCCTCATTAAACATTTCAATCAGACCAAACTATAATTGGTTTTACAGGTGTGATAATCCAGGTGATTGGAGAATTTGAGAATGCAATATGTTTGCGAAAAAGGCCTTTAAGAAAAAAAGTTCAAGTTTTATTCATGGTGGTAGATTGTCCAACCAATTATAATGCTATTTTTGGGAGCTTGGCTTTCGAGGATGTATGCAGTTGTATCTACAATTCATCAATGTTTGAAGTATGTCATCGGAACCGGAGTTGGAGTTGTCTGAAGTGATCAAAAGATAGCTAAAGAATGTTATGCACCAACTCTTCGTATATGAGGTCCTAAAAATGAAGATCAGATAGCTGAATAATAGTCAGGGGGTTAACCTCGGAAAAAGAAGAAAAAATTAATGATCCGTGAGAAACCTCATATTCTTTAACGGTAAATAAAGGTATAAAAGAGTATTCTTTTTCCGATGGGAGGAGTCTTCGAATAGGGACATTACTGTTATTAGTTTTGCGTCAACAATTGTTACAATTTTTCTTTGATAATCTGGATGTTTTCGCTTGGAAAATAAATGATGTAGTGGGGATTCCATCTGATGTGATATGTCATATAAAGCCAGTTATTCAAAAAAGACGTGCTTTTTCTGTTGAAAAATCAAAGACTATTGTTGTAGAAGTTGATTTTTTGTCTAAGGTCGGACATATTAGGGAGGCATATTATCCTTTATGGACAGAAAACCTAGTGTTGGTTAAACAGTAAAATGGGAAATTGAGGATGTGTGTTGACTTCACATATTTGAATCGAGCCTGTACTAAAGATCCATTTCATGTTCCTCGAGTAGATCAGCTGGTTAATTCAATTTCAGGAAATAAAATTTTATCATTTATGGATGCTTTTGCAGGACATAACCAGATTCAAATGGATCTAAAAGAGCAAGAAAGCACTACATTTATTACATATCGAGGCTTACATTCCTATAGGGTTATTCTATTTGAGTTGAAGAATGATAGAACAACATATCAAAGGTTGATGAATAAAGCTTTTGCTTTTCAGATTATGAGAAATATAGAGGTATATATCGATGATATGTTAGTTAAAAGTTCAGCTGATGAGAGGCACTTGGAGGACTCAGAGGAAACTTTTTAAATTTAAAGGTTATTCGATTAAAGCTAAATATTGAGAAATGTACCTTTGGAGTCCGATGAGGGAAGTACTTTGGGTATATAATTAGTGAAAAGGGGATAGAGGTTGATCCAGAGCAGTTGAAGGCTTTAGTCTCAATGATATCACCTTGAACTATTAAGGAGGTGCAAATATTAATAGGAAGGTTAACTGCCCTTAATCAATTTATTTCAAGGCTCTCTGACAAGTGTTTCCCTTTTTTCCACGTGTTGCGATGTCTAAAAGAATTTGAATGGACATCGTATTGCAAAGCAACATTTTCAAATATTAAAGAACTTTTTTTGTCACCAGATATATTGTCCAAACCTCGAATTGGAGAGCATTTGTTTTAATACATAATAGTTTCTAACTTTGTTATGAGTGTTGTTTTGGTAAGTGAAGATAAGGGAATTTTGAAGCTAGTGTACTATGTTAGTAAGAGTTTGTTAGCACAGAGAAAAGGTATTTGAAACTTAAAAAATTGGCTTTTATCTTTGGTGATGGTTGCAAGGAATATGCGCCCCTCTTTTCAAGCTCATACTATTGTGGTTTGAACTTCTTTTCCACTAATTTTTTTGTTACAACGACCAAACATTTCTGGAAGGATGACCAAATGGTTAGTAGAATTGAGAGATTTGGATATCATTTTTGCTCTTCGAACGACCATCAAGGCTCAAGCTTTTACTGATTTTCTTGTTAAATTTCATTCCAGTCGATCCGAGGAGGAGACATGTAAATAAATCTTGCCAGAAACTTCAATGTGGATAGTTCGAATAGATGGTGGCTATAATATATTAGGGTGCAACACATGAGTGTAGTTGGTTTATCATTCTGGGAAGACTATGTATCAATCCATTTGATTTGGGTTTCACGCATCAAATTATGAAGCTGAGTATGAGGCTGCGTCGGCTGGTTTGAGACTCGCTAATATTTGTGGAGTAATAACAGTTTGGTTATATAAAAATTCACAATTAGTAGCAAATCATATGGCAGGTGTTTCTGAGGCTAAGAAAGTTCGTTTAATTTGGTATTTGCGTGAACTTTGAAATTTGGATCTCATGTTTGATAAACTGATTATAAAACAAATTAATCGAGGGCATAACATGGTTGTTGACTCTTTAGCAACAATTTCTTATACATTAGATTATCCTAGGATATAATTATAGACGAGTCCTTCCATTCTAATACGATCAGAGCAATGTAAATATGCAGAGGAGGTATTTGTCACTCCAGATACTATTCGAGGTGATTGGAGGTCTGGAATTCTTAATTTTTTGCTAAGGGGAATGTTGCCTCAAGATCTAAAGTTGGCTAAAAGGTATAAAGCTTATGGCTATGTTGTGTTGGATGGAGTATTGTACAAAAAATATTTTAGCAGACCATTTCTACATTGTTTGGGAAAACAAGAGTCTCAAGAGATCTTTTATGAGTTGTATGGTGGTGAGGGTTCAACACATTATGGTTTTAAGTCTTTGACACGTTGGGTTTTGTTAGCAGGGTATTACTGGCCTTTAATTATGAATGATGTTAAAGCTCTTGTTCAAGGTTGTGATACTTATCGGTGGTTTGGTTTATTTTGGGTTAAGGGTAGATTGGTAAAGTATTTAGAAAGTGTTTTAACAATTTTGGGGTGTTTTGTGTTTTGTGTGTAGAGTAGAGAGATTATTAAACTGTCTACTAGTATTAAATTCTGATCACCCTCATTAATGAGAGTTGTTGGGGTATTTATACCTTAATTACTTACCCATGGGCTTACCGGGTCAGGTCAAGAAACCGGGTCGAATTCAATGACACATTAGTCTTAAGCTGATTAGCAAATAGCTTAGTCAAAAGTTAATACATTTGTCCTGTTTGGATTTTTAGTGGTGTGATATGGTCTGAATTACCCTTGTTCGAATTAATGGATTTGCTATGACTGTAAGATCTGAACTTATCAGTAGCCCATTTTCAGGCCTTGTAAAATATCTTTGGAAGGGCTAAAACATTTACCAAGTCGGCATCAATTTTGTCTAATCTGCTTGTGTTGCTCGAATCGAAAGACTTCTTTTCACAAACGACCTTGTTCGAATTTTATAAGAACTGATTTTCTTCCCCAGAAATCTAAGTATTTTTTCTCGAATCATGGGACACGTCTCAATATCCGGTCGGACCTCTAAACCGTTTTTTCTCCTAGATTGTCGCACCCACTAGGTCTAGAAAGTTACCTATATAATGCTCATCAATTCAAAGAAATGACTTCTTTTTATGCTTCAAGGGAAATAACACAGTGTTTCTCTAGGTCATTTCATCCATAAGCAAATTGTCAAGTAGAAGTGACCGATAGATATATTCTAGAAGGCTTAAAGAATAATTTGACAAGTGTTGTAGAGAAATGGCCTAACTATTTACAAGAGGTGTTGTGGGCTTATCGGGAAACTCCTAGAGAAGGTACCCAAGAAACCCATTTTGCATTGGTTTATGGTATGAATGTTGTTAGCTCTGCAGAATATACTACACTTTCTTATAGGGTACTTCAATATTCCAAAGAGGTGAATGAAGAGGAAAAAAACAGAGCTAGATTTGATCGAAGAGAAAAGAGTCAGAGCGCATTTGAATATGACTCATTATCAAACACTGATAAGAAGTCAGTATAACTGGAAGGTGAAAACGAGGGATTTCAAAGTAGGAGACAAAGTCTTAAGAAAGATATGCCTTCATACAAAGGACAAACGCATCAAAAAGATGACCCCAAATTTGGAGGGTTTTTATATGGTTATGAAGAGGTTGAAATCGGGTATAGCGCCTTTGTGATGAGCAAGGTATGATGCTTCAGCATCCTTGGAATATAGAACACCTGAAATTGTACTGGGAATAATATTTTGTTTTGATTTTTTGTTTTGAATAATTGACACACTCTTTCCTACTTTATTGGTCCAATGAGGTTTTAATGAGGTGTGATGTAAATATCTCATTTGTGATGAGTAATGTAGGATGCTTCTACATCCTTAGAATAAAGAACACCTGAAGTTGTACTAGGAATAATTTTTGTTTTGATTTTTTTTAATAATTGGCACACTTTTTCCTACTTTGTTGGCCTAATGAGGTTTTAATGAGGTGTCATGTAAATATTCAAAGATATTAATAAAAAACGTTTTTAGCTAATGGTTGTTTAAAATATGAGTATTTCAATAATTTTGGTAACTAGTTAAAGACTGATCATCTTTGAAGTTGTTAACCAATAGTAATTGTCGCAAAGTGTTAAACGTTCATTATTAACAATTTTCGAATAGACAACCATATTCGAGGTGCTACATTCTCTCAACGCACTAAACATATTTGATGTGCTATATTCTTTAAACGCATTATAGATATTCGAGGTGTTACATTCTTTAAGCGTACTAGATATATTTGAGGTGTTACATTTTCTAAACGCACTAAACGTATTCGAGGTGCTACATTATTTAAATGCACTGGAGATATTCGAGGTGCTACATTCTCTAAACACATTATATATATTAAAGGTATTTACATTATTTAAATACACCATTTATTATTCGAAGTACTTTATTTTATTATTATAAGTTTTACGATAAAGTAGATAAATATAGAAAAATGAAAAGTAATAATTCATGAAAGATAATCTGACCTTACAACAAAATATTATGAATGCTAAAGAACTAAGCATTCATATAAAACAAGTCCTCATAGAACATTGAGCGACTTCGGACAAGAAAAAACATGAGGAAAAAATAGTAGTTACTTGTCTTCGGAACTCTCTTCTGGAGAATCTTCTTTATCAGATTCATTTTCTTCTGATTTCGTCTTTTCGGAGGAGTTAGTGGGGACAGGGTCAAATGCTTCACTGGGTCGGATGTCTAGGGGAATTATTTCCAAAATCTAGATTTATTTACCTTGGGGAATGTTGCGTGAATTTTAAAAAGTAGATTGATTGATTTATGCTCCTCGATATTTGCTATAGCACCCAATGTGTCTTTCCTACACTCAGTTTTGGCGGCTTCTACAACAATTTCCTTTTATTTTCCAAGGCAGTTTGAGATGATCTATGTCGCTTGTGAGATTTTTCTTCTCTTCTTCACTCTTCTTTAAAGATTCTTGAAGAGTAGAATACTTTTGATGCTCTTCGGATAATTATTTTACATGCTTGTTTGTAAGTCTTGTATCTTTGCTTCATGAGAAGTCGTGAGCCCCTCCAGTTCTTGATCATGCACAAAAAAAATATGGCGTTTAAGTTGAACCGCTCCATAAATATATTGCGCTATGTCAATTTGGAATGCGCAGAATTTCTCCTCCATATGTCTCCCAAAATTTTATTTCATTTTGTTTCTCTGCAGGTGGATTATTTTTATATCGAACCATTTGCGTGGATATATTTTCTTAATGGCTTCGAGAAGAAGTTACCTCTGTGCATAATGCTTTAGCTGCTGCTTCGAGTTGGGCAGAAGGTTGCAGAGCAAGTAAGACCTCTTCGGATGGTTATTGCTCATGGATAGGGGTAAATCTTTATTTGTTGTAAGGCATGATAGCAGGATTGGAATCCAAGTGAGTATCAGACGAAGGCAAGAGTTCATGAAAGAGAAGAGCAATGATTTGATGGCCAATTTGTCGAAGTCGTTCTTGAATTTCTTGAACTCTTGGATCCATATCTTTGTAAAGAGCTTGAAGTTCTTCTTCACTAGAGGCTCATCGAGAAAGAATTGATCATCTCTTTGGTGTTGATCTGCCGTTGTTTTTCCAAGATTATCTTCTACTTTGATTACTCTTTGAGGATTGTTTGTTTTAGTTTCTCAGCCTCGGTTGGAGGAATATCTAAAACAATTGATTCACGAGTCTCTTCTACTCATTTCATGATGAAGGTTTTGTAGCTTTATTTTTCCTTGGAGTAGAAGTCTTTTTATTTTTTTAAAGAATGTTCTACTTCGACTCTCTCCTCGATTGTAGGCATACCAACTTCAGTTGCCTTCCTTTTGTTTTAGGCTCTTTTTTTCTTCTGAGGGCTCGGATATTCTGAAGGGCTAACACCAATGTACTAACTGTTTTTTTTTTCCTTTTTTCATTTCTTTGTTGCGAGAAGATGGCTGCCAGTTTTGTTCCTCACTAGAAGATTGACCTTACCATTAGGTGCTATCAGTTTTTCACCACCAAATTTAGATTTGGTGGTTCCATCAGATTTTCAGAGAGGTGAGCACCCAGGGTGATTTGCCACAAATAGCTATTGATAAATTTGATGGGCAGGAAAGCTGAATGGAACCCATTGCCCCACTTGTTTTCCCTAGGTGGCTAGATTCAGAAAAATGTATTTTGCATCTTTCTTAAGACCTTAATATTTCTTCAAAATTTATAGGAAAAGTGGAAATATAAATGAAAAATTAAGCATAAGGTACACAACGAAAGTAAGAATGAATACGAAATAGAACTTACGGTTACTCCTCAAGACGAGGTTGAGTTTTGAAGGATTCTCCTCGGATATATCCTTCCTGTTCTCCCAAGCTCCAGATATGAAGACACAATTTTTCTTCCAAAATTTATCAGCTTTGAGAAAGTCATCGATGATTTTAAGGTCATCATCAAGGGTTAAGTAGTAGAAATGAAATACCGGTCCCTTCGAAAGTTTGGTTAGAGTGATGCAATCTTTGATAGAAAGAGAAATTTGGCTTAGTCTAGAAGTCATGATCACTGATAGAAGTGTGAACCATTGATTGGGTGTTGTTTGCGTAGGGAAAAAATTCAGGAGTTCAAAGTACTCCATTATCATCAGATCTAACGGGAACTGAAGACCCCAGTTGATGATATCAGGGTAAACCACCAATTTATCTTTTCCACAGTCAAGTGGAGTCTCCCCCTTTTTTGCAGCTGAAGTGTAATATTATCTGTCATTCACCATTGTTTTTTCAGAAGACTAGCTTGAAGCTCCTTGTAGTACATGCAAGGCACATTTTCTAACGACATGATATATTACAGAGAAATGGTTTTAGATTTACACTCACTAAAGCAGCCACATCTTCTGCAATTGAAGTTTTATTCTTCATTCCTTTATTCCATGGTGCTCTTGTTTTCGAATCATTTTCCTTAGTATCAACTTTGATATTTTTTGAGGCATCATCTTCAGTATTAGCCTCGACATTCGATTAAGTGGCTTTTGAATCAACTTCTTTGTCATAATCTTCATCTATAAGTCAACGTGGATTTGAATTTAAGCTTGGGTTCTTTGGTTCATTATTTGAGGAATTTTGTTGTGATTCTATGATAGTCTAAAAAAATATCTTTTAGGGGAGGAGAAGATGATGAAGGGTTGTTTGTAACATTTGGTGAAGTGTTGATTTCTTAAAAATCTTTTATGGCTATAAAGGTTTTTTGTTTGGTAAGATGGCTTTGAGGGAGGTGAGTTTTTGTTGGACTTAAGGAGTTTCTTTGCGTAATTGTCGACGCAGATTATAGCTGATATGAGGTGAAGTTTCTTCTAATCTTTTTTAGGTAGATAAACTTTAAGCTACTTTAAAATTTCTTCGTGGAGAGATAGTTATGGAACCCGTAAGAGTTGGAGAGGAAATTCGAGATGTCGATTGTTAAGGGTTTGTTGATGAAGGCTGTTGAGATTCTGGGATGGATAAGTTTGAAAACGCATGAGAGATTTGATTTGGGTCAAAATTATTGTAATGAATGGTTTCAATAGGAAATCGAGGAGCATTTCTTATCAACCCAACAACTCTGTACTTCTCAGCTCTTTGACTGATGCATAAGTAATCGTAAGCACCAAAAATGTTTTTCTTAGGATTTGGGGAAATGGATTTTCTGGGTTTTTGTGTTTTTGAGAGTTTTTTCATATACTGATTTGAAGATTGGCTGAAGAGTATGAGTTTTTCAGCAAATGTAGTCAATGAATTGGTTACTCAAGGAAGGATAGCAAGGGATTCTCTCAAGCGAAAGAAATTTTCTCTCTATAGAAAGTCTGTGTGATCTGAATAATGAGAGGTTATTTATAGAAGAAGTTATGAGAGAGAAAAGAGTGTCAGAGAAGTTGAAGAAATAAAATGTTTGTGTGTAAAAGTGGCAGTGTAACGTTTGTAAATTGTCAGACCTAGGGGTAGGTTTAGTCAATAGAGCATAATGACTCATTACACGCGTATTATGTCATACCAAATATTTATAACCGTTATGAAGAAGCCAACTCGTATTTCTACATATCAATATATTTGAATAGGTTGACTTAGACTAATTTCGAAGTGAATGCATGCGTAAATATATTTGAAGAGGATAAGCATGAAGGGTTTACATTCAAGCATATTAAACTTGGCAAGGAGTTTTTCCTGCTTATTTCTGACTTTCGAAGTGATAACTAGTTCTTATTTATTGTTTTTAATAAGAACTAGGAGGGCTACTGGTAAGGATATTAAATATCGAGGGCTTAAGTGTAATGAATTAAAATTATATATGATCAACTGTAAAGATATATGAAAGATTTAAGTCTGTTTGTAAAGATGGGGGGCAAAAGTGTAATTAACTTACTTTTGTAACTAATTATGTTACACCAAGTCTATTTAGCTATAAATAAAGGTTGAGGCTGTTAATACAAGGGACAACATTTTTCTAAAGCTAATATTATTTTGTTACTTTTACTTTCTCACTCTACAATCAAACTCTTTCTCTCTAACTTTCAAGAACCAAATTCACACATATTAGTCATAACATGTTCACTACATATATTGAACAATTTATCGTTGAAAAAGTTTCAAAAGTTTTTAGTTTTTGTGAAAATTTTCATCGAGATAATTATGTATGTGCATTTATAAATTGTAAACGATACAGTTTGTGGTCTACAATCTAGCAGAGTCCTTTAATTATCATATTAAAGAGTTTTGTTGTTTTTATAATGAAATTAATTAAAAAAAATACTATAATATTATTTATGAGTCAAATATCAAGACGATATTAAGGGACTAGGATGGATAACTGAATTATGTCATGAATTTGAATATAAGCTTAAAACAAATATGAAGATGAGGTCGTCCATGGTTAGTTCGTTTGTCTTTACTAATTCTACACGAAGTTTTTTCGGAATATGTTATAAATATTTTTCTTATGAATTTTAAATATTATTGTCGTACATAGCAAATTAATTATTTCGTATGATTTTATATATCGGATGACACATTTGGCGAATAAACGAAATATTTTAACATACATCGAGTCATACTAATACTCAAGCTCGTATAAAAAAATGTATTCATATGGTATACCTACTTTGAGTACTTTTTTTGAAAACCTAACTTTATTGAATCTGTGATTATTCTTTTACCAAAATTTTAAAGTATATCAAGAAAAACGTATTCTATATAAAAGGAAAAACCATCCTTTGAAAAATAAAGTATAACAGATTCGGTAAAGTTGGTTATAATAGACAATCATACGAAAAAATTGTATATAATCGATATAATTTGAAAGTTTTTATTATTAAAGTATTTATTTTAACTTGTTTAAAATAAATAAATATTAATTTATAAAATATTAAAGGTTGGTTGTATAGGTAATACGAAATACGAACAAGACAAATTTTCACTTGAAAAGATGGAGACGATGCCAAATATGAATTAATTGGAATTGCAAACTACGGAATGTTAAATAGTTCAAATGTGGACTATGAAGTATTAGTAAGCTAAAATGCTAGTGTGAAATGTTAATAAGTTGAAATGTGAATTGCGAAACATAACTAAACCGAAATATGAAAGAAAATAAATATTTAACTCAGTTAAGTGTGAGATGCAGTTGCGAAACATGTATTAATACAATTGCAAAACATGTATCAATATTATAAAAATACACCAATTTTCAAATCTAATAACATAATATAATGTATAATGTAATATACAACATTTCTAATATTAATACATCAACGATACTATAATTGTTTTGCATATAAATCGTTGAGAAATGTATCAAACATAAATATTCTCATGTGTCTATCAATTTCTTCGTCATCATTGCCGGTTATTTTACCATTTTTAATAAAATTGTTAACATGTTATCACTACACAACAGTCAACAATTCCCTTTTGTTTTATAAGATACCTTCTATTAGGTTCATTATTTGTTTTGTTTTCATAATATCATTTTGAAAATGTATTTTATCTTTAAATTTATATTAATTATATGTTTTATAAAATATGTGATTTAGATGCGAAACAATATATTTTTATCAAATGCAAGATGTGAAACAAGGCTAAATACAAAATATGAAATGCAAAACCAACTTACGATCAAATGGGATATGTGAAACGTGCCCTATGTAAAATTCAAAATATGAAACAAGGCTTATATGTTAATTATGAAACATGTAATAATGCCAATTGCAAAATAAGTATAACTTACTAACATTTGTGTTGTTGTTTTTTGTTTAATTGTTGTGTATTTTAAATTTAGTACTAGTAGGTTATAGTTTACTACCGTACAATTATAGAAGTCAATCATCATTAATATCTAGTGTTTTATTCTATTTCGTGTTGCTTCAGTGCAAGTTGAAATACTGATAAAAGTTATTTTCTTATATCTTTTTGGATAAAATTTGTCAAGTATTTTGAAATATGTGTTCCTCTAATGATCTATATATAAATTAATCCAAATCATGGAAAATTGTATATTTTATCATTCATAATATTATAACAATTAAAAGGTTTACCATTGCATGTAGAGATGGAAACGTTGTTATGAGTTAGTCCCATCCGACCCGACCCAACATGGGCGGATTTTGTCTGGCCCGAACAATAAAACAATTTGGGCACGAGTAATACAAGTATGACCCATTATCGGGTTGGGTCGGATCCAAATTTATAATGTAATTTTTTTCATAGTCTAACATGTCTTGCAAATAACAATTTCGGTATTTACATTTGGTACATGTGAGGTTTTACCTTTCAAAATTTATATAGGTTGTTTACTTTTTACATACTGCTTCAAACACATAATTACACAACTCAGACATAAGGTAAGTTGACTAGTTACTAAATAAAACTAACGATAAATTCAAAATGCAATATATATATATATATATATATATATATATGAATATCAATTAAAAAATATTAAATGCAAGAAAAACCTATTTACAAACTTCAAAACAAAGTTAAACTATAAAATATGATTTTTACCAAGTTTAATCATAAATGTGAAATGGTTAGATATTTTAAATACATTTGAAAATTGAAAAAACACAAATCATTTTAAAAATATTATTGAAATACGAAACAAGTGTTACATATACTTGAAAAATACAAATTATGAAACAAATTTTATTGTTAAATGTGAAATACTAAATGCACTTGTTTTTACCAAATGTGAAATAAAAGGTTGTAGAAAATTATTAGATACATATTTTATAAGTTTTCTCAAAATTTTGAAATGTGTAAAATGAATCATATTTCTCTTCCTACTTTATTTCACTTACATCTTGATAGTTTGAACTTCATGTTGATCATTCGGTATCTCATTTACCAAAATTTACACTTCAATATATGCATCATTTATATCTAACTATGTATTATTCACTTCAACTTCTAATTTCGTACATTCTCATGTGGCGTATCATTTCGTTACACATTTGTATGATTACATATTCATTTTTATCGTTTGGATAGATTGTAGTGAGAGACTTGAGCTGCGTGGTTGTATTAAATGTTCATTACCCTCATTAATGAGAGTGGTTGGGTATTTATACCCTTAATTGTGGGCCACATGGGCTTTCGGGTCAACTTATGAATTCGGGTCGAGTTCAATGACCCATTAATCTTTAAGAAAGTAGGTAATTAGCTTAGTCATGAAGTGATTTAAGTTTTAATACATTTAGTCATGTTCGGATTGTTTAATGGGTGGATTTTGTCCAAATTGCCCCTGTCCGGTTCCCTAATCTAAAGCGTTAATCGTTGTTTAACTAGTTATATACTAGTTTTTAATTTATTCGATGTTAATTTGAACGTGAAACAATATATAGAGTAGGATTTTTAGGTGTCCAGACATTCGTGGTAGAGATGCAAATTGTTTGATTTCTTTTATGTAGAAGATGTGAATTGTGTTAAATAAAGATGCGAGTTGTTAATTAGAGTTTAACAACTCTCAGGAAATAGAGTAGCCTATAATTCTCAGATGATAGAGTTGGAATAACTCTTAGGATTTATAGTTGCATACAATTCTCAGATAATAGAGTTGGAACAACTCTCAAGAAATAGAGTTGAACAACTCTCAGGCAATATAGTTGGAACAACTCTGGAGCGTTATAGTTGCATACAATTCTCAGATAATAGAGTTGGAACAACTCTTAGAAAATAGATTTGGAACAACTCTTAGAAAATAGAGTTGACACAACTCTTAGGAAATAGAGTCACATATAACTCTCAGATAATAGAGCTGAAATAACTCTCAGGAAATAGAGTAGCCTACAATTCTCAGATAATAGAGTTGGAAAAACTCTCAGGAAATATAGTTGCATATAACTCTCAGATAAAAGATTAATTGAACAATTCTTAAGAAATATATTTGAAACAACTCTCACGAAATAGAGTTTGAACAACTATCAGGAAATAGACTTGCATACAATTCTTAGATGATAGAGTTGTAACAACTCTCAGGAAATAGAGTAACCTACAATTCTCAGATAATAGAGTTGAGACAACTCTCAGGAAAATATAACTGGGATTGCAAACAACTCTCAGGAAATAATACTGACTGCTTTATAATTATTTGTGGTAGTGCGAATTGTCTACTATCACTAACTTGCCACGTGACTGTTTTATAATTGTTCAATGCAGGGTAAGATATGTCTAAATCACGAGTTTGTATTTTAAAACATGGTCACCAAACTGAAATTGTGCCTTTCACGGAGTTTGAAAACTTTCAAAGTATCCAAGATTTCGTGGAGAGCACATAGGAGGAGTTGGTCATAGGTAACTACCTAATTACCTATTCCTGCGGGAATCACAAAAATTGTTTCTTTAATAATGAGAAAGATTTTGTTGCTTTAGAATTATATCTTGATTTGGAGCATTTGAAACGGGTTAGTTTTCTCATAGAACAACAAGTCCTTGATAAAAGTTCTGGTTCTAAGGGTTCTGGTGATAAGGGTTATGGTCAAAAGCGTAAACAGCTAGCATAACTTTGGGAGAACCCTCTCATAATCAACTAACCATCGGGGAGAGTAGTAACATCTTAGTTAATTCTGATCAGAGAAAAAAACAACTTGATACTACTGGTTGGGCTGATGCTATATCAGGAGTTGGTCAAGATTTATAAGATATGCTTTAGAGCATCATTTTTCTTTCAAATACATGTACACTAAAGCAAACAAGATCACTGCTTATTGTGAAAATAAATTCACAAACGGATGCAAATGGAGACTTTACGCATCAATTGATTCCGGTATCGGATTAGTGACGATGAAGAGGTATGCTACGCACCATACTTGCAGTCCCGTTTTCTCCCAAAACATAAAAAGCACAGGCATTTGACATCAGATTTGACTGATGAGGAAATTTATGTTTCTATCCGCGCATGTCATTTGTTGGCAGCCAAAACCATACAATCTTCTGACAAACAAGATTATGGTCTATACATCTTCTACCGTTTTTCATGGAATGTTTTGGAGAAAGTAAGGAGGGGAGTTTCCGGAGATAGTTCAATTTCTTTTGGTTTACTAAGGTATACTTCAAACGATTGAAGAGCCGTGATATTACTACCGACTACCAGTTGGAATTATCGGCTGGAAGCATCTTCAATCATTGTTTTATAGTATTTGGTTCACGTATTCAAGGTTTCTACTCATGTCTTCCAATGTTGTATGTCGATGGAACTCACTTGTACGAGAAGTATAAGGGTATATTGTTTTTTGCCGTAGGAGGACGGCAATAACGGTTAGCTCCATACTTCTTTTATAATTTGATTGATTATTAAGTTTGTGTAAAAATTGCGAAAAACTCCCAGGGATAGAGTTACAAATAAATACCAGGGAAGAGTTGCAAACAACTCTCAGGGATAAAGTTACAAACAACTCTCAGGGAAGAGTTGCAAACAATTGCCAATATAGAGTTACAAACAACTCCCAGAGAAGAGTTACAAACAACTTCCTAGTATAGAGTTGTACACAGCTCTCATGAATAATAAGATGTGAGTTGTGCTATAGTTAAGACCATGCTTTAGTGCAACTTTTGAGTATGTTTGTTATGTATTTCAGGACTATCCCGCGTTGCAATTAGTATCGTGAGCTTTGAGAATTCTGAGAATTGGCTGTGGTTTTTGGACCGTTTAAAACCTCAAATGTTGGAGCGCCAAATCACATTTCTTTCCGATCGTCATTTCGATATAATTAATGTTATTTATGTCTTATATCCAAACTATTTTCATGCGTACTGTTATTACCATATTGTTCGGAATTTAAGAAAAGCTTTGGAACATACTAACAGAGACTATAAGTCTAGGATGCTAAGTTTCTTTCATCGATGTGCTTATTCTCCCACCCAAGATCTTTTATTAATATAGTAAAAAAAATCTATGTGAAGGTGGTGATAGAATTAAAACAATTCTTGAAAATTTACCTTCGGATAAGTATGCTCAGGCATACGTTAAAGGGAAACAATACGGGCTATGGCTTCTACTGCGGCCGAATCTTTTAGCAATCAGGTCAAAACATTATGTGCCCTACCCATTGTTGAGTTGATTGACCAGATTAGAGTCTTGCTTATGACTCAAGTTTCACGAAGATACCAAGATGGGTTAAGTTGGAGTACTAATTTATGCCCCGGGTATGAAAAGAAGCTAAAGCAAAATATTGAGAAATGCCGAACTTGGGTAGTACGTAAGTCTTCTGCAACCTTGTTCGAAGTCTTTTCAGACCCTGTAACGGTTGTAAATTTTATGGATTTCAAATATTCTTGCGGAGCATGGCAACATGAGTATTTTCCATGTCATCACGAATTAGCGATAATTCATTCTACCAACCAAGATCCTCTAACTATAATAAAGCCGTTCTTCGCGGTTAAGAATTACAGGTCAAGTTACTCTTTCAGCATACCGGTGATAACCGATTTTGGTGAAGGATCAAGTTCTAACGATCTGTCGGAGGTGGAAATTTTGCCTCCCAACGTGAAAAGACGCCCCGGAAGGCCTAAGAAAAAGTAAATCTCGTCTAGAGGAGAAGTAACATCCAAGCAGCTGAGGTGTGGCCGTTGTTCGAAATCAGGTCCTAACAGGAGGACCTGTGAGGTTCCATTTTAAAGATCTATATGTTCGGTATATTAATCTGTAATATCGTGTGTATTGTGGACAATACACTAAACAATTTTAGAGTTGTTTATTACATACATTGTGAATTGTTTGTATTACAATATTACAACACAACTACCTTACATGCAGAAACAACTCTCAAGCTATAGTTGCAAACAATACTCAGGTTATAGAGTCACAAACAACTCCCAGCTTGTAGAGTTGTTGACAACTCTCAGGTAATCTGTCAACAACTCTTAGGGAATGTAGTTTGAAACAACTCTCACATTTTATAGTTGCATACAAGTCTTATGTAATATAATTGCAAACAACTCCCAGCTTATATAATTGAAACAACACTCAGGAAATAGAGGTGCAGACAACTCTCAAGAAATAGAGTTGCAAACAACTCTCATACTGTATAGTTGCAAACAACTCTCATGCATAGTTGAGAATTATTTGCAACTAACTATCAGGAAATATATATGCAAACAACTCGCAGGCATAGTGGAGAGTTGTTTGCAAACAACATCAAAATACTATGATGCAAAATGTTTGCACATATATGTGTAAGAAGTTGGTGCAAATTATTTGCATGTCCTTCCCTTGAGTCTTTTCAACCGAGTGAATGGGAATTATTTGTATATTACTTCCCTGATAGTTGTTTGAAAATAGATTAAGAGAGTTCTTTGAGAGTTGTTTGCAAACTATCAATGCTTCATAATTTTTTACAATGATTCAATTTTTTTACAAAAAAGATATTACATAGCCATAGCAGGCTTCATGCACTAAACACTTCCAAAACAAATACTAACATCTTTAGTGTTTGTCAGTTTGCATGCAAAAAAAACAAAAAACATAAGCAGTAACGACCAGTCATCACTAGAGGATTATTCTTCTTCTTCTTGCTCTTCACGCCCATCATCAGGATCTCCATTATGCTCTTCCTCCTTCTCATCTACCTCTATCTGATGGGCCTCCTCCGATGTACCAACATTTTTCTCCTCTTCCTCCTACGTATCTTCCCTCTTCCTCTTCCGGTCGGGAACCTTTGTTGGCTGAGAGTCAGGCACCAACTCAACCACTTCAACTGACCCAGAGTCAACAGAGAAGTATTTCTCGATATCAAAGTCTAGTACGGAGGTTGGGCTGTTTGGTAATGCCACCTGATAGATTAAGCCAAAGTCTGTTTTGGTCATTATGAAAGACCACAAGTCACCTAAAGAACCAGAGGTTGATATGGTGATTGTAAATGAAGATGTTATGAGCTTAAGAATTATAGAGTTTATTTTTAAATTACCCTATGGTTACTATTATTTATAGGAAGGGATGGAGTCTTAATTAGGTGGTGGCTATGTTAATGATTACATAGCCTATTATCTGTTAAATTAATTGTTGTTTTTGATTAAATGGTTTTTTGCGTGCTGAACGCAATTACTAGTTACCATGACAGACGTCATAAACTGTTCGTATTCTTTTGGTATATTTGAGAACTTTTTAGTATATATCAGGAAATGATGTGAACTGTGAGGTCGAGGTCATTGCTGAGAGTTTTTTCCTACTGCACAAACGAGAATTTTTTAGAAGTAGTTTTTTTTGTATACGTTGCATATTGTTTTGTTAACCTGGATGGTGAGAATTTTTTAATAGTAAATTTGTTATATACGTTGCGAATTATTTTGTCAACACTTAGTGTTGTGCTAAATTACCTACATATATTTCAAGTGAGTTCGAAAATGTCATACATTGCATATTTCTGAAACCAAAAAAGCTATATATATACACCAAAAAATTACAAGTAATATATTTACACCAAAAAATTGGCTCCCTCCACCGTTTTCCACAAAAAAAGATGACTACCAGTATCGGTTAGGGTTTTCATCGTTTAGGAAATAATTAAACACATTTCAGCTCTGACCTCTTTTACCATATCTTTTTGGTATATATTTTTCACGTATCTTTTTTCGATAATATCTCTAGCATATTGACAGATGAAATCCCGCAATCGAGGGTGAATTTTTCTTGTTGTGGAATTCCTCTCACGTTTTTTACTTTATTTCCATTATTTTCCTATGGTAGGAATTTTCTCTCGAGACAATATTCCAACTATTTATAATAGTTTGTATCAGGAACGAGGTACAAATAAACTCTCAGGTAATAGAACTGCAAACAACACTCAGGTAATAAAATTGCATACAATACTCTAGTAATAGGATTAAAAAAACGCTCAAGAAATAGAGTGACCTACAATTCCCAGGTAATAGAGTTGCAAATAACTCTCAGGAAATAGAGTTGCACACAATTCTCATATAATAAAGTTGAAACTACTCTCAAAAAATAAAATTGAAACTACTCTCAAGAAATAAAGTTGAAACAACTCTCAGGGAAATGAAGTTGCATACAATTATCAGGAAATAGAGTTGCATACAATTCTCAAGGGTTTTAAGTTGTAAACAACTCTCATACTATATAGTTGCAAGCAACTATCAGGTAATAGAATTGAAACAACACTCAAGAAATAGAGTGGCCTACAATTCTCAAGTAATAGAGTTACAAACAACACTAAGGAAATAGAGTTGCATACAATTCTCAAGAAATAGAGTTACATACACCTCTCATGAAATATAGTTGCGTACAACTCTCAGGAAATAGAGTTGCATAAAATTCTCATGGGTTTTAAGTTGTAAACAACTCTCATACTATATAGATGCAAGCAACTCTCACATAATAGAATTGCATACAACACTCAAGTAGTAGATTTGAAACAACACTCATGAAATAAAGTGAAATACAAATCTGAGGTAATAGAGTTGTACACAATTCTCATATAATAGAGTTGAAACACCTCTCTGGAAATAGAATTGCATACAACTCTCAGGAAATAGAGCTGCATACAATTTTTAGGGGTTTTAAGTTATAAAAAACTCTCAAACTATATAGGTGCAAGCAACTCTCAGGTAATAGAATTTCATACAACACTCAGGTAATAAATTTGAAACAACTCCCATATTATATAGTTTCATACAACACTCAGGAAATGAAGTTGAGATAACTCTCAGGAAATAGGATTGCATACAATTCTCATATAGTAGAGTTGCAAAACAACTCTCACGAATATGGTATCAGTTAGAACTCTTACCAGCGGACCAGGTGTCCTTGTTGTGTAGTCCATTGCATGTACACGAGGCATGACTCGGTTGTAGTTTGTTGTCGTCCTGGCATCTATATCAATAACGAGCAACATCCAATGGTTCATTGTATCATTCTTAGTGATGCAGACTGGAATGAGAACAATGTTCATGTTACGAAGCGTATTTTTAAACACATCGTCAACTATATTTGTTATTTCTTCTCCTTGTGCCAGTTGGTACTGCAGTCAACTAAAAGCACATTAAAATGAGAATGTGCGAGGTGTTTGTAGTTTATAGCTAAACTTACTATAGCAATGCTAGAAATTTGTATGGCGCCAAATTTGGCTTCAAGGAAAGTTTTGCATGAAATCTTCCATTTTACTGCTTTAACTATATTTAGATTTCAAGCATCCACAATCTACAAAGTGACAAGGGGAAACAAATTGTTTATTAAATACGATATCCGAGAGTTGTTTGAAACATATCTATGAGTTGTTTGCTAAGTGGATACCTTGTAGTCCAGGTCCTATGCGAAATTTAGTGACAACACTCACTCATGGACATTGGTAAATACCATACCTGGGGATCATGATGTTCTTCTATGTCTTTAATTAATTGTATTTTATGGTACTCACCGATATCGAGCAGTTCAATTGTAGGTGTAGGTTTTGGCCAGGGGGTGAGAGTTACCGGTGAAAGTGGCTTTGGATCTTCTAAAAGACTTACCTCTTCCCTCAACTGCTGGGTTGGTGTTAGTAGATTAAAATTATGCAGTGTGTCATCCTCCGCCACCGTCTCTTCCCTTGACTTGAACATATAAAGATACTATGTTGTCAAATTTTAAAATCTAAAATACACACTTTTGATTATTATTTAAAAATCCACTTATCACAGAATCTGTGACGACCAATGTTGTTGAATCCCCTGATATAATTTCAATAGTCCGTTGACAAAAATCTATTTATCGCATCCTCCGACATATTCTCCAAAGCCTGTTGTATCATATCATCGATTTCAAGATTACCAATTTCAACTAAAGTTGATTGTGAAACTTGCGAATAATAACCATCCGAAAATATATTTGGTAAACGTACTGTGTTATTTTGCATATCAGAAGACTCTAGAAATTGGATTTTTCTGATTTCCGGTTGATTCGATACTGGTCCTACAACTGGTGTTTGGCTCAATGGTTCTGACTTTGCGTTGGCTATTTTTTGGACTTCAGCTACGTCTCCGTCTCGATGTTGTACTTCTACCGGTGCTTTTTCCTGGCTGAGTAGTTTTAACTTCTTACAGGGATGGGCAGACTCTGAATCTTTTCGTGCTACAGGTTGTGCATCTTTGGTCTAAGTTAACCTTTCACTCTTTGCCAAGGCTGGGTATTGTTGTTGTTGTTCTTGATTGTGTTGTTGTTGTTGTGGATGTTGTCGGTCGACATTCTATTTCATATAAAACCTGATCGTTATTTGCACTAGTGGCAAAACAAACATGAGAGTTCTTTGCAATACTACACTCATATGTAGTTACAAACAACTATAAACCAGGTTATAGAGTCACGCACAAGTCTCAGGTTATGTTAAGAGTTATTTGCACCAGTGGCACTAAAAACATGAGAGTTCTTTGCAATACTACACTGCGAATACTACCTGAGAGTTGCGTGTTGAAAAATATATGCGAATTGTTTGTGTGGGACATACGCGAATTGTTTGGTATATATACCACACCAGTTGTTTATAATGCACACGCACGTTAAGATGTAATTTGTTTGAACCAGACAAATAGAGATCAGTTTGGAAAACATATCATGAGTTGTTTTCAAAAAGGTTTTGCTCTTTGTGTTTAAATACATACATGTTGGTTCTTTTAAAATACTAGACCTACTAGATTTTGAAAAAAAACAACTTAACAGCCCAAATTTTTTGCTACCTCTACATAATATCAATTATGACAAAACATATAAGAATAAAATATTTACATAGTTGTATCTTAATGTACTAAAGATCCACTTACATCTTCACGACCTTATGCATCCATAAGTCCAAACTCTTCGGCAACGACTTCCTTCTCACGAGCTTCTACCTCCTTAGCTCTATATTCTTCGCAACCTACTTCATCTGACATGGGAGGTAGGAGTTGTTGATCATTTGGAAGAGACTCATCTTTTTATGTCTTCTTTAGAGGACTTAGACCTGTCGTTGCATCCTCTGTAGGTGAAGACCTGTCTGTTTGTCTCTCCACTTTGTATGTCTCTGTGGTGACCGATAAATCTTCCGGTCTTTGTTTATATTGTACCAGTGAATGTTTCCCATCATCGTCATCTCCTCCAGTTGTACTCCATAATGCTCTTCAGATGGCAAAATTGTTTGCTTTCCAGTGGAAACAACTTCTATGGGCAGTACCGGTAGCTGCGGTTCCTTCTTCTTCCGAGGACTTCCAGTGGAACAAAGGGGCAATGAGAGAGCATTGTGGAGTTGTTGTTCTTCAAGTGTTGCTACGTGTCACCTTAACTCTTCAATCTGCAACGAGAAAACCAGAAGAATTATAATTTATTTAGTGCATATTAAATATATATATATATATATATATATCAAGGCATATACTTACTTATTTTGTCTATGCGTCGATCTTCCGCTCGTACTTATTCTTATCGGTATAGGTATCCAAAGGCTTTGATGCTGCTTCATCTCTAGTATTCTTTGGAGTAGCCTCTCTGCGTTTGAGCACAAAACGACTGAGCGTTTCACTCATACTTTCATCGTCTCTTTCCTCGGCCTCTGGTTGGGTTGTCTCGATTGGCGTAGATGGAATCGTTGTTTTAGGGACTACTTGTAGTTGGTCTATGGTTGGGATGTCCTGATTAGAGTGTTGCCGTGTGTGTGTCTTCCCTTTTCTTGTTTTTTCCTTTTCCTCGGTCTTTCTTCCGGTAAAAACGGTGCAACATCTGGATCTCTATTTCCTGCTACTACTCCAAATGCTTCTCTTTAAGCCTCTATCCAACAAAGGGGAGCCTCCACAACCTAAAAAAGGAAGAAAATCCAAGTTAATACATAGGCGTGAGTTGTTTTATACCAAGTTATACCCTGAAAGTTATTTGCAATCATAGCCTGAGAGCTGTTAGCAATTGTAACCTAAGAGTTGTTTGCAATCGTAGCCTGAGAGTTGTTCGTAAAGGACCTGAGGATTGTGTACAACTGCCATAGCCTGAGCGTTATATGCACTTTCATTACCTGAGAATTGTATGCAACTCTATTATGTGAGAATTGTATGCAACTCTATTATGTGAGAATTGTATGCAACTCTATCATCTGGGAGTTGTTTGCAACTCTACGAGCTGAGAGTTGTTTATAATTATATCACGTGAGTTGTTATATATATATATATATATATATATATATATATATATATATATATATTTCATACCTCATCATCTCACAGCAGAGGCAGCCTTCGAATCAGTTGGAATGTCGATTGTTTGGACATCAATCCCCACCATTTGAAGAACCTTGAGATCATATTAGGCTTTACGAGTTCTAGCCCAATTGTTGTATGCTCCATGGAGAAGGGTTGCACCGTGAAAATTGATATCATCACGAGCTTTATGTTAGTGTGGTAATATTTAATTAATCAAAAAAAATGTTACGAATAGAATTGCGACTCAACCGATAACTTTATCGGCTTTTCCTTCCGCAACATAACTCCTGATCGACTGGAGAAGCCTCAACACTATTGATCCAGGCCAGTCATATTCATTTATTCTTCCAAGATCTTCGACAAAATACAGCACGTCCCAACCCATTATATCTCCAACGACTGAGTAGAGTAATGTTGAGCACAAAAACAATATCAACATCCGTGAAACATCCACCAGCTCATGCTCCCCCACTTGGCTGATGGGTCGGCTATACCTTCCTCTAAAACCCACAGCAACATGCTATGTTAGTGCAACTAAACATCCTGGTTATAACAGATGCTAGATTTGGAGGTACCTTATAATGTTGTTCGATACGATTTTAGTATTTGTCGGGCCTATCTTCCTTGATGTTTTACCCATGAAGTATGTTCTGAGCATCCTTGATTCGTTCTCCACTCCGTTTACGTATCCACTTTGGATTGCTCCGAATTTTGTTAAAGTCATTTTCTCCGTGTCGTGCCTAAGTCCAAAAATGGCATTTACATCGTCTGTCGTTATCTTCACCAACTTTGACCCAAAACAGAAGACGTCTTCCTCGACCGAAAACCTTTTTATAATAAACTGAATGTTAGCATAAAACTTCATCTTCGCTAACGGCCTGTAGCGGCATTTGAATGCCGCCTTCAAAAGTGTGTAGAAGGGTGTGTTTCTCGTAGCCTCGATGTGGGCAGTAATAACATTATTCTTTCTCATCAGTTTCACAAGGCTCAATAATCCAGACCTGTAAAAGTTTGGTTTCGTGGTCATTTTTCCTACAAAAACATAAAACCAGGAACTGTATATAACAAATATCTCTCATAAGGGAACAACAACACAACTACCTTATACCCGCAAACAACTCGCATGCTATAATTGCAAACAACACTCAGATATTTCTCCAAACAACTCTCAGCTAGTAGAGTTGACATAACAACTCTCAGGTTGCAAACTACAAACAACTCTCAGGTTATCCTGAGAGTTGTTTGTAAACAAAATCAAGATACTAGATTGCGAATCGTTTTATAATACACATGTAGTGAGATGCGAATTGTTCTATTTTTCACATGCACGTTGCCATAATCTGGGAAATTTGGAAACAACACCAAAACAAACAAACAACTGAATGTAGATCATTTATTATACATCACAACATGCCTAAAACGTTTAACAGTACATGCAACCTCAAAAACTACTGTGTAGAACCATAAACCTAGAAACTAAAATACTCACATACTATCCTAACTACGTGCTTTCAGTAGAAATAAGCAACGACGATCGTCAAAGAACACCAACGAGTACTTAGAAATCACCAAAAACGCAAAAAAGAAGAAGATATTTCCCAAAACGAGACGACGTAAACTAAACGACAACTCCTCGAACGGTTGTTGGTTACTTGTTTAAAAGAGTAGAAGACGATGTATAGTCGAAAATCGGAGAAGAAATGCATAATTTAGGATGGAGGTGGTTAAGGGTTTCTAATGTGAAGAATGGGGAAGTCGAACGGTTGGTTGCTGTTTCTAAAAAAATAAAGTGTGTTTTGATGGTTTAGGGCGACTCAGAAGGAGAGAAATGGGTTTGGAAAAAGAAACGAATATATATAGACGGTGAGTATTTTTATCCAATTTTAGATGGAAGTACCTATTAATACTATTATATTTTTTTATATTAGTTTGCAATTAGATAGTTGAATGGATATTTACCGGTATTCTTCTCATATAAAATAATATTTATATATTTTGAACATATTTTTTCAACAAAATATTGTTATTCAGCGCTACATAATTCATTTATATCTTAATATATTTATTCATATTATACACATATTTCAGCAATAAAAGATTGTTATTTGGTATTTGTACCGATGAAATTGGTACCATCCTATTACCCATTCCACGTGAACGAAAAAAATAATTGATTATATATTGCTAACTATAGGATTGCATAATAAACGTAAATCTATTTACACTTTTCGTTTAGTATCTCTCATATTATATTAATTTTATAAATAAGATAACTTTATGTGTAATAAAGATCACGATTATATTTTCTTACGCATAATTATACTATACGTTTATTTTTAAATTTTTCAATTCTGTTAATCATATTTTCTCTTACCAAATTTATATCGTAGGTGAGAAGTGAATTTCTATTTAAAGATTTTCTCCATAGAATTTTAAAAGAAATGATACCTAGAAGTGACTGATGACCAATTCGAATACACATATTGATCCAATCATCAATGAACACATATGATGAATGGTTTAAGGTATTAGCAATCAACTCCTACAGCTCTTACCATGAATTTCCACTAGTTGACGTAGAACATGAGCATGAAGAATGTTAACGAATGAAATCAATGGTCCAACATCCAAAGGGACATGAGAAGGAATAATACGACGACACTACGATCTCCATGATAACAGAGGGCCACTAGTTAGTAACAAACATCATGGAATCTCATCATCTTGATCTAGAGTTGGACACAACAAGGATGAATCACGACGAGGATCATATGGCTAGAGTGGAAGACACTGGTGCAAGAAGAAGAATAAAACCCATATTTACAGATCCCTTAGTAAAAAAAGAGAGAACCATGACTGGGAGTTGGGACCCTCCAGACATGATCTTGATGAAACGTGTGCTAGACTTCATGCAAAAAATCAGTTCCAGCGGAATGGGCAACTACTTCCATCAACACTACTGAGACTTTAACAAAATCTCTAACAGACTCCTCCGATGTTTCAGCCTAAGCTTCAGAAACATCGTGCAACACTCCAGTCGAATGTCCAACGAAATCTCTTGGTATTTCAATAGAATTTCAAGCAACAAACATCTTAGGTATTTCATCCAAGAATCCAACAGACTCTCCCATTTTCCAGATTACAATCAAATCTCTAACAAGCATTTCATGGTGTCCAACTAAGCGATCAACAAGGAATTTAATATTATAGTGTGCAACTGAATCTCGAACAATCTTCATCAGGGATCCCTCCTGGGTACTAGCATGCTTCAGGACCGCTGTTATGAGTATAAAATACTTAATACCATGCTAATTCACCCCGTATAAGCGTCAACATAATTATACACCGGTGTATATGAACATTAATCAAGGATATACACAAGCCCTAGTAGCCATGAAAGGAATCCGACAAAATATGACAACCCAAGCTTATAGGGTTCATCTAGACCCCCATGAGGCAACCTTGTAGGTCAACCAGACTCATATTATGGGCAACACCTTTAGGGTTATCCACCAACATTTACAAATAAAAGCGACTCAACACATTCAGCTGAGCAATCATAGGGACAAACGTATTAGCAAGCTTATTCATTTCTTCGACAAACAAACAACAACCAAGTTGGTACTATCTTGGACGACGATGAATCATAGTTAGCTCTCCATATTCTCTACGTAGATCTACCATCAGACTTCATCCACTATAAGATCAGAAAATATAGTGTCAATAGAGATATAAAGGACCACATTAAGATTTACAGAGAAATATAATACGGTATATGGTCGACAACAAGATGAAATGCATGGATTTTTTCAGTGATGTTCTACAACATAAGGACATGGATTACTACATTTTAAACACCCTTAGATGCATAAAAAACATTAAGATTTTAAAAACATCATTAGGAAACATTTAATTAATTCTAAGGCAATCAAATAATATAGATACTACATCAACAACTATAAAGTAACAGCCGAAATAATCTATGCGAGAATGCATAAAACGGTTAATGGACCCAAAAACGACATAAAAAACTATCATGAGTTGGTGGTGGTTGCAGCATACAGACAAGGAAAATTGTTCAATCTTTTATTAGTTGTTATTGTGGAGAAAATTACACTCAAATTTGGAGACTTATTGAATTAGATCAACCTTCACATAAAGGCCAAAAAGATATCCAGAGCACGAGTTGACGGAGATACAATATGCTCCTTATACCATCTTTTAGCACAAACAAATGATCAACTCATTGTGGCTTAAGTGAACTTCAAACTGCATTTGAATGCCTCTTAAAACAATTTGATATATTCACAATCATAGTGAAAAAAGGCTAACGATAAATCACAATAATAAATACAACGTTCGATAAAAAGAACAGTCGGGCAGAGGACCATTCACCGAGTTCACTAAGAATCTAGACGTCATCTAAAAATGCACTAAAGATATACTCACACATCAAAGACCAGAGAAGTTGTAGTTCCCAAATGAATAGAGAGATATACATAAAGAATGTAATTTCTATAATTACATTGGTCATTATATCATGGATTATTGGGCATTACAAGACCTAATCCAGAACATATTCATGAAGGTAAGATATTAAAGTTTTTTAGAAAATATATAAACATGAACCAAGACATATATTAGTTGAACGAGATCCTCTGGAAAGTCATGAGAGGAAAAATCCAACAATACGCGAGGAACCGAGAGCCTTGGACAACAACACAATCTTCAAATTAGAAGATGAGCAATATCTTGACATGAATCCTAGCTAGACAAACGGTACCAGTCATAACCGACGACGATATTTTTTTATAGAATTATTAAAAAAATTAAGGAAATAATATGTGGATGATCTAGAAGTCAAGAATTAAGGTCATGTCTCCACACATGTTTAGTGTAATCCATCGGTTATGATTTACAAAAAAATAGCGGCACCCCATCGTTCTAATCACAATATAACTGGCAAGAGTAACGATGAGATGAGTTATGCCAACATTTACTACAAAAGTATATATGATAAAATGAGAGGTGCTCCAGTCTTGAATTGATCCCCATAAATCTTGTATGGTTTCACTGATGTCGCTGCCAATGTTTTGAGAAAAATCAATATAGATGCCGCCCTCGTAAGAGTAGTATACTTTACGGTTCAATACTTGTTCATGATAGTATAATATTAGTTCTCCTCCAATGTAATCTTACGTAGATCATGGTTTGACCAAATGCATGTTGCAGTGTCTAAATTTCATTTCATTAATATCGTTGCTACCCAACTGACGGCTAAAATATGAGTAATTAGAGAGATCCAAAAGACATCTAGAGAATGCTACACAACTTCCCTCGTCCTTAAAAAATAACAATTAGTATGAGATCTTCTCATCCTTGATAATATCAATGATTCAATATATTCCCCTACCCTGTAGAAACATGAGAGAAAGTCGAATGTATCAACATAAATAGAACAAAATATTATGGATCAGTCGTAACTTAGTAACCAATTTAAGGTACAAATTACTTGACTTATTACAAATAATTCTGACATGTTCTCCCTATAATTACCAATATATCAGTGGGGTCTCGGCTAAAGTCATATGACACAAATCATACATTAACAATGATTTTCGACTGATCAAACAAAAATGACAGTCTTACTCACAATAAAAGACAAAAGCTTTATTGAGAAGATGAATAAACTAATTATCGTAGGCCTCATTCATGACTTTTGTTACCAAATATGGACAACCAACTGAGTACTGGTAAAAATAAAGAATAGAAAATAAAGAATGAGTGTTAACTTCATGTATCTCAATAAAGCTTGTCTGAGTGGCCATTTTCTCTATCGAGAATTAATCAACTTGAAAATGGAACTTCCGGGAATAAGATGTCATCGTTCATGAATGCCTATTTCAGATATAATTAAATATATATGAATACGAATGATTAAGAGAACACAACATTTATCACAAAAATAACAAAATTCCTATAAAGTGATGCCCTCGGGCTGACGAACGTCGGATTTACGTATCAACACCTTATCCGCAAAGCATTTTCCATACACTTTAGCTCAAACTTACAAGCATATATAGATAATATGCTCGTTACCAATGCTCAAGAAGAGGATCATTTGGCTGAATTAGCAGAAAATTTTGACAATATTAGGACAATCAATCTCAAAATCAAGCTAAAATAATGCACTTTTGACGTTTGGTTATGTGAATTTTTTGGGTTTACGGTCAGTGAGAAAAAGTTATTGAATACGATCATAATCAACTATCTAATCTAGTTATCATGGACCCCGTGCATAATATAAACGAAGTAAAAATACTTACAGAGAGATTGGTGGTGTTGAATAAATTCATTTCAAGATCTTCAGACAAATGCAAACCCTTTTTCTAAGACTCGTGAGGAGCATGGAAATTCATTTAGACTCCATCTTATGAAGAACCTTGGCGGTCTTTGACTACGATGTAAGAGTTATGTTGATTCGAGAGGAAGGAAAATAGTCTAAGGTGGTCTATTGTATAAGTATATCCTTACTCTATGCAGAAACTCGATACTTGTAGTTTATAATGTTAGCCCTAACATTAGGGATCATTGCTCGAAAAGTGAGACCATATTTCTAAGATTATATTATAACTATCTGAACATCAGTTTCTTTGAGAAACTTATTACACAAGTCATAAGTGTCTGGTAGATTAACCAAGTGGTCAATAGATTTAGGTGACTACGATATTCATTTTTGAACCTTGAAGGGTGATAAAAGCCCAATCCTTGGCTGAATTCTTAACTGAATTCCAAACTTTCCACTCTCAAAGACTTATACAAACCAAGAATCACGATGAATTAATTTGATAAGTTCGAACACATGGTGGAAGAAATAATCAAGCCTCGGGGCAAGATTTCAACTTATATCCCCACATGAGATATCCTTACATAATCCATCAAGTTGGGATTTCCATCATCCAATAATGAAGTGGAATACGATGCTATAATTGTAGGCCTTTTGATGGCCAATATATGTGGAACACAACGAGTATAACTCCTTAAAATCTCCTACCTGGTGGTTCATTAAGTACTTGGTCAGGATGGAGCTATAAAAGATTCAATTATTAAGTAGCTGAAATAGCTTTAGTACCAGAAAAATCTATTTGACTAAGTTACTTTTAAACAATTACCAAGAATAAAGAATACAACTAACGATTCCTTGGCTTATTCTATGTATACATCATCGATATCATGAACTACCTTCCTAAATAATCTTTCCATCACCCTACCCAGCACCGTTTTATCCACAGTCTCACCATCAAGATTTATGGTAATCGAGAGGGTGAATAAGAATAAATGGAATGATAATCTCATATATCAAATATCTGAAGGAAAGGCTGCTCCTAAAAATAAGGCCAAAGCCAAGAAAGATAAAATAAAATCGTCACGTTTTCTATGGATATCAAACACAGTTTTCAAGAAATTCCTCACCAACCCATTTTTCGCTATATAAGTCACGATACAAAATCATTCATGGAGCATAAACTCTACAATAGAGAATAAAATGCCCATTATGGTTACAAAGTGCTTCACATTGCAAGGTTACTATTGGCATACTATTACGGAGGATGTCAAGAACAAACTCAAGCATTGTGATGCATGGCAATGCTTCTCCAAATTAATCCAAATTCTAGAGGTGTCATCGAAACAATATTTGAATCTATTCCTTTTGACATATGAGGTTTGGACATTGTAGGGCCCCTTCATTGGGCTCATGGCGGAAGAAAAATGTTACTTGTAACAATAGATTACTTTATTGTTCCATTATTATCAAAACCGCAAGCTAGAAACAATCCATAAACATAAAGAAAAAACCGTAAAAACATAAGATTTAACAACAATAACTAAGTAATAATTTAGCACGAACAAAAAAAATTGTACCATAGAACATGTAATGTAAGAAGATTTAGCGTGATAAAATAGGATCCAACAAAAAAATCTAAAAAATTCATGAACTTCCTTTCGGGTTAAATAAGATAAATTACTGCAAAAAATGATCCACAAAAAATGACCAAAAACGATGAAGAAGGTCCAAACACCTAAAATTTATAACCACAAAACTCAATATAAATTTAAATTTGGAGACTTAAACTTTCTAAACTAACATCCCACACTGAATAAAAATAATAATAAATAGTAATATAGTCTATCAATAAAAAAAGTTATTACATAAAACACATTCGACAATTATAGAATAATGTGTTGAATAAATATAAAATACTACTCCCTCCGTTTCATGATATAGGTTGTTTTAAAAATATACTTTTGTTCAAAATAATTTTCGATTTCAATACAATTTTATTATTTTATTATTTTATTGTTTTTTTTACATTGTTTTCCGTAAAAGTATACAAGTATTTTATAACAACCTTTAATAAAATCAAAACCAATCTTTATATCTCTTAATACCGTGCAACAACCTTTAGGAGAGAGAGTAATATATAATATAATCAAGCCTCCCATCAATAGAAATGAGTAAAATTGTATAATAAAAAATACACTTTTCCACTATTAATAGACCATAAGTATTCGCAGTAACTGATCCCTCTAAATCGAAAAAGATAATCATTAAACCATGTTTAATTATACTCATTTTAGTTAATGGAACCCCCCAATTGAACAATATCGAGAATAATAATTACGTATGTCAAAGCTTTAGACTAAAAAGAAAGTGGCACTGGCACGGGAGAGTATTGGTGGCGCTAGAAGACATGCAAAAGTCACAAGGTTTATGCAATGAGATGAAAGTCAGCAGTCCTTTGACTTTCAGCAATCACTTTTCTCTCTCTCCATATATAAAAAATGACCTGGCCTGCCTTTTTGCCCACCATTTTTAATGTTCTTCCTTCAAGGTCAGCGTCCCATTAACCCCCCTCCCCCCTCTCTCTCTTCTTCCTAGATTTCTGATAGCGATCTTACCATTTCATTTTTCTTTATTTATCTGCGAGCAACAGAAGTTTCTACTGATTAGCGATGGAAGATCTGCCTCTTGGTTATCGCCCAAACGTCGGTATCTGCCTCATCAACTACGATAATCTGGTAAATTTATTACATCTACAAACAATCTCACTTTTATTACATCTGCTTTACTCTTATCTCCTCTCTCCTCTCTCCTCTGCTGTTGTTTCTCTAGCAAGAGAGATTTGTTCGAACGGTACTTGCTTATTATCGAATTGAACTAACTGATTGTGCTCACAAAAACTACGGAAGAACATAGATTTTTCTTTTTTGGAAAATAGCAGGAAGAGTAGTGATCTGATCACTTCGAACTACGAACTATTTTTGGCTTGTGTTAGAACTACGAACTATTGTTGGTTTGTGTTAGAACTACGGATTAGCTTTGTCTGTTTCATTTACCGATTTGCATACAAAAAAAAAAACTATGATTTGCATATAAAATTTACATATATATGTGGTACGAATGGATGCTTATGTTATCTGTTTTTTGCTTTGTTAGTGTTCATCTATCTGAGGGACAAACTTAATGACACACTTTGATTTACTTGCAGGTCTTCGTAGCTTCCAGATTGAATGTGCCTGGAGCTTGGCAGATGCCACAGGTACCCTGTTCCGTTCTTTGTTACTAGTGGTGAGATTTGGTCGGTCGGTTTTTTTATAAATTTTTTTACTAAACCAAAACAATTCAGTTTGTATATTATTAAACCGATTTAGTAATAAATAATTCGATTTTTTGGGTTTCGGTATTCTGCTTTAGGTGGTTTTTCGGCTTTAATAGTGGTGTGATTCGGTCGGTTCAGTTACTATTACTGTAGTACTTAACTTAGCTTTCTTAGTTTTTAATCTTTCTTTCTGAAAATATGATGTTTTACTGGGAGAAAATCACACGGTAGGTGGTGACTAAATGGAAAATCATGTTACTGATTTTATTTTATGACTGAGCTGTCCAAATTGGTAGTCTATGTTTTTTTTTCACCTAAAGAAAAAGTTACTTGTGTCCTAAGAAAGCTTCATGTGGCGATTACCAAGGTTGTTGAGGTTTGTGAGCATTGTATGTCGAAAGACATCACAAATAAAAATTGTTTGTCAAGAGATGTGACCTTGTTTGCGTTATCGGTATCTCACTCGCTTCAGTGGTTCTGTATCTCAGGGAGGTATTGAAGATGGCGAGGATCCGAAATCTGCCGCCGTCAGGGAACTGCGAGAAGAAACTGGAATTGTTTCTGCTGAAATTATTGCTGAGGTTTGTATCTAACTTGTGATTACACTGAATTTGCGTGGAGTTATATTTGTACACACCAAACTTCACATACTGTTCAAGCATCTGAGTATTGTTTAGACGCTTCAGAACATGAAAATAATGAAGGACATATGTTGGTATCTCATAGTTTGGACTTTACGGTCAAGGTATGGAAGCTAGAAAAAAGTAAAGGAACTCTTGAAAATCATAGCTTCTAAACTTGCCACATTTATTGCTCTTTTTGGTCATTATGGAGCTTATGTTTACAGGTTCCAAACTGGTTGACTTATGACTTTCCTCCCGCTGTAAAAACAAAAGTAAATCGCCTCTGGGGAGGTCAGTGGCACGGTCAAGCACAGAAGTGGTCCGTATCTCTCTTCACATATATCATCATATCACTCAACTTCTACTTAGTTGATTCAATCTGTTACCTTTCGAATAATTGATTTGCCTGCACTTTTCCAAACGTCTGAATTTTCTTGGCGTAGAAACCATTAGCGATTTTTTTTTTTTTTAATTTTTCGCTTATTGCCTGTTATGTTATTCCTGCCTAATATATTCTCTGTCTATCTATATCTTCTTCATAAGTAAACCATCAAGGGTTGTTTTCTGTCATTGCCTAATGTTTGGTTGATCAAAACAAGCTAGGTTCTTATGACTTATTTGCTTAAACTAAGATATAAAAGCCTAATTAGCAAAAAACTATTCGTTTTGATGCACTTTTGGTTGTTGTTTCCATTTTATAATGTCGATGTCACCTTAAGTTTTTTTTCCGCTAAGACACCAAAGCTTTTTCAGCTGATTCTAAAAAGTTCAACTTTTAAGGCCTTTCAGTAAGTTATTTTAAGCTAACTTATAAACTCGACACCAAACAGGTAGCCTTTGAGATATCATTCTTCTATAAAACATTCTGTTATAAAATCCTTAAACTACAAATCTACTTTCTTTTTCTTAGTAAAAGTTTAACTAGAAGCATTTTGGTAATGATGAAGTTTTGTATGTTAAATATCTTTTGGAGTCTCCAATTTTATAAGGACATGTAGCAGGTTCCTTATGAGGTTCAAAAACGACGACAATGAAATAAACTTGCAAACGGGCGAAGCTGATCCAGAATTTTCAGAATGGAAGTGGGCAAATCCAGAAGAAGTAATCGAGCAGGTATGCCATACCACAGAAAATTTAATAAGAGATCAACATAGGTAGATAAATCTGGATTTTCGAAACTTAAATTGGTTGCAGGCAGTTGATTACAAGAGACCGACATATGAGGAAGTAGTGAGAACCTTCAGGCCATACTTAAATGATAATGGAAAAGCTGCTAAGTGTAACTCTACAAAGTGGTGAATGCTGTTAGTTGTAGTAGCTTCTGCTTTTATGTTTAATTACAACCCTTAAAATTGGACTTATTAGATCCTTTCTTTTTTCTTCTGTAAATTAATATGGCAGTTTGAAACTCATGTCTAAATTGTTGCTCAAAATGTAATGCATATTTTGCTTAGAGTATATCATCAATCTAAATGCAGGGATTTTACTACTGTCATGGGTTGTTTCTAAAAATGGTATTGGCAAAGTTCTTTTTTTGAGCGACATTCGTTTTAACTGCTGTATTAACATTCTTGTAAGGTTTGGTTATATTCAACATCATCCATGTAAATTTCTCATAAAGTATTGAGATTTCTTATTTCAACATACTTTTACCATTTTACTCATACTCACTTATCAAATTTATAAAATGCTGTTGTTGACCCTTACTTCAGTTGTGAATCAATGAAGATATAACTATAACTACTTATTAAAGATTTAAGACAGCAAAATTTGATTTTAAAAGATATAAACTATTTGCTAAAGAGTTGGATTACCAACTAACATCAAAATTATATACCAACGACCACCGAGGTTTAATAAAGTATTAATTACGTGGACTTTTTTCTAATACTATGGTTTTTAACCTTTTTTTTAAAACACAGGTAAATACTAAATCAACTTTTTTACTGTTAGTGGTAGGTAATTGGTAAATGGGTACAAACAATGGAAAAAAAATACTCTCGATATTTATATATACGAGTTATTTGTTTCAATTTTTTTTTTTAAATTTTTGTTCTTTTTTTTATTTTAAAAAGTCCGTATCTTTCAAACCGTAGTTCGGAAAAAAAAATCGAAAGTACAATCGGTTTTGTTTTTTAAGATCAACAAAAGTAGATCCATTAATTTTTAATTATTTATTTGTTAGTCAAATAACTCGCATGATTGATTTTTAAAGAACTTCGATGATTGATTTTTTTCCAAAGAACTCGCATATTAATGTTTCAAAGAACTCTCATAATTGAATTTTCAAAGAACTCGCATGATTCATTTTTCAAAGAACTCGCATGATTGATTTTTCAAAGTTTTTCAAAAAACTCGCATGATTGACTTTTCAAAGAACTCGCACGTTTAACTCTTCAAAGAACTCACATGGTTGATTTTTCAAACAAAATAACATTGCTAATTTTCAAAAAACTCCGAGGATTGATTTTTCAAAGAACTCTCATCTTTGATTTTTCAAAGAACTCTCATGGTTAATTTTCAAAGAACTCGCATTTTACTCGTGATTTTTTTTAAATTCAAAAAATATCATCAATGGATCTAGTTTTGTTCATCTTAAAAAAACAAAAGTGATGGTACTTTCAGATATTTTTTTCGAACTCCGGTTTGAAAGATATGACCTTTTAGAAAATAATTTTTTTTTTTCAAGAATTAGAAGTGGTTACGCAGCTCGTGATGAGGTAGGAGTATTTGAGATATTATTAAAAAATTAAGTATTGATTATGAGTTATACAGATGAGATGAATATTAAATAGTAATAAATAAAGTTGGGTATTAGATGGAAGTATAATACTTAAGTAGGTATTTCAAGTGCAATTTTCTTTAAACAATATCATATTTTGAGACTATAGCTAAAATATTAATCCAAAAATATCATTGGTTTTGTTTTTTTCTAATTTTTTTACTACATTTGGTTGCAAAAATTGTTGGAATTGATTTAATTGCTTTGATTATCTTATTTAATAATTAGACATTATATGAATTAGTATTTTATACGTTACACATTAATTAGTATTTTAGACATTACCATTTTGGTCAGTACAATATATCATTTATTGACCAGAATATGTAACGCTTCTTTTAGGCTATCTAAAGCCATTTTGTGCTGCAGTGTAATACATTGAGTCTTATTCTCTCTGCATATTACTCTTTGATATTCTAACATTGTAACAATTTGAGTGAGATCTATGTGTGTATGAGTAAAAAAATTTGATTGAGAGTGCGGTATGTGTGTCTGAGTAAAACACAAAAAGAGTGAGATATGCGTGTCTGAGTGAAGCACAAAAAGAGAGGTGTGTGTGTCTGAGTGAAACACAGAAAGATTGAGGTATGCGTGTCTGAGTGAAACACAGAAAGAGTGAGGTATGTGTGTCTGAGTGAAACACAAAAAGAGTGAGGTACGTGTGTCTGAGTAAAACAAGAGTGTTTGAATAAAAAAGAGTGAAGAAAGTGTGAAACAAGAGTGAAGAAAGTTTGAATAATGGCATCTGATTCGAACAATTTCAATCCCCCATGTGTGCCCAAATTTGATGGAGATTACGATCACTGGAGTTTACTCATGGAGATTCTTTTGTATTCAAAAGAGTACTGGTGTGATTCAACCAGGTCAACAGGAACCTGGAGAAAGTGAAGTGTTGACGGTAGTGCAGCAAAATATGTTGGATGAATCTAGGCTTAAAGATTTGAAAGCAAATAATTACTTGTTTCAGTCCATCGACAAGACTATTTTGAAGACCATTACTAAAAAACAGAAATCCAAACAACTTTGGGAAACAATGAAGACCAAGTATCATGGCAATGAAAGAGTGAAGTGTGCTCAACTCCAGAGGCTTCGAAGATTGTTTGAAACAGAGGAGATGAAGAAGGGTGAGACAGTGACTGATTATTTTTCAAGAGTCACAGTCATAGCAAATAACATTAGAAACTGTGGAGAAGACCTGGAAGATGTAAAAATTGTTGAGAAAATCCTGCGCACGATGACAAACGATTTCAATTATATTGTATGTTCAATTAAGGAGTCAAAAGATATTGATAAAATGACAGTCGATGAGTTTCAAAGTTTAAAACTTCTTCATGAATAGAAGCTACGACGCAAGGTCTCTGAAGAACAAGTATTGAAAGTCGAGGCTGATCGCAGTTATGGTCAAAGTAGTGGAAGAAGTAATTTTGGCAGAGGGGGAAGTAATTTCTCGAGAGGCAGAGGAAGAAGTGGAAGATGATAGACTATTAGCAGAGCTCAGGTTGAGTGCTTCAGGTGTCACAAGCTAGGACATTATCAATATGAGTGCCCAAATAGAGAAAAAAGAGCAAATTACGTCGAGTTTGATGAAGGAGAAGAATTACTTTTAATGGCTCATATGAATATCAAAGAGGTTGAAGATAAAGAGGTTTGGTTTATCGATTATGGTTGCTCATATCATATGACACGTAACAAAGATTGGTTTGTTGAGCTCAATGAAAAATTTAGACATGGAGTAAAACTAGGGAATAGCTCACAAATGGAGGTGATGGGGAAAATAAATGTGAAGTTTGAAGTCGAAGGGCTGACCCAAATATTAACCGATGTGTTTTTTGTTCCAGAGTTGACTAATAATTGACTAATAATCTACTGAGTGTTGGGAAACTTCAAGAAAGGGGTTTAACTATTTTGATCGACCAAGGAGCATGCAAAATCTACCATCCTCGTAAAGGTTTGATTATAAACTCTACAATAACAATAAATCGCATGTTCACTATATCTGCAATTAGAAAATCTGGTTTAAATAGATGTCTGAAAGTAGAAGATGATGAGTCATCCGATTTATGGCACAAACGTTATGGGCATTTGAGTAACAAATACATTAAGAGTATGCAAGAAAAAAAATGGTAAATGGATTACCTCAAATGAAAGAGGCAACGAAAGTGTGTGAAGTATGCAATAATGGAAAGCAACATCGAGAAATCATCTCAAAGAAAAGTCAGTGGCGAGCAACAAAGAAATTGAAGCTTATTCATGCTGACTTATGTGGGCCGATATCTCATGCTTCACATAGTGGAAAAATGTATATATTCTTCTTGGTAGATGATGATAGTTGCAAAAGCTGGATATATTTTTTTTTCAGAAAAAATAAAGCTTTTGTTGTTTTTAAAAACTTCAAAAGCCTTATCGAAAAGGAAGCTGGAAAATTTATATGTTGTCTGAGAAATGATAGAGGAAGAGAGTTTACTTCAAATAGATTCAACCAATTTTATGAAAAAATGGAATCAGAAGACAACTAACTACTTCCTACACTCCTCAGCAAAATGGAGTAGCCAAAAGACGAAATCGCACAATCATGAACATGGTCAGATGTCTACTCGCAGAAAAGAGCATGCCAAAGAATTTTTGGGCTGAGGCGGTTAAGTGGACGTGTCATGTGTTGAATAGAAGTGTGACAAGTGCTGTAAGTGATATGGTTCCAGAAGAATGCTGGAGTGGATTAAACCGACTGTGAGCTATTTCAGAATTTTTTGTTGCATAGGCCATGCACACATTCCTGAACAGCGTAGAATAAAGCTAGATAACATGAGCCATGAGTGTGTTTTACTTGGAGTAAGTGAGAAGTCAAAGGCATATCGACTTTATGATCCAACTTTAAAGAAAATTGTCATTAGTCAGAATATAATATTCGAAGAGGAAGAGAAGTGGAATTGGAATGTTGATATGAAAAATCCAGATGATAATCTTGAATGGAGAGAATGAGACACTACTATAGAGGAAAATGATGGAGGAATCAAAGATGCTGAGGAAGATGTTATTGGTGAAAATAATATCATGTCACCTGAACCTGAAACACATCAGAAAAGAAGTCATAGAGCACCAATATGGATGCAACATTATGAATGTGGAGAAAGGATTTCAGATGAAGAGACTGCAATACAAATGTGATTGGAACTATTTATGTCTAATACCGATCCGATGCGTTTTAAAGAATCTATCAAAGAAACAAAGTGGATTGAAGCAATGAAATGTGAAATAGAAGCCATTGAGAAAAACAACACATAGGAACTTGTAACTCTTCCTGCTAATACAAAGAAAATCGGGGTTAAATAGGTTTTCAAGACAAAATTAAATGAAAAAGGAGAATTGGATAAATACAAAGCAAGATTGGTGGTAAAAGGATATGCACAAAAAGAAGGAATTGACTACAATGAAGTCTTTGCACCGGTTGCAAGATGGGATATAATCAGAATTTTATTGGCTGTTGCTGCACACAAAAGTTGGAAAGTATATCAATTAGATGTAAAAAATGCTTTCTAATATGGAAAATTGAAAGAAGTGGTGTATGTGGATCAACCAGAGGGTTTTGTCAAAAAAGGTGAAGACGATAAAGTATATCGAGTCAAGAAAGATTTGTATGGTTTGAAGCAAGCTCCCCGAGCTTGGTTTTGTTGGGTAGAGAGGTATTTCAAGCAAGAAGAATTCGACAGAAGTAGTCATGATCACACATAATTCATTAAGAGGGAAGGAGTGAAGTATATCATGGTAAATGTCTATGTAGATGATTTAGTTTTAATTGGAAATGATGAACAATTAATTGAAGAGTTTAAGTTGTCAATGACACGAGAATTTGAGATGACTGATCTTGGTTTGATGAGGTTCTTTCTTGGTGTTGAAATTCATCAAAGCCAATATGGGATTCACTTAAGACAGAAAACGTATGCTCATGAGGTGCTGGAAAGGTTTGACATGAAAGACTGTAATTCAGTAAAAAATCCCATTGTCCCAGGTTCCAAACTCTCAAAGGAAGGAGCTGGAAAAGAAGTCGATGCTACTCTATACAAGCACTTGGTGGGTTGTCTTATGTACCTCACAGTTACAAGACCTGACATGATGTATATGGTCTGCTTATTGTCTCGGTTCATGGCCAAATCAATGAGGGAACATATGCATGCAACTAAGAGAGTTCTGCGATACTTAAAAGGTACAATGGAGTTTGACATAATTTTTTTTATAAGAGAGGATCAGAGATGAAGGTGAAAGCATACGCGAACATTGATTATGCTCGTGATCTCGATGATAGAAAAAGCACTTCAGGTTATGTTTTTATGTTCAATGAAGCTGCAATATGCTGGAGCTCAAGAAAACAAGAGGTAGTTACTTTGTCTACAACCGAAACAGAGTACATTGCTGCGACATCTTGTGCTTGTCATTGTGTATGGCTCAAAGAAATTATGGAACAAATCACATCTGAACAATCCGAGTGTCTGGAAATCTATTATGACAACACTTCTTCAATTAGACTCTCAAAGAATCCGGTGATGCAAAGGCGCACGAAGCATATCGATGTAAGATATCATTATCTACGAGATCTTAAAAATCAAGAAGTTGTGAAACTGATTTATTGTGGAACAGAAGAACAAGTTGCAGATATATTGACCAAACCAGTGAAGCTGGAGACGTTTGTTAAGTGTCGAAGTTCACTTGGAGTGCAAGCACTAGAAGATTAAACTGGTTGCTTTTCAGCCATATCCAGTTTAAGGGACGAATTTGTTGGAATTGATTTAATTGCTTTGATTATCTTATTTAATAATTAGACGTTATATGAATTAGTATTTTATACGTTACATCAATTAATATTTTAGACGTTACTGTTCTAGTAAATAAAATCTATCATTTATTCACCAGAACATGTAACGCTTCTTATAGGCTATTTAAAGCCATTTTGTGCTGCAGTGTAATACATCGAGTCTTATTCTCTCTGCATATTGCTCTTTGATATTCTAATAAAAATAAGAGTAATCAGATTGCGAAATTAATAAAAAAACAACAACTATGTTCTGGTTCTGTAACTATAAAAAAAACAAATATATTCTAATTGCGTATTTAAACGTAATTTAGTTGTGAAAAAACTAACTCTTTTGAGTTGCGAAATTAAACATTCAAATCAACATTTTCAAAATGCGTATCATAAAAAAAATACAAATTCACAAAATCAGTAAAAGTTGAGACCGCTTTCCGAAATAAAATCAACCTTTAACCAAATGCAATATCTTGAATCGAACAATTTTTTCTTTTTCGTTTTTCAAATAACGAAGCGGGTCTTGGTTTAACAAGTTTTTGCGGCCGTCTAGCTCAGTAACTTTAGTGCGTAGAAGACAGTAGCAATATTAGGTTTTTCTTAGTTACTTTAGGTATTTTAACTTTATTTTTTTCGTTCTTTTAATATATTAAATTATATATAGAGACACACGTTACCAAAGGTTTACGACTTAATATATAAGTATCTAATAGTGGGTCAGTGTTAATTTATTTCTAATATTATTATTGGTTATTATATATATAATTATTAAAAAGTATATTTTATTTTTTCGGATCGGGTTGGATCAGACAAATATTAATACCTGAACCCGATCCGATCCGTCTACAGACATCAAATTAAATATCCGCACCCGGTTCGTTATGAGTTCGGGTCGGACAAAACCCGGTCGCGCCGGGTCGGACGGACACAATGTTGCTATCTCTGCACATGAGTTGCGTAAATAGGAAGAATGTTTTTTTTGCCTAAATAGGATTTTGGTTGCGAAAAAACAATTATGTTACATTTTTGTGTTTTTTTAAATGTCATATCTTTAAAATCATAGTTCAAAAAAAAATCCGAAAATATTGTGGGTTTTGTTTTTAAAGATGAATAAAACTAAATCCATAAAAAAATATTTTTATTGCATTTCGTTGCAAAAATAAAAGTAATCGGGTTGCAAAATTAGTTTGGAAAAAGTAATTGTGTTCTACTTGTGTAATTAAAAAAACAAACATGTTGTAATTGCGTAATTACGAAAAATTTGGTTGTGAAAAAACAATTGTTGTATAGTTTTTGTTTTTTTTAAATTGTCATATATTTCAAATCATAACTCTAAAATTAGTCTAGAAAAATCAATTATTTCAGCTGCGTAATTAAAAGTAATTTGGTTGTGAAAATGTGAAAAAACAAAAATTCTTCAAAAATATCATTCATTGATTTCGTTTTGTTCGTCTTCAAAATGAGAGAGAGAGAGAGATGGAGAGAGATGGAGAGAGAGAGAGATGGAGAGAGAGATGGAGAGAGAGATGAAGAGAGAGAGAGATGGAGAGATGGAGAGAGAGAGATCTTGACTTTTATGCTTTTACACCCTATTAGATTTTATGTAACATGTGATTTTTGATGAACTTAAAAAACTAGGGGGTTATTGGTACTCTTAATCTTTCAAAATTGGTTATTGGTAACTTACCATTTCTTTATGTACACATCAGCTAATGTAAAGATATTTTATTGATAAAATGACAGTCGACATGGTAACTTACCATTTCTCCATGTCAGAGGTGCATGTTGTATGCCTCTAGAGGTGCAGAAGAAGGAATAACAACATTGGTTGATAGTCAGAATGAAACAATAAGAGGTCCCACACATAGCTAATAGAGAACACGATGGTAAAATTTTAAAATATTAAATAACTTAGTCATATTCCACCAACCCAAAAAATATATGGGGCCCCAAATAAAAAATAACATAACAAGTACCATAAGTTTCACAGATACATCCACACAAATCTGAACTGGCATGGCATGTTTACAATAAGAGAGATTGCACTATATCAAATATTACTAATATAAAATTACACGTAAAAGACCTTGAGATCCATAACCAAGGTCAGACCTCGGTGCATGGTGCATGTTTATAGAATACTCAACCCTAAGTTTTGATAACGATATTTGGAGAATTGCGACACCGCATAAAGATACAATAATTATTGTCGTCGAGATCGTGGGATAGCGGTTTGAAAAATTACAACTGAATGTTTTATTCAAAAACACTTATGATGTGTACATTAGCTTTTGTGTTAAAATATATTAGTCAAATATTTACTTTTTGTAATAGTTAAAAATGATTTCAAACTCTTTTGGAATTCCACAAAAGATAACAACGGACAATGGACCACAGTTCGACAACAAGGAAATGGAGAGTTTCTGCACCTCTAGAGGCATACAACATTGCTTCTCTTCCCCTCTCCACCCACAAGCAAATGGTCAGGTCGAAGTGGCCAACTGGACAATACTGTCCGGTCTGAAGAAGAATTTAGAAGGGACTGCTCGGAAATGGCCTAGTTATTTGCAAGAAGTTTTGTGAGCTTACCAGACCACTCATGGGGCTGCAACACAAGAGTCTCCCTTTGCCTTAATGTATGGAGTGGATGCTATAGCTCCTATAGAAGCTACTCTCCCTTCGTTTCGAGTTCATAATTTTTCCGAACACGCTAACGAGGTGGCTATCAGAGGCCAACTTGACTTAATAGAGGAAAGAAGAGTTAAGGCTAACCTTAGAGCTGTACACTATCAAGGTTTGATGAGAAGCAGGTTCGCTTCTAAAATTAAGAGAAGGGATTTTCAACAGGGGGATAAGGTGTTGAGAAACGTTTTCCTACACACTAAAGAGAAGCAGTTCGGTAAATTGGCTCCGACTTGGGAAGGACCTTATGTGGTTATTGAAAAGCTTAAGCTTGTGACATACCGGCTCCAAAACAAAGATGGAAGGATTTTGAATCACCCTTGGAATATTGAGCACCTCGAGCTGTACTTGGAATATAAACTATGTAAATATTTACTTATTTAAAAGTTCATGTAAATATTTGGGGGCATACTCTTTCCTACCCTGGTGGCGCGTGGAGGTTTTAATGAGGTGCCCAGACTCTTTTATAAAATTTGATGCCTTCTTAAAAATCCGGAGTGTTTTTACTTAATAATTTTCGGTAAAGTTTTTATTTGAACAGGTCGGATTAAATTGAAAGAGTGATGACTACTTAATCATTTGTCATCGGAGAATTTAAACACTCCCACGTTAAAACATTTATGAAATAACCAAGGGCTGTTTAAACATCAGCCACCAAAATTGAAAAACTATGCAAGAGTAGTGCAAAATAAAGCTACCCATTAAAACATACGAAGTGCCTTGGCCATCCAAGGACTTTAAATTGTCAAAACAAAAAAGATTTATCCGGTCAAGAACCGGACACAGTTACAGAAAATGCCTTGGCCATCCAAGGACTTTGGTTCAATCAAAACAAAAGTGAAAAGATTATTGATACTCTAAGACTGAGCCTTTGAAGATGGCCCAGCCTGACTAGTTTTCTTCTTCTTGAGGTCATCATTTTCCTCATCTGGACTCTCCCCGGTGTTCTCTTCTTCATCGGATGAGTCAGCACTGGAGTAATCATGATTGTCACCATCAGCCATCGTATGGAAGGGAAGGTCTTCGTACTCTACAAAAGTCCATAAATCTCCCAGATTTCTCACCGAACGAGAATTGAAAGTTGTTTGTTTGCTGGTGCCACCTCTGTATGAAAACCTCGTCCCACTGTGGGTGCGAGTTGAACTTCGACAGATGGCGGCTGAGTGGCCAGAACGGAGTATCTTCTAATATATCCTGACCCATAGCTGTTTGCTAAGGTCCCATTGATCGAGAAGCCCATACTTCGATTGGACCGTGATGCCAGATCGGGACTGAAAAAAACAAATACGGATATACCGTAAAAAACATATTTAACGTTAATCGTAAATAATTAAGTCCGAAATTTAAAAACTTACGTCGTCCATGAACGTGAAGTAAGCCTCGTACTACATATAGTACGGGAACAAAAGGGTATTGTTCTGTTTTAGGAGAATGTTCATCCATCCCTCCGATCAGTTGGACGACCTTAGGTACGGACCTCTTTTGGAGGTGATGGCTCGGGACGTCCGTCTCCTCCTCCTCCTCGGAGTCTATAAGCACACGTCGTTTCCTAACTACCTCTCGTGGAGGAGAGGGCCGTACTTCGCTCTCCCTTGTGGCGTTGTACTTTTTGTGTTTCACGGAGCGTTCCATGTGCACTGTACGATCCCCATGTTCGGCATGATCTCCCTTTGGCCGAATACTAGCTTCACCTCTTTTCATCAGACAGGTTTCTTCTCGTTCACGCCTAGCCAGCTTTTTTCCTCTCTCTTGAATGAGTCTAGGTACCTCGTGCCTGCAAAAAGAAATCAGAATTTTAAAAAAATTTAACCTAAAAAATGACTAGGTCCCCGCGGGTGAGGCTGGGTTTACCCAGGGGTCATAAATAAGATGCAATTAACAATATCTCCCTCGCCGGGTAAACCCAGCCTCACCCAGCGGGGTTAAAGAACAGTCTGCAAAAAACTAAGCCACTTCGCCGGGTGGACTAGTTCTCACCCGGCAGGGTTCATGAAGAACCTGAAAAAAAATTCTACCCCGCGAGGTGGACTAGTTCTCAACCGGCGGGGTTCAAGAACACGAACCAACATTTAAGCAACCTGAAACCAACTCCAAATCCAATCCTAAAACACCTATTCAACCACCAATAAACTCTTCTAACATCAATATAGCACTTCAAACACCTAAATATACATGCATTTGTCTATTCTAACACCCTAAATACCACAAATCAACGGGAAAAAATGCAATATAACCAAAACTAGTTATTTTAATAGATTCTTACTTTTTTCTATAGCCCATGGTTGTTGTTTAGTAGATTTGAGTCTCGTGGAGTTGTTCTAGAACAATTTTTGGTTAACAAAAAATCTCGATTTTGTAGGTAGGGATTTTGGAAGTTTGAAGAACGAGAGGAGAGAGAAATGTTAGATTTTTGGAGCTATTTTTGTTTTTGGAATAATTAGAATTTAGAGTTAGAGCTTAGTAAAATAGCTGAGGTGTTTTGAATATAATGTTGGGATAAATAAATGAAGGGATACTTAAAATTAGAAGTACTTATCGAAATGGACCGGACTTAACCAAAATCATCATTAATACCACCGTAATTCTTTTTTATGATTTATTGGATTTAGATTAAACTTTTTAATTCAAAAGATAATACTGTTTTGGATGAAACAAATGTTTAAAACAAAAAAGAAACAAATGTTTAAGCACATGTTAAAAAACTATTAATTAATGTTTAAGTACCATTTAACTGAAATTGAAATGGAATATAATGATTAAAATGTGATACACTATGCAGAACTTATGCATTTTATAATGAACGTGTAACCATAGATGACCATCACAATATCAGATGCAAATTCATGCATTGTGCTTTGGTTTCTCTCTTCTTTTGTAAACTTATAGTTATTTGTGTGTCTCTCTTCTTTTGTAAACTTAGATAGATATGTAAAGATGTATCACACTCATTTACCTCACTTTCCACTCTAGCTCCCTACGACGGACTTATGGGAGATGGGAGGAAGCAAGTCTAATTATATATTTTTTTCAAATATTTTTTTCAATATAATAATTTTATATTTTTCATAAAAATAATTTGAATCTAATCTTATTTTGAAGCTCTAAAAAGGTAATTTACATTTCAAATATGCTCTAGAACTAGTTACCATTGTAAATATTATTCTTTATACTATAATTATAGTTAAAGTCCAATCTATATATGTTTTCTATCTATTCAAACATTACTACACAAAAATAAATATAGATATTAAATATTAAATTATTAATAAATATACCCAAATCTACTCCCCCAACTCTGAAAATTAAAAATAAGTTAAACTTTTTGACATACAAATAAATGACATGGTATAGTCTCTTCTTCACTTTACATTCTATTATGGTTTTTTCATTGGTTTTGTAACACTATGGTGTTGCATAGTGTTTATAAAAATATCAAAACCCTTGTTAGGTTTGTACTTTTTAGAAAACGTAACTTACTTTTATTTAATAACATAATTTTTTAATAAAATAATTGACATCCTTCTCTTTTTAGCGAAACACAAAAACTATTTCTTTATTAGTTCTAATATTATTATTTATTTTAGTTAATAACAATTAACGGAAAGAATGATAAAAAATCTTTTAGATTTTTATCTATTTAATGTACAATGTGATATAGATGGTAATGATTTTGTTTTTATGCTTTTATAGTTTCAAAAGCTATCATACCATCCAATATTAATATTAATAGAATAGAATTCAAAAAACAAAATCCAACTTGGTAAAAAATCAGGTCCAACACAAAAAAAACTAAAACCTCACTATAAACTAGATAACTGGAATGTTCAGCTCTACTGCCTTTTATACCACTTTCATAAGCTCCACCATGTGACATCTATAAACATCACCACCACGATATCTTTTGTAACTTAATCTTCTCACTGTGGTGTTTGGCTCCGTTTCCCACTATGTGATTGAGTTTCATTGATGTTGTTGTTACGATTGCCGAGATTTGGTGGTTCTTTTATCGATTTTTTATTCTTGTCATTTTTTGAAATAAGGAATTTTGGGTAGATATTTATATAACTTGTAACATAAAAACAAACTCCAACCATAATAATAAAATATTCAAACTACGGTTAAAAACTTAAAGTTAATTAAGTTAGAAAAATAAAAAATAAAAAAAACTAAATAAATCAACAATATAAAATTAAAAAAATTCTCTCTCTTAATTAGATTTGGTTTTGTTATCAATTTTTATCTTTAGAAAATGTTTACAAATCTTTATGAATATAAGGTATCTTCCACTTTCGGATGAATGGTTATATTACTAGAATGTTTTTATGAATATAATGCAATCTTATCCTTTATATTAATTAGATAAGTCCAAGAAATAAACATCTTTATAGAATTGTATATAATTTGAAATGTTTAAAAGTTAATATTTTAACGATCATATATATATATTATATAATTTGTTGATCCAAATAATTATAAAAAGATAATTTAGGAAAGGTAACTTTAACATGTTTAAGTCGGAGAACTAGAAAAATATTGAGTTTGTTGGGTTTTTTTGAATTGCTTAAATTATTTCAAGAATAAAAAAAAGTTTCGCATATATCTTGCACTCCTCCGCAACCTAACTGGTACAAACTAAATATTTATGCATATTGTCTTGCATCTGATGAATCGAGTAGTGGTGTTATTATTTGTGATAGTTCTCGCTCTATTAACTATGGTTATGGTAACATTTAAGACAAGCTTTCTCCTATAAAAAATGAGACAAGAACCCTTCAGGATGGTCTTCAGCTCTGTAAAATCAAAGGTTTATCAAACATTGATATTGAATCTGACTCACAGATGGTACTTTCTCTCTTATCCTCTGACAATTTTCCTTTATCATTAGATTGTTTTTTTTTACAATATCAGATCCCTTATATCTCCCTCTTTGATTATTCATCATATTTTTAGAGAACAAAACCAAGCAACCGATTGGCTTGCTATGTGGACTTTAAAATGTAAGATGAAAATTGATCATAATAACTTTCAAGCTCCCACACAATTGAAAGCTATTACTTTTTAAGAAAAATCTGGAAGTGGTTATCTCAGAATTGAATAAAATATTTGTCTAACTTGCTTATTCTACTAATTAAAACCTTTTTAGTTTCTATCTTTCTAATCAGGTTTTTATCTATATTTCCTAATCAAATCAGTGAAGTTGCTCTTATCAGCGTTGGGATCAACTTCTCTCTGGTAGCTGCTCTTGTGGTGGTTCTCGTCTTAAATCCTTATCTCTATTGGCATCATTCTAGCTGATTTTGGAGTTGTTCAGGCGAGATGAAACAAGAAGATTTTGATTTAAGTCGCTGGAAGCATTCTGGGTGAAATTTTGATTTTGATTTCGAGTTATAGAAGGATTCTCAGAATCCTATCTCTTAATTAATCGAAAATCCTCTCGAGGAGTTAGTTTCCCGTTGTTTTGAAGTATTTTTGAATTCATTTATGGTCTTCTATCTCTTATGAATCTTCCTTGAAGTTTAGAGTTTGAATCATAACTTGTCTTCTCAATGGCTTTATCCGGGAAACTCCACTTTCACCAAATTTTGGCGTATGAATAATATATATTTCTTGCTTAAAAAGGGTAATTTTAGAAAACAATAATTGATCATTCCCATGTTTAACCGATGTGGGATGTGGGACTTTGGTCGCCACCCTAACTAATCCTCCTCTTGAATAAAGTACCACTTTAGCCTCCTATCAATTGACTTTCATCCACCCACTCTAATCAGGTTGGGACTACCTGAACCATAGAGGCACTACAAATGTTGTTTCTCACCTCCTATTAGACCACCATTGTCTTGTTCCTTAGCACCACTCTGTCTTGATTTGTCTTGATACACTAAAATCAAGTCACATTGTTTGATGAGTCACAAGCACTCCAAACTAGGACTCTAGAGCAGATCATTCACCTTGAGCACGGCTACTGGTTTATCGTGTTTGACTTCCGAGAATTTCATCCATATCGCGTTTTCTCTGTGCCTGGAGCTCTAATACCATTTTTTGGGAATATGAGTACCGCATATTCCCTCTCCGTACATAAGTAAAAGCAATCCGATCTCCACACTAGTATGATTGTCCGCTTTGGCGTCCAAAGGCCAACATGGGTTTACTTTTGGTCCAGTTTCAAAAGGCCACTGATCTTTTTTATGTTTAACTGATGTGAGATGTGGGACTTTGGTAGCCACCATACAAGCTAATATATTTAAATACATGATTTTGATAGAATATGTTTTGTACTGATTTTATCTGCGTGTCTACTTTTATTATAATTGGATTAGCGATGAACACTGGCCGAGTTCGGATTTGGGTTGATCAGTTCAGATTTATTTATTTTATTTTAATCGTAACTCGGTTCGGTGACGAATCTAACAAATAACACGACATTAGGCTAATGAGAAATACATATTAAAATAAATCAATAACGATAAGAATTCAAATATTATTGGAAATTAAGTTTAATGGAAAAATCTAGTTATTAAATATATTATTGAAACAATATTAAATAGAAGAGTCTAATTACTAATTATTGGAAGAATAAAATTTATATATTATTGTAATTTTTTCTTTTAGTAATTAGCGATTTTCATATATCATTATTATTATTTATATTTTTATATAGTTTATATTTTCGGGGCTCGGGTTGGAAAAACTTAAATATCCTACCATATCTGATCCGTATACAGGTCATAATTTTCATATCCATACCCCGTCCAGACCGGTTCAGACAGGCTTGAACCAACATTGTTGTCCCTAAATTTGACGTCTCTTACCCATTGGAGACCATATCCTTATTGAACTCTTATAAACCTATACCTATAACGTAAGATTGATCGATTCTCTCTATAAATCTTACAATAATTGAACTAATTCTACACTATATCTTTCTTGAGACTTCATTAATGACCCGTCGATCAAATATATTCAATGCTGATTACATTTCTATAATTGTTCGGGTTGGATATTCGAAATCTGAAACACTATAATTCATGATATCCTTACAATCTCTCATGTGGATCATCGCTAACATATTTTTTTTATAGGTAACACATTATAAAAAAAACATTATCAAAATATTATTATTTTATAGGTAAAATACTATAAATATGCAATATCCAACACACTTTATCATTTTAGATGATTTTCTAAAAAAAAGCTTTACTAATAAAATCATAATATCTTAATAACGATAAAAAGATAAAATCTTGTTCTATAATTGTGTATATAAAATAATTTATTTTTTATTATGAGGAAATATATCGTACGAAAAATGATATATTAAAATACTTTCGGTTGTTATTTGACAAGATAAAGTTCTCATCAAAGTTTTAAAGTTATCATCAAAGTTCTATTTCATGTGGGAATGATATGTTTATATATTATAACCCAAATTGTTTTTATATTTTTTAGTTATTACTTAAGATATCTTTGGCATTTATTTGATAAGATACAGTGTTTTATGTTAATCGAGTGAGGATGGTAAATATCATATATTTAGTGTATCCAATGAATTTTAAGATCTAAAAGCATATATGTTTAAAATGTGAAAGAATAAATCATATAAAATTGTGGAAATAAAGTAGTGATGTATCACATTTATGTGATACTTTAAAAATTATTTTTATTTTTATTTCATTTTGACGAGTACCAGGTAAATGATTATAAGTTTTTCTTTTCGTTGATTTTTTTCTCATATGATTAATTAAGATTTTACCAAAGGAAAAAAGTGAATTTTAAAATAAGATGAAGGGGATTTGATGTACGTATTAGATAAATTAAATTCTCGTAACTTCTCATTAGAAAATTTAATAGTTAAATATCAGTTTTGATTAAAACATCAATCACATCCAAAAAAGAGGAACATTAAAACATAAAGTCGTTTGAAATCACGAAGTGAGCAACAAATCCAGTTCCGGCTTGTTAAAATTTGATTTTATGTTAAGCTTGTTATAAAAAATCAAATATAAATTCATGAATAAAGAAGATGTTTGGAGTCAATTTTTTATTCAGTTTGAATAATAACTGAAAATTATATTTTAATTGAGAATAGAACATTAAGTCGAGTTATTTAGTGAATACCGATGAAATATAAAGTCATAAATAATACTAGGTATTACTTGTTTTTATTCTATGTATAACACTCATGATTCATGACACGTTTTGTTTTCCTCTTTGATTCACATATCGTATAATTTTCTTATTGTGGACCTACTGAATAATTCATGATTAATGTTAGGTGGCGATCAAAATCTTACATCCCACATCAGTTAAACATGAGAATGATATCTCAACTAATATGAGGCTTTTTTCGAGTGGACCAAAACACAAAGTCATGCGGGACTTCGGGTCCAAAGTCACAACTAATATGGGAATGATCAAGGTATTTTAAGTATGCTGCTAATTGATGACTACTTAAATTTAATATATTTATTACCTTTTCTATATTAATTAAATTTCATATTAATTTTGTCTTCTATATTAATTAGATATTTTATTAATTTGGTCTTTTATATAAATTAGATTCCTTAATTAATTGATTAAGATTTATCATAGTTGGACTATAAATAGAAGAAAATCTCTCCTATAAACCAAAAATCCACGAAAGATGAGTTCCATGAAGCTTAGTATAGAAAAACTCGACGAATATAATGATTTCAACCTCTAGAGAATTTAGGTTCAGACTTACCTAGTACAAAATGGATTGGTTGTTGCTATAAATAATAAATCTACACAAATTGATACTGTGGTACTGTCTAAAGCATATACTGCCTTAATATTGAGCTTGAGAGATGAAGTACTACAAGAGGTTTCTGGAGGCAATTTACATGAAAACGTATATAGTAAATATATTATATCTCAAGAAATAGCTTTACACTCTGTCTATGGATAATAACACAAAGATTTGAAGGAAACTAGAAGATTACAACAGAATCATACTTGACTTGAATGCAATTGGTGTGAAGGTGGAGGAGGAGGACCAAACAATCATCCTTCTAAGTTCTTTGCCAAAGGAGTATGAAAACTTCGTAGACACCATGCTCTATAGAAAAGACTCACTTACTATGGATGAAGTCAAGAGCACATTAAACTCGAAAGATCTTCAAAATAAAAGTGTTCTAAATGGTGAATACGAATGACAAATACTGAATGTGAGAGGTCGATGAAAGAAGAGAGATTCAAGTGAGAGGAGAGGAAAATTTGTTACGGGAAATAACAAAGCTTTGCCAAAGTAGAAAAAATCAATTAGTCAAAAAAAGAGAAGAAGTTGTATTTATCTCAAAGAATTCCCCAACTTATAGTAATCCCTGTTAGTGGGTGGTTACATATATATTTATTCCCACTTAATGTGTCCACTATTGCACTTACATCACATCGCCTATAATGACGGTTGGAATTACCAAGTGGTTTGACTGAAACTTATAACATCATTAAACAGTGATTTAGAAACCATTTCTCTTTTAAATAGCCATCTTGGCTTTAGATGCATGTTAACCCGAGAAAGGCTCAGTGAGCTCTTTACTTATCTCTGTTGTTAGGATCGAGACACGGGATAGTCCGAGTTGGGCTCAGTTGTTTGAACTCGCTTGGTCCTCAGTTGTTCGAGGTCGCTCGGTCCTCTATTAGTTCGTTCAACCTTCGAATCTTGCATAACCAGCTTGGCAGGCCAACTCGCTCTTCAGAATTAGTCGTTGCTATCATTTGTGTTACTATTAACTTTGTTATCTTTATTGCATCTTCGCTTGTCTTTTTAGCCCGAGCTCGTCCTTTTCTTTCTCATTTTGTGCATCTGCTCGGTCTTTTTTTGTTCTAATCGACTAGGGAATACCCCCTCATCAGGGCACCCACCTAGTTTATAAATTTAGCGTTTAATTTAACTGATAAATCTATAAATTAAAAATTACCTTTGAGGATAAATCTATTTGCAGTTTAGGCGAATGCCAAGCCAAGTGACTATTGGAATTTTATTATCCATCATTACGCTCTATCTAGGAAACACGTGGATGGAGTGTAACTGTGACAGTTCTGACACAACCGTATTTTTGGAAATAACGCCTGGCGCTTTGTTTTTGTAGAAGTATGCAACTGGTTTATGGCGTTTACCCAACGTACCTCATGATTTACTTTGCAAAATACCAAATTAACTTCATTTGAAATCAGAGTTTCTCTAAACATTCTTACTTGTGCTTTACATTTGCTAAGGCTGTCATTGTCGTCTGCTACCCAGAAGTACATCGTTGACTTTCAAACTGCAAACCAGGTACACTATTTTTACTTAACTTATGCATACATGTAGTGTTTGATAAAAGTTTAGAACCCTAGATTCTGGAATAAAGGGCTTGTGATTATGGCGACCATCAGAAACTTGCATATACAGGATGTTGAACCAATCACCACTCGCATGCTATAATCATGCGTATTTGTGACATTAACTCCTTGCAGTCCAAGTAGAAATCATGGCACCAAAAAAGGCGACAATGAGGAACTTGGAGAAAACTCCAGCATATGAATTTGAAGGCCTTGTTGACTTGGAAAGCTACTTCTCACAGATAGCTCACAAATATGTATATCTAGACAATATTGGGTTGCTCAGTTTTAAGGCTAGGTATGCCATTCTAGAAGATGTTACAGTGAGAGTACCCATGGTCGACAATCATCCATACTATGCCCGTGAAACATAGACTTGTTTATTTACAACCGTGTTCGACTAGGTGTTGCGACTTCCCTTGCCCATGTTGATCCATGATTTTTTTAACATGATAGGCATTTTCCCTACACAGTTATCTACTAACGGGTGAAGGATGCTACTCAGTGTAGTTCTTAGCTCACGTATATTAGAGATTAAAATATGTCTGGCTGATTTGTTATTGGTGACCGATGTGACTAAACTCGCCAAATCCTCATTCTTTTACACTTAACTAAAGGGAATGAAAAATATTGTTGAACTCCTCTCGTCAGATAAGAGCTGGAAGAACTGCTTTGTGTTTGTGTCTGGCAATTGGGAACATGAAAAACCGATTATGAACCTCTAATTAGAGAGGAAAGATAGAGTGAAGTGTAAGCATCAGTAGCGTGGGCTGTATATTGAGTTAATTTGTAAGAAAATGTTGATAATTAACCCCTTTATATTTATGTATGCTGGTGAAGCAGCCAACCAGGAGTGGTGGAATGAAGGACGGACAATCTAGCCAGCTCCACTTGGTTACAAGAGCCTAAGATGCTATTTACGCAGTTAAATTACCTTAAGTCTGGTTTGTGGCCGGTACCAGAATTGACAGTGACGAAAGATAGAAGGATGATAATGGTAGATGGTGCAGATGTTACGATGGACCGGATCTGAGCCCTGATGGAAAAGAGATATCAAGAGAATAATAACAATGGCATTTGGCTATCAATGCCTTAAACGACACGCAAAGGTAAATAATTTGAGGGGTCATCCTCAGTTCCTTGCCAGCCGGATGAGCAAGGGGGGAAGTTTGCCATTCAAAGTGGGGATGAGGTGAATCAAGGTGGAGGGAGTATGCCTGAGGGGCAAGTAACCGCTGATAGAAATCGAGTGCGATCTGAACGAGATGATGAGGAAGAGGATAAATATTTTACCTCTTTGGTGAAGCCTTACAACAAAAAGAAAAAAATGAACCTAGATGGTGTTCCGCTTACCACCAGCTCCTCTTTCAACAATTCAAGGAAAAAGTAGAGGGCCCGAGATTGAAAGGGAACTGATTGATCTGGTAGAATATAGTGAAGAAGAAGGGGACATGGTGCATCCGAAGAAGGCAATCACACTAGAGCTAGCAGAGCGGATGGAGAATTTTCTCAAATTGTCAAATGTTCATCCCTCAACGACAGTAATGCAAAGAATTGGCTCGCTACCTCCAGCTGGAAATATGGTGAGACATATAGTTGGAAATAATGGTGTTGGGACCAGTCAGCAGAATGTGGCCATGGACGAGCTACTTCCTAAGAGGATCGTTATGCCCCGCCCCTCGATGCTCATGTTTGAGCAACTCAAGCGTATTCCCGAGTTGTCCTATGATGATGGGATGCCTATGAATGATATTCTACAGCAACATGTGGAGCTCGCCATTGAGGTAAGACTCCAAATTATAAAATAAATTATCATACAACACAATGCAACTAATTTCTTGTGTTGTGTAGTTGCATCATAATTCAGTTGTTATGTCATATCGACGTATGTCTCCGACAGATCTGGAAGTAATTGAGTGGTGAAAAATAGAGCCAGTGCTATTTGGATCAGCTAAAATAACTACGATAAAGGTCGTGCGCTTGAGGCACGCTTATAGGTCTGCCAAAGATGCCAATGATAAGGCGATTGAGGCCAGTGAGAAGCTGCAAACCAAGATTGAGACATTGAAGGAAGCTTTAGTTTGCAGCGATGAAAAAGTGCAAGGAATTGTCCATAGGCCATACGAAATTGTTAGATCATAATAATACTCTGACTCAAGAGAATGAGAAACTCATAACTCAAAGTTCTAATCTTCTGGACAGAAACTTAGCTCAGGCCAAAATGGTGGAAGAGAAAGCTGAACGATTGACAAGAATGTTAGCAGAAAATACAGAATTGAAATCAAGACTAGAATGGAAAGATAGTTTGAAGGCCGCGCTGGAGGAACACGATGCTCAAATGATGAGTATGGCGATAGATATGATAGCCCAGGAGAAGAAAGAAGTTGTGGTTGAGCTGGTGACGTTGAATTCTAGGCTAAAACTTGGGTCACTATGTCGCCCGGTTGAAGTACATGTGCATCCTCAAGATGCTATATCCTAAGTCACGCTTACTGCCAATATTGCTCCAAGCGCGAAAGATCCCGTTGCTGATGATGTTACAGTTACAGTTGATCCATCAGGTGCTGCGAGCAACCCAGCCCAGCCAGATCAAACCAAGCTGCCTCCCCCCCAAAACATATAGTTGTAGTATATTATTCATAGTGTACGACATTATTTTCAAGAATGAACTTTGTGTAATTTTGGGTTTCAGTTTAACTTTTTTGTTGTTGAACTAATTTGGAAAGATAATTTATGTGGTATGGCCTTGGCAGTTTGAGTACATTACTGTACGACAAGATTCTTGATATATATATATATATATATTCATGGAGATGTGTTTATTACTGCATATAATTTCATAGGGCGATCCTTATAAGGTCGAGCTCAGTAGGGCTCATTGTGTAGTTTTAGACAGATAACGTCTTTCTAGCTATTTCCCGGCGAGGCCGTGAAGACCCTATTGCGTAGTCTGCTATAGACTTGGTTTGTAACCAGTTCGCTAATATACCCGAATATGGCCCGTAATAAGTTGGAACTGCCCAGAGAAGGGAAAATGCAATATGTATCATAAGATAGAAGCCGAAGATGCTTCAATGGTGTCTGATGATTATGAGTACATTCATGGTTTAATGGATTCTTATTCTTGCACACGACTTCCAATAAAAATTAATTTGAAGACCTTAGAATGTTTGATGGTGGAAGAATCATCCTCGGGAATGACAAATCTTGTAATGTCAAAGGAATTGGAAGGGTTTGGCTCAAGTTATCTACAGGACTTGAGAGAGTAATTAACAATGTAAGGTATGTACCAAAAGTTAAATTTAACCATATCTCTATTGGGATGTTAGATGATGAAGGGTTTACCTACAAGGGTGGAGATGGTATACTTAAGGTCATACAATGTTCCCTTGTTTTTATGAAAGCCAATATGACTAATGTTGTTTTTGTTCTCGAATGATCTATATTAGTATGGGGTGTGTCTAGTATAGTGAAAGATTCCACTAGGTTGTGGCATCATCGACTGCTGAATTTAAGTGAGAAGAGACTTAGTGAACTAAGTAAACATGGGTTATTAAATGGTAAAATAGTTCAGAAGTTGAGCTTTTGTGGAAACTGTGTATTGGGTAAGAGCAACAAGGTGAAATTTATGCTCATTCATACATTTGGGGTCCAACACAGGAACCTACCATAGGTGGTATAATTTATTTTATGTGTTTGATTAATGACTATTCAAGGAAAGTGGTTCTACTTTTGAAGACCAAAGATGAAGCATTTATTGCCTTTGTAAACTGTAAGAATTTAGTAGAGAATCAAACCGAGAAAATATTGAAGAAACTTCAGACAGATACTGGCTTGGAGTATGTGAACAACGAGTTCACTATATATTGTGTAAAGCTTGGAATTTCTAGACATTAAACTATAATTAGAACTCTTTAATAGAACGAGCTTGTTGAGAAAATGAATTGAACCCTGCTGGAACAGGTTAGATGTATGCTTCAGACAGCTGGTATGGGTCAAAGATAAGTTTAGTCCAAAAGAACAGAAATGTTTGTTCTTCAGTTATTCGGAAAGGATAAACATGTATATGCTGTGGTGGCTCGAACCTAGACGTTAGAAGCCTATATAAGTATGGATGTGGTTTTCAATGAAGAGGACATGCCATTGATATGGTGCAGTAAGCGTGGAGATCTGATATCAATATTTTTTGTTGGTGAAGAAGAAAAAGTAGACGACAAAGATCGTGGATCTTGGAGTAAAATCAAGCGCAGTCATATTGATGGATTTCTCGAAGGAATTATTAGTTTCAAGCTATGAACTAGACTAGAAAATGTTTTCATAAATGTGAGTCATAGATGGGTCTGTAGTATAATAAGCGTCTAGTATGAAGAATAGATATGCTAGGATTCGGTTGTAGGAAGTTGAAGGCTTGTCGAAGTAGGTAGAGATCCAATTCAGGAAGTACCTGAAGAGGTTTAAGACTGAAAATAGTCTCGCATTAGTGAACTGACCATCCACTAGCTATTGTTCTAAATTTGGTATGCATATGCACAGAATCTGGAAGAGTAACTCGAAGCATAGAATAGTTGAAAACTGGACAAAACAAGAGGTTGAGTGAAGGAGATGTTTTGGACATCTATCATCGTCAGCAGGAGTCCATGGACTTTTGGTCGTTATAGAGATGTAATAGGTGCCGGAGGTGGAGCTGGAGTTGAGTTCCAAATGTATACAGTTTATTTTTTTGTTTATTGTTGGAAGTCGTAGATTATTTATTGTATATGGCTACATTGAGTTCAAACACTTTTATTGTTTGCGGGAGCATGTGGACTCTTTTGTTTTTAGGACTACATTTAGAATCACGCAACACTTAATTTATTTTATATGGTTCGAGATGTCCGGAATTGTTTAAGACTATGTTTGGAATAGTCAAACAATTAGATTTTTTATGGGATCCGAGAACCCTAAAGTGTTTAGGACTACATTTAGAATCATCCAATATTTACTTTTTAAAAGTGGTTTGAGATCACCCTGATATGTTAAGGACTAAGTTTAAAATCATCATATACTTAGATAAAAATGATTAAATGATTTTATTAATGACATACCTTTTTAAAACTTGCTTGCGCCATAGAGGTATAAAATAGTATACTTTAAACGGAAAACGATAATAATAATAAATAGTCCCAAGTAGTAATAGTATCAGTAGTATTCAAAGATATATGATGTTTTATGATCTCTACTACTTAATATCCTCTATGTTCCAGGGATGTCGAGGGGACGTCATTCATCTTATAATAATCTGTATGTTCCAGGCTTGACCATGGATTCTATTGTGCATACCCGTTCCTATTTGATCTTAGCTCCTGCCAGCTCTGTCTTTGCGTGTAGTATTACACAACTAAAAATATTTTCTACAACTTCGAAGATTCAAAAGTAATATATTTCTCATGAATTTTTTATAATTTTCTATCTAAAGTGAGCTTTTATTATCTTATATTTGTTTACATCAAGTTCAACTCTTTTGGCTTCAATGTTTCTTCCTTCATCTTATATTGATATTATGAATGAAAGCATAACCATTTCTGATGTGCATCTCAACTGTTATAGTTTTTGCAGTCGTCATGTATGACTATAAGAATTCTAACAAGAAGCCATGGCACTTCCGGGTGAACCTTCCAACATATCTTGATGTCATCCATGAGAACTATTTTTGTAACCTCCACCTGGCCATTTTACTTTCAATAGAAAGGATAGGAGATGTTCTGTGTTATACCTCTTGTTCGATAAGGTAATATCAAGTGATCAGTTTGGAACTACAAAACCATTGTCTGTTGTAATGACTTTCGTATCCTATAACTACAACATATGTTAATACTCACCCCCGATATTTGCTAAAATATATGCTCCAACCCACTTTGAAAAATATTCCACAACCACCAAGAAGTATTATCTTCCTCACGAGGACTTTGGTGGTGGGAGGAGGGGGCATACGAGATTAATGACCCATTTGTCGAACGTGATTTCTCTTGATATGGTTTACAATAGAGAATCTATAATTTATATTGATTTGGTGAAGCACTAGCAGGTGTCATATTTTTCATAGACTCGTTTATGTCTGCCATGATGGTGGGCAAGTATTGGTGAAGATAATGATTTCACCAAGGAAGAATACTGAGATTTTATGCCAAAACATGACGGAATATGAAAACTGTATTATATGCATTGAAATTTATGTACAAGGATTTCTGAATAAAAAAACCAGTTAACTCGATTAACTCTAATGAAATCATACATGGATAGAAGACGTGAGTTCCAACGATAATAATTAGTATAAATATTAGTATTCATGAAAACAAATTATCAGTCTGGAACATAAAAGCCAAAAACATGAACTAAAGATATGCAAGATGTCAATACAAGAAAATTAAGAGATAAGATACTCAAGACCACCTCTAACGATAAAGGAAAATGCTAATATCGTATAGAAAGCCAAACCAAAACTGAATTAGGTTATCCATCATTAACCTGAAGATGAATTATCTAGAATTAGTTTATAAGAGGAACTAATGGTACCGACATGCTTTACAACAAAACGCGATATAAAGTTTGTTGATGTCATTTTCGTTCATATTTTTCAAAAACAATCTAGCAAGAGTCGACATCCTAAAAGTGGAACTAAATAAAAGTAAGAAATATGGAGGAAAATAAATTTCATAAAAGTACATTTTATACTTCAATTTTTTTTTCAAAATAGCGTACCTCAAATGAATACATGACTTCAACAGATACAAACGATGTTTCATAATTCGTTTAGGTTACTACTTCGATCCAATGGAGAAAAAATCATATCATAATGTGAAATGATTTTTGAAGTGGTGATAAGAAAATGAGAAATAAATTTAATATTCTTGGATATATTCATTGTGATAATAGAGATATCATTATATAACGTCATCGTCAGAAATGAATGGTTTCACCAAGTCGGTTACATAACTTTTACCAAACATTATTTTCCCAATTATGACCAATGTATTAAGACGATCACATGATGATATGACATATCTATACAAGATAATACTCTATAATATTTTAAAAAATACCAATTACACTAAAACATTGAAGACGGACACGGGGGACGAAAAATCTAATATAATATATATGACATATAAAAAGAGGAAGATAAATATAAGAAGTTAACATCGGAGAATCCAAAAAGAATATATTTAATATAAATACTTTCCTACCACCAACTAACAAATAATCATTCAGTGACTTTCTTACAAAGTATCACGCGTCTAAAGATGAAATTATCCACAAATAAGGTCACATACAACAATGGTCAAAGAATAAAAGGTTTTAAAAGATGGTAGTTGAAACTAGTCATCAAGCATAAGTGATAGAAATGTTTCATCCCACCATAAAAAATATATACAAAAAATCATACATCACGTAAAAGAGATCAATCAACTAAACAACAAAATATGAACGCAAGCAAGCACACATCGGATTTGATTTGATGAGGGTACAAAAAATGCTTGAATAAGACGAAAATTCGATGTATATTATCCGTAAATAAATAAGTAAAAGATTCGAACACTAAGAAATTAACATCAATAAATCAGTTTAACACAACATTTTTCTATACATCCACATCAAGCGAGATTGAAATTTAGGGTCCAAAAGTTATCATGTTTTCAATACTGCACATATAAAAATTGGAATTGTTTTGGAACACTTATAAAAATAACTACATAATCAACAACATGAAAGCGCATTTATTTGTGACATATTTTTTTTAATATTTTTTTTGTTTTTGTTTGAAATTATATCATCATTTAAAAAAAAGAATGTTTATTTTTTCCTACAACATTATCGATATCTAATCTGGCGGGTACTTTAAACCTTAAAGCTATCTATTTTTACGATAATAAATTATTATAAAATTTAATTTAATTTATTTATTAACTTTTTAAATACAAATAATAACGGAAGGGATCCATCATCCGTAAATATAAATAATAAAAGTTTTCCGTTGCTCACCATTTACCATTTATCAAGTATATTTTGTTTAATTAAGCGAGAATTTCATTTAAAAAAGTTACTTTTTTTAACATTTTATCTGTTTCATTATTACTTTTCAAGTAAAATATACTATTAAATATTTTTTTATTCTTTCACTTTATGTAAAAACTGGAACACTAATATGAGATGAAATGTATGATAAAAATATGAACTTAACTATTATAACTATTAAATAATTTACCTTTCAAATACTTAGGCATCCCAATACACAATAATAACTATTCTGCTCACTTTGAGGTCCTAATAGCAAAAATGAGGAACAAATAAATGAATGGAACTCAAAAAACATTTTATATGGGGAAGAATAACATTATTAAAATCAACTCTCTTATCTTACCCGACTTACTGCTTGCAATCTATCCAATTACCTTTGAAGATAATAACAAGAATAATCAAACTAGTAAATAAATTTCTATGGGGTTATAGTAAAAATAGTAAAACAATACTATCGACTAGTTGGAATGATCTATGTAAACCATATAGTGAAAATGGACTAAACATTAGAAATATAAAAGATACTCAGAAGGCCTATTCTTTTAAACTTTGGTTAACTCTCAAAGACAATAAAACACTTTGGGCCAACCTAATGCACTCTAAATATTGCCTAAATATTCATCCATTACAATCTTCTTTGAGAATTACAGATTCTAAAACTTGGAAAAGAATTTTTGAAATCAAAGAAGAAGCTTAAAAACATATAATTTGGAAATTGGGCAAGCGAAACCTGGACTTTTGGTTAGATAGATGACACCATTTTGAACCACTGATTACACTAACAGCAACTAACTCATCTCATTATACTCCAACAAAGGTAATTGAATATTGGACTAATAACAACTGAGATCTGCCTAAACTTCAGTCTTGTATACTGCCTACAAACATTTAAAAAATCAACAAAACACATGTCAACTTTAATATGGAAGACTCCAACATATGGAAGCTTTACATTGATGGAGCCTTCAATTTAAAGAATACAGTTAATGCATTAAGACACAAAGACACTGTTTCATTAATTAAAGGAAAAATGTGGAACAATACCTCTCCAAAGAAGTGTTCCTTCACTCTTCGGAGAGTATTAAATAACTTAATAAGTGTAGATGTAATATTACAAAGAAAAGGCTTTCAACTTACTTCTGAATACCTTAGATGTTAGAATTTAGAAAATTTAAACTATGTTTTCATTTCTTATGAATATTCCTGGAACATTTGGTTTTTCTTTTTTGAAACATTTAGCATTAGAATAGGTAGACACGTGACATTAATCACATTATTAACTTATGGCTACTATCAACACCTAAAACAACACATATTTGCATCAGTTTACCTCCACTCATAATCTGGTCTATATGGAATGCCATAAACAATTGTAAACACAAAGATATAACTATATCACATGAAAAGATCATCAATCATATATATTACATGCTCATTTCTTTAGATTCATCATTATCACTAAGCCGAAAACATTGGATAGGTGACTCTCACATAACTAAATAATTAAACTGCTTTAACCATGTTAAACAATCTAAGCCTTTTATTTATGTAAAATAGAATTCACCTTTACCTAATCGTATTAAATTGAATTGCGATGATTCATCTTTAATCAATGGTGAATCAAGTTATGGTATTATATTAAGGGATGCACTAGGTGACTTAGTACTAGCTAAATGTAGTGTAATAGGTAAATGCTCACCACTAATTGATGAAATTTATACACTATTGAATGACTTACTATGCTGTAAAGATAAAAACCTAAACATGATTGACATTAAAATAGATTCTTTAGGACTGTTTAACATGTTAGCTTCAGGAAAGTATTACTTTATGACATTTAGAACAAATTATTTATAGAGCCTCAAATGACCCTTAAACATATTTATAGAGAGCAGAACACTGCTGCAGACTGGTTAGCTAAGCCTGCTTTAAGAGAACACTCAGAATTTACAATCAATGCTAATCATTCTCTAAGTGATATATCTGTCATTCTCTTGCTAGACTCATTAAACCTAAGACACTTTAGATTCTTTTGATGTTTTCTAACTGCTTGACAAGTCTAAAAACCTGACCATTAACATACTTGTTTCTCTCTTTTTCAGGTTACATGAATACCTAAAGAGGTAGGAGGAAAACAAAAGAAAGAGAAGAAGTCTAAAAAAATCAATTTGAAATAGATAGTAGCTGCGAAAAAGGATAAAGAGAAAAACGCTCCATAGATAGAGAAGAAACTGCCGCAAAAATAAACATTAGAATAATTCCTAACAACTGATCAGTCTGATCAACCAATGTAACAAGTTAAACAAAAATGTAACATTATTTTTCATTTCAACATTGTAATCTTATTTTATAATCCAAATATTGTAACTACTTGAAGATGTTATAAAAAAATAACCTTTTCGCATTGCTTAATAAAATCTTCTGAAAAAACTTATGTACGTTACATGTAAGTTTGTTGCTTAATATAATTTGGTAAAAACAAAATCTTCCGATTAAATTCTTGCAACTTACATATTAAATCCTATAAAAAAGAACTTCATCCATATAATATTATAAGAACTTTTTTTATTACAAAAGTATAAATATTAAATAGCTTTTCATCTACTATTTAGCTTTTCAATTTCCAATCTAAGTTCAACTTTTTTTAAAATGTTATTTATTTATTTTTTCAACTCTAATTCAGTGAATAACAAGTCATTTTTTTTCAGTATTTTAACTCCACACTATTGAATATCTAATATGATTATTCTATTGAACTTTTTGTTAATTATTAACATTTTATTTATTTTTTACGTAGCTACCGGTGTTAGTGAAATGAGCGCAATCTGGTAATAAACTGATTCGATATACAAAATATTTTGTACTTACATTTTATTATATTTATATAAAAATATTATAAATATATTTAAAATACTTTATGGTTGTACAAGGGAGACGATGACAAAACCGCTATTTCCAGATAAACACAACGCGAAGATGGGAGTTTCAAAGCGATGAAGTTACGACATTGTGATTTTAAAATCGACCTTATCTAAAGTGTCTGATGGACTTTTTTTTTGGAATGCCTCTGTGCTTAGAAAACTAGAATCATGTTCAGATAGAGATAGATATTCCAATTGATTAGTGATTGGCATGGTTCATTATTCCTTTAAAAAGAACTAGATGTCACGGTGGAATTTATAAATTTTATTTAAGGGTAAACATGTTCATTCAAAGTTCCATCAGCAACACTAATTCAAATATTTATTTGCACGCAAACAAACTCATTTAACATGGAGATTATTTTGTGCTCATGTATAAACTGTATTTTATATAAGAAAATCCAAAACTAAACCATCACTTAATTTCATTGAATTGTTCTTGTTAGTTTGATTTATTGGTCATGTTTTGAGTTTTCTAACATACTAAATCGGTTAATTGTCAAAGTAGTTATAAACTATCGAACAACATCAAACTTTGAATATATTAATTTATTTTTTGCCGTTAGAAATTGTTATCTACATTAACGATTTATACAATTCGGTGTAATTACAAGTTTTGGATGCATAACAAAGTGATACATATACTTAGATACTCTTAGGATAAGTTTTGGATGCCTAACAGAGTGATGCATATATATTTTTAATTAAAAGACTTATATTTAATAGAAATGTTTTTGGCCCAAAAAACTTTACACTAAAAAGACAAATCCAAGCCTAATATAAGCCTTAATTGATACACAAAGGGGGAAATCCTATCTTATTCCTTCACCAAATCGATACAATTTCATTCTATTACCTTCTAACTAGCCATCTTATTGCTTTATAGGTATGAATCCTCAGCCAATTCCATAGAGAAGGAACAACATCATGATTATGGAGACTGTCACCTTTAGAGAAGTCTATATTGAAGGATAGACGATGTACTGAGTTAGGTTACCTCCTAATTTTTGAGATAGTTTCTTCTTGGTTTCAATTCCAACAAAGGAAGCACTTATTCTCACTTCACGCAAGTTTATTTCCACAATCTCTTGATTAATATTTTAGGAATTCAGGAAAGGATAGTAACTTTTGCTGTTTTGGTGAAGATCCAGGGTTACTCATTGTGACGAAGAAAACAATGAGCTTTACTGACCTTCGGACATAGAACATACTGAAATCAATCTCAAGATGTTACACTAACTCGTGATTATGGAGAATGTCACCCTCAGAGAAGTCTATCTTAAATGATAGATGATGTAATGGGTTAGGTTGCCTTCTAATTACTGAGAAAGTTTTATCTTGGCTCAGTTTCAAAGAAAGAAGATACAGTAATTCATAAGAATTTGCTTGCCCTAAAGCCATTCTAGTGGTGAAATTATTCTCAAGATGCTGGACTACCTCGAGATTACGGAGAATATCACCGGAGAAGTATATCATAAAATATAGATTATATATTGGGTACGGTTGACTCCTAATTTCTGAGAAGTTCACTCTTGAGACAGATTTCAGACAAGAAATGGAGAGCTAATATGAACTCACCACTGGGAAATTTCTTTGTTTCCTTGATAAAAATAGTTATATAATTATTTCTTTGGACTTCATTCAATTGAATTATCTGACTTAATCATTAATTCTTCAATTGTGATTTATGCTAAATCTCAGGTATACAGTATCTTCAAGACTAAACAGCTAGCATCAACCTTTCAACTTCACAGCTACCTCAATAACAACAAATGAACTTAAGGTAATTTCTTTAGTCACTTAAGTTGTCCTGCAAAATAAAACCATATTTTCCACGCAAAAGAGAAATATACAACTAGATGGTCTTTAGTTTTTTGGCTTATGCATAACTAACACTTAGAAACTCTAGTTAAGTGTCTCTTTTGTAATATTGAGTCAATAGGAAATGTATCTTCAATAAGTCTCCAAGATAGGAAAGAACACTTAGTTTGAGTAATTTGGTTCCAAATCTTCTCATATATAGAAGATATGTTAGGATTAAAATTGATAGATATTACCGTATCGCTGATATTAAATTTATCATCCTTAGCAGAAATGCAATAGATAGTATCTTCAGTGAGCTCACATATATTCAGCTTAGAAATAGTTTTGATATTAGAGTCAGAGAATATAGTTTTTTACTTATCCAAATTCTAAGACTTATTTTCCCAAATAGTGTTTACTCTTTTGCCTTTAAACCAGGAACTATAAGAGTATGAATTAAGAAAGATAATAGGAGGTTTCTCAAACCAGTTATCAAGCCATATGTCCATGTTGCCTTTTCCTAGGTTCCATCTAACATTACCTTCAACAAATGCTTTTATTTTTGCCAGCCTTCTCCATGTTAGAGACCCTGTTTTAAGATAGTTTGATTGTATGGGATATTCACCTTTACAATAGATACTATGATTTAGTTTTTCCCACACAAAGGTATTCTCTCTAAACCTCACCCACAATTTACATGAAAAAGCCTTTGTATATCTTTTAGCCTATTTAGGTTTAGTCCACCACTACCAAAAGACTTACATATATCAGCTCAAAAAGACCAATGAAGCTTGTTAGTCTCACTATTAGACCCCCACATGAATCTATTAAAAGATTTTTTTATATTTTAGATATAATTGAACTAGGGATCCATCAACTTTGGAGCCAATATATAGGTATTGGTATTAAGAATTTTTTTATTAAAACTAGTCTACCACATATAGAGATTTTGTTGTCTTCTTACTCGGAGATCTTTTCTCTGATTTTGTCCAAGAGAGGGTAATAACTTGCTGGCTTATTATGAGTACTTAGGGTTACTCCAAGATATGTTGTAGGTAGGTTACATGTTTTGAAACTAGACTGAATAGAGAGAGCTTTTAGCCTGTCTCGAAGGAAATTTTGAGAGGTGATGAATTCTGTTTTATCCTTGTTGAGAGATAAACCAGAAATTTCATGATACTTCTACAAGAAATTTCCAATTGTCTTCATAGTTGAAGCTAGCCCATTAGTGAATAATAATAGGTCATCTGCGAATGATAAACATGCTATGATTATTTTAATTCTACACGAATACTTAATCGTCTTATTAATAATAAATAAGTTAAGTAGTCCCCTTACAAGCACTTTCTCCACTAAGATAAATAGATTAGGGGACAAAGGGTCCATTGTCTAACCCATTATTTTGTTTGAAAAAAGCCTACAACATTTCCATTTATGATAATAGATGCAAATACAGACAATATCAAGTTATTAACGAGTTTAATAACTTTGTAATTGAAGTTGTATGCCTTTAGAACTCTTAAAATGAAACTATGTGAAATATTATCATAAGCCTTTGACATATCAACTTTAATGACAATATTACGTGCTTTAATTGTTCTATTTAGGTAATGTATTAGTTCTTTGGAAATTAGGATATTGTCTTGAATTAACCTATCTCTAACATAAGCCCCTTGCACCTAAAATATCCTTTTAGGTAGAATAGAGGACAACCTATTATTAATAAATTTAAACATAATCCTATTCATTAAGGTACACAAACTAATAGGCCTAAATTAGCTTAAAAGAATTATCAACTTTAGGTATTAGACAAATACCAGTTGCCAGAATTCTTTTAGGTATAGGTGATCTTGAATAAAAGATTTTAAAGCACTATACATATCATATTTTATGATATTCCAACACGTAATAAAAAGCACCTGTTAAATCCATCCATGCCAGCAGCGATGAATGACTTTAAGCTCTGAATTATACCTCAAACCTCATGTTCTATAAAAATAGCAAGTAAAGCTTCATTATCTGCAACACTAATTACTTTAGGGATAAGATTAAACATGTGATGATTCATGTATAGTTTCTCCTGCTCGGTGTTAGAATGAGAAGGACAAGTTGAATTGTTTCTAAAATAAGTTTATGTTGACTTGTTGATGATATCTTCTTCAGAAACCCAGGTGTTATTGATTTTTATGTTGTTAATCCTACTTTTCCTTCTTCTTTTCTATACCTAATTGTGATACAACTTTGTGTTTATATCCCCATCATGTAACTAAATTGCGTAACATTTCTGCTTCCAATATTCTTCTTCCATTGTGAGGGCCAAGAGGTATTCAATATTTTCTTTCAAAATTATTATCTTGTCATCAGTGCAGTTAGATTGAAGGTAAGTTGCTTCACAAGACTTCACGTTTTCTTCTGTTTCCAATACTTTTTCAAATATATTCTCAAAGTATTCTATGTTCCATACTTTCAGTGCATATTTTAACCTTTTGATTTTTTTCGAAAGAACAAACAAAGGAGATCGTTTCATTGGTACCTTCTAGTTGGCCTCCACAAAGGTAATTTTTTTTTATCCAGTGTCCATATATTTATAAATTTAAAACCTTTGACTAGATGAACTCTAGTTTTAGTGATTGATACACACATAGGGGTATGGTCTGAACAAGTGCAAGCCATGTGTAGGACTTTAATTCAGCAAAATAATCAGTCCAATCTTGATTATATAACACTCGATCAAGACGTTTCCACTTAGTTTTGTTAGTCCACATAAATTTTGTACCTGTAAAACTTGCATCTTCCTAGAAACAATCTTTAATCATATCATTAAAATCAATAGAGCTTTGACTACAATAGTTAACAAAGCCTGTTTGTTCTAATGGCGAGCTTATAGTGTGGAAATCTCCCAATATTAACCACTCTTTTGGTGTGGCAGATATCGAGCGAATAGAATCCCACAGTTCCAGTCTTTGTAATCTCTGGCACTTTGCATAAACACAAATAATAAACAGATCGTTATCAAGGTTAGCATACTTAACACAAAGATGTATACATTGCACATTATTAATTATAACTTGTATATGTAATATCTCATTCCACAACAACCATGTCTTATTAGATATGTTTGCAAAGTGGTTTGAGAATTTTAGTTAGAAGCTATATTTGTTAATTGAGTGATGTTAAACATTGATTCTTGGATGAGAAAGAGCTTTATATTTTATTTCTTTATTATTGATTTTAGTCTTCTCAAATAAGATTGATTACCAATACCCTGTATGTTCTAGCATTGTACTTTAATCATTGAGGGATTTTGAAGAATTTATTTTGGCCTTCGAATATTAAAAAGACTTAACTACAAGAGGTTTAGATCTCTTGTTGTTCCTGGTCATCTTTAACTTCTTGTTCATGATCCTTTGAAAGTCAGTGTCAATTTCTTTCTTTCTTAGAATTGAAGTTGACGGAAGGCTTCCCATGTTGGCTTTGTTAGGTGTTTGACATCCAGTTGAAAGATATTCAGAGCAAAGTGGTGAAGAAAGGTTGAAGTCAAAATCAAGATGATTTGATTGCCTCGATGATTTCTCTTTCACATGTATATGATCCAACTAAGTTTCCATCCTTTTCAATAACGTTTTCTTTGTTAATTAGCTTGCCACTAGTATTGTCCTTCTTGAACTTTTTCCTTTCTATTTTGCTTTCAGTAATATTACTTTCAAGGTTACCTAAAACTGACTTCCCTGTGCATGCTTCTTCACTATCAGGTAATACCTCTTCTCTTCTTTTTTTATTTGTTTCTATTTTCACATCAGACATACCTTCAACATTAGGAATAATTATGATAGACTTTAGTCTATTATTTTGATTATGTGTATCATGTAAGTTCCCATTACTAGCAGTATTTGTTTGCGTAGATGTAGGATCATTTTCAGTACCTTGGTCATTGTTAATATTGATGATAACATAATCTTTTCTATTTTTTCTTGCAGTTACTATTTGCATGGCCAACATGAGAACAAAGCCTAGAATAGTTAAGAACATCTTTATAACTAATGTGAATCCAGGCCCCATTGTTGCTACCAAATCCTATCCAGACGTGGTGTTGTAGGTGTTTAGAGATATCGAGTTATATCCATGCGAAGCAGGCATTGTATAGGACTCAGTTCTTTGGAGGAACCCAAACTTGTATGGAGGAACCCACTGAAGAAGCTACGAAGTAGATGAAGTCTTCATTATATAAATCGTCAGGTAAGTTCTATTATCTAATCCATATTGGAACTATAGATGTTTCTACTTTAGGGTTGAATTATGAAGCCACTTTAATACTCTCATAGAATAGGTACCAATTGTCTAAACATGCCTCGACCAGATCTTGCACAGATCAGAGCTCAGAGAGAATTCAAGGAAAAATTGTCTTCAATCACAGTTGATATAGGTGAAGTCTCCTTCACATTTCATGGCTTCAAAGAAACGATCCACGATTTGCTTCTTAGATAAGCCTTTGCTAAACTTACTTATTAGTGTAAATGTTGATGTAGATTTCAGTGTATTATTTACAGTTTCTTCAAAATTGCAAGGGAATATGATCCTTCTTTGTTGGATATAGATTGGCTTAAAGGAAACAAATTTCTTATTACTTATTATATCGAAAAACTTTTGAGGTCCAAGACCTTTGTGTCTGTCTGAGACGATTTGTTGAGAAGTTAACCGAAAGAGAGGGAAATCAGTATCAACAAAGCTTTCTTAAATAGTAGACATTTAGGAAAATTGATGTATTGATAAGTAATCAATAGAGAATTACAATTTAGAAGAAAGATGAGTTGAGAGAAACTTTGTAATTACGATTTTTTAAACGGAAATTTTTCCGTTTTCTACACGAACGATGCATATACTTAAATACCCTTCGTCTTAAAATGTTATTTGGTCATATGTAGATACTATTGAGAGATCATCTATATCTATAAATATATTGTTTGTGAGTTGTATTGGTCTTGTTGTCCATTACTATTTCAAAATAATACAAACTTAATTCATTTTGTAATAAGTTTTGCTAATATAAATTTGTTAAATTAAAAATAGAGTATTAGCACTTTACAGGTATATAATACATCTCCACCACTAAATTAACAAAGAATATTAATGGACCCTTTTGCATCATTATTTAAATGCTAAAGTTTTATACCAAAAGACACTTAGCTTTGCGTCACTTTTTAAATATTAAAGTCTTACTCCAAAAGTATTTAAACCCAAAAATAAAAGTTAATATGTTATTTAATGGCAACATCAAATTAAAATAAAATGTAGAGTGTAATTCATGATTAAATTTCATAAAATTCAATATCAATATTTTATTTATTTCATGTGAGCTTACTACCTAGCTACCATTGTTAGTGAAGGCAACTTGGTAATGATATAATTCATTATAAAACATGCAGTAAGACATCTGGTAATATATATAAATATATAATATTCTTTATTCACATTTTATTATATTAAATTTTTTATATAAAACATTTATAAATATATTTTAAATTCTTTAGTTACAGTTGTATTGTTGAGTGGGAGGATGACAAAATCGCTCTCTCCAGAGGAGCACAACCTGAAATCCGTCTTATCTGAAGTTTTAGGAGTGTCTGATGGGATTTTTTTGGAATATGTCGGTGCCTTAGAGAACCAGAATCCTGTTCAAGGTAGATATTGCAATTGATTAGTGATCTGTATGCAACCTATTCCTATAGAAAAATAGTTATACAGGTGAAATTTATAAACTTTATTTAAGGGTAAACATATTCATTCAAAGTTCTATCAACCAGACTCATTCAAATATTTATTTGCAAGCAAACAAACTCATTTAACATTATCTTCATGTATTTTATATAAGAAAATCCGAAAGTAAACCATCACTTGTCTTATATATTATTAAATTGTTCATATTAGTTTGATTTATTCTATTATGTTTTACATACTAAGTCCTAAGTCCGTTAATTGTCAAGATAGCTGTAAACATTCTCGTAGATTTTCTGAAGTGATTGAAGATTCATAAACATGGCTTTTGTGTGTTTTTTGGATTTTATTGCATAAATCTATGGGTTAAATGAGACTCTTTATTTTTCAAAACTATTTTTTAATATTTATAAATCAAAACTTCTGATTAGGCATTGCCTTTTGAAATTAGCGTTTTTTATATTATATCTAAAAATAAATTAAAATAAATATTAACAATGTATATCTAATTAAATTATTTAGTTTATGTTAAAATGGTCACAAATAATTAATAGAGCATGTTTCATCACATCCTTCGTAAACAAAGAAGGAACCGAAATTGGCTTTAAACTCTAAAGGAAATCAGTCTTTCAATCACTCGAATGCTCCAAATGAACTACTGATCATTGTGATCTTGGAAAGCTTGGGCATTGGCTACATAAACTTGTCTCAATACTAATTTTTTCTCTAGTCTATGTTTAGTTTTGATTTCACGAAAGGGAAAAAAAGCTTTTGCCCTAAAAATGGTTTGATTTTGGTGCTTAAGCCGAATAAATCAATGATAGCTAAGATAATCGAATGACCGTGGAATGGGAGATCTGTAGCTGAATCGTTCTTCTTCTTTTTTCAAAATGGTGACTTTTATTTCTAATTGGGTAAATTACAAAATTATAAAGTGTAAGGTCCAAAATTAACCCTAATTACAAATACAAGGGTTAAACCTAAATTCACTACTACAAGTTCAGAAAACAATCGAGAAAAGCTTTTGCCGGAGACGATTTCCGATTCAGAGCGTCTTCGAAAGAGAATAGCCCAAAAACTCACTGTCATCTCAAAATTAACAGACAAAAATTCACCAAAAACTAGAGCCATATTCAGATTTAGCATTGATGTAACCAATACCCAGTCCTTCAAGAAGAAGGATGGATAACAACTCTATCGGAGCATTATGCTGATTGATTTCAGTCTTTTGCTTGCATTTTAATGTCCATTTAGCCAACCAGTCATCGGCTCTATTCTGAGTACGGAGAATGAACTTAATAGTCATACTGGGATGGATCAGTCTTCTGCAAATGGATAGTAACTGGGACAAAAACCATGGGCTATTTCCCTTAGCCAAGTAATCGACTAAAGCCTGAATATCAGACTCTATATCGACCTTCGACCAGTTTTTGCCTCTGCATATTAGCAGACCTTCGAGAAGAGCACGAGCCTCAGCCACCAATGGAGTCAACTTCCCAAAAGTTTTGCCAATACCCATTTTGATGTCACCGTGATGATTCCTGGTAATCATTCCTCCTGAAGCTTCACAATTGTGAGAACTAGCTCCGTCAACATTAAGCTTCAATCTCCCATTCGCAGGATAAGTCCACTTCAGGTAAGTTTGATTTCTGGACTTTTCATAGATTGAGTTGCATCCTAAAGTAAATCCTGCATCCGTAACTTTGAGCCAGTGTTTCTTGGTTAGCTTTGCATCCAGACTGCAGATAATTCTGTTAATATAGAGAATACCAGAATCATTAGTTATAAACTTGTTTTTGAACTTCAAATCATCTCTAGATTTACACAGTCTAATATATAATGGATGGGATAACGTGTGTTATATAAACTTTTTGACTAGAAAACCAGAACTATTCTCTGATAATGTGAGTTACACTCATGAAGTTCTCAATTTTGATATTAAATATAAGACTGTAGTGCATCCAGATTGTCCAAGCCAATTTGCAATTAACAAATAAGTGATTTCTACTTTCATAATTAGAACAAAAAATGCATTTTGAAGCTAAGCTAATGTGTCTAAGTTGTAAAGTAGTATCAATAGGTAAGAAATTTTTAATAAGCTTCCACAAAAAAATGAGTACTTCCTGGGAGATAGCTGATTCCATATATTCTTGTATAAAGAAGATTTGTTGAAATGATATATGATGTTATTCCAAGTGTTTCTAGTGTTGAACTCTAGACTAGGAGATTTTGCCCAGATCATTTTGTCAACTTTAGAAGGGTCAATCTTGAACAAAGATATCTGTTTGATTCTGTCTTCATCTAGAAAGCTTCTCAGCAAGTCATTATCCCTGCTATTTCCTTTACAAAACGTGTTAACTTTCTGATCCAAGTACTAGAGGTTAGCATTAGGACTATTATTGTCCATGATTGGAGCTTGGTTGTGCCAATTCTCTAGCCAAAAATCCATTTCGCCACTGTCAAGTAACCATCTTACATTAGGTCCATCAGTATCTTTAATATTAGCCAAGTGTTTCCAAGTATTTGAACCAGGTTGTTTGAAATTAGTTTTAAGAGGGTGATTTTCGTTATTATAAATATCATTCATTAGCTTAGACAAAAAACTATCCTGTTTTCTATAGTTGAACCATAGCTTTTGGGATAGAGTGGTCTGAATATCATCAAGGCGTCTGATATTGAGGCCACCTTCATCAAAAGGTCTGCAAAGGTTCTTCCAAGTAGTCTAGTGAGTAGTTTTTATCTCAAGCTTGGATCTTCATACGAATTTATTACAAGTTTTCTCTAGTCTATTGATCACAGTTTGAGGAATTAATATAATATGCATCCAATAATATGGTATTGACATAAGAATAGATAAAATCAGAGAGAGTCTTCCCCCAAATGATAAATATTTGTTGTCCGAGTCTGCAATCTTTCCATTGATGTTGTCTAACAACTTACTAAAATTCTTTGTTTTATTGTTACAGCTCAGGTTGACACCTAAGTAGCTGATAGGGAGGTGGTCTGTCTTGAATCCAGTACTAGTCTCCAACTCTTGAATTCTGCTTTGAAGTAGGCTACTTGACGTAATAATCTGCGTATTTTCTTTATTTATCAATTGCCCTGAGATTAGTTGGTATCTGTCTAGGAAACAACTTAGCAACCAAATAGATGAGTTCATGCTTTTAGTAAACACTAAAATGTCATCTGCAAAGGAGATGCTAGGAATAATAATAGTGGATCTAGATGTAAAAAATCATACTATTATTCTGATTATAAAGATTGATTAGCCTTTTGAGAAGAACTTCTTCACTAATTATAAAAAAGGCTTGGGGACAAAGGGTCCCCTTGCCTCAAACCTCTAACAGACTTAAAGAACCCATAGGTCTTGCCATTAAGCAAAATAGAAATGCAGATATCATTGATCATGTCTTTGATTATAAATTGATTAAAAAATCCAAAAAGGGAAAGAACTTTAAGAATAAAGGGAATAGACATCATGTCAAAAGCTTTGGACATATCAAGCTTGACGATGATGTTACCTTTAACAGGGTTTCTATTCATATTAAAAGCTATCTCCCTTACAATCAGAATATTATCGTGAATAAAATGGTTCTTAACAAAAGCACCCTGAGTGCAAGAGATGATCTTAGGTAGAATAATAGACAGCCTGGTATTTAGTAATTTTGAAAAGATTCTATTAGTTAAAGAACAAAGACTGATAGGCCTATAATGATTCCAGAAAGTAGGATTAGTAGTCTTTGGAATAAGATATAAACGAGTAACCAAAATCCCATTTGGGATTTTACTACCAACGAGGTAAGAGTTCAAAGCCTTTATCAAATCATCTTTAATAAAATGCGAACAAACTTTATAAAAGATAACATTGTACCCATCGATACCAGATGCACTATCAGCATTCATAGAGTTTAGAACATTCCATAGCTCATCAGAATTAGTAGCCTTTATCAAAGCAACATTATTCTCATCAATAACCACCTTAGGAATGGATGAAATTAAGTCATCATTCATACACAGATTCTCCTCTTCACTAGAGTTGTAGGGCATCGTAGAATAAATATCCTTGAAATACTTCTCAGCTGAGCCTCCTATCTCATCAGCATTGTACAACCAATTACCACCATCCTTAATAGCATTAATGGCATTCTTTTTTCTCTTTTTTGACACATAGGCATGACACATTTTTGTATTGTTATCACCCTCAATGAGCCAAGAACTGTAAGCTTTTTGCCTCCAGAAGTATTCTTCATTTCTAAGAGCCTGCAAGTATAGACTGTTAGATTTCTTAAGGTTCATTTCAGTAGTTTGGTTGTTATGAGTAGAATGAAGCAACTCAGCTTCCTTAACATTATTTTCAGTCTATTTTACTTTACTAATAATATTTCCAAAACAATTTTTGTTCCAAACTTTAAGGAAACTTTTAAGTCTCTTTAACTTAAACCAAAAAATCTCACTAGGTAAACCACTGATCTTCAAATTCCAGTTTTTTCAACAACATCAAGAAATGGAGAGTCATTAGTCCACATGTTCATGAACTTAAAACTCTTGTTAATGACATTTGAAAAATTAAAAAAATCATTATTAGCAGAAATCATAATAGGAGCATGGTCAGAACTTGTTCTGACCATGTGAAGAACCTAAGTTTTATTATAGATATTGGATGACTTTAAATTGAACAAGGCTCTGTCGAGCCGCTTCCACTTTAAACTTATGTTCCAAGTAAACTTTGAACCTAGAAAGCCATTGTCTTCCAGATGATATTCATTTATAGTTTGAATGAAGTCATCCATACTATTTTGATCAATGTGCTTGCACCAAAGCTGCTCATCAGAGGTGGTGATGACATTAAAATACCCAACCATTAGCCAGCCATGATTAGTCTTTGAAATCAGCTTCAATTGATCCCATAGGTCCAGCCTAAGCATTCTACTACACTTTGCATAAACAACAGATAAGTGAAAAACATAATTAACATTTGTACATACTTCCATGTTAAGGCAGTGATCGTAATTAATCATGACGTTAATGCTTAAATCAACAACCTTGGTGTGGTTAATTTATGTCTGAGGGTAATTGGGTAATTTGTTCAGAGTTTTGTGGAAGTTTATGGGTGTTTAATATTTTTGAGTAGAGAGTAGAGGGAGAATTAAGCAGCTTGATTGCAGTTAATTTTCATTACCCACATTTAATACAGGTGGTTGGGTATTTATACCCTTACATCTGGGCTTTATGGGTTTTCAGGTCATGTTTAATGGACCCGGGTCACGTTTATAGACCCATGAGCTCTTAGTAGGAGAGCAAGCAGCTTAGTCAAGAAGTGTTTAGGTTTTTTAGTACTTTTGTCATAGTTCGAACAGTCCTATGGGCTAAGTGTTCGAAGTGGCCTGTCCGGTCTAGTGGTCTTGGTCCGATCTGTCCCTGTCCGGAGAGGAAGCAATATTCAGACTCATCAGGATCCCCTTTTTTAGGTGTTTGTTCAAATGCATTTGCCAAAAACCTGAAAAACAATCCGATGTATAGGGGCAGGTTTAATCCGGACAGGTCTGTTTGTGTTGTGGTTTTATCCGGACTGATAAAGCTTTGAAAATCCAAACGGTTTTTTGCCAGAGTTTATGGGACACGTGTCACTTTTTGGTTGGTTTCTTCAGCCGTTTTTTCACCTTGAATCACGCACCCACCTTCTTCGAAAAGCAACCTCTTCATTAAAGAGGGTGACATCAGCGCCGTCTTTTAATCATTACCAATCTTTTCGAATTCTCCTAGGAATCAAACTCCTTTTTCAGATTTACTATAAATTGAAATACTTTCTATTGTTTCATCATCACTCTCATTTTTAATCTGCAAATCCTCAAAGCTTTTTTCTCTCCAAAACAAATTTTTACCCAGTTTGTTTATGTTCACGGCTCGGAACGCTTTGGTCAAAGGCGGGTGGCTCAACCTCTCTGAACTAGAAAAGGCGCAAAAGGTCGAAAGGGAAAGGCGCATTGCAGCAGGCTTACCCACCTCCCCTATTGACAAACCAGTGATTGCAGCCACAGAGTCAGACCAGGGTTCTTCTTCTTCAAAAGGCATCAAACCGAAAAGGTTATTTCAAACCAATCTCTCACCCATTATCTCCGGTTCTTCGGTTCAAGAATTGGAACCTGTTGTTGAGCCAGGTGTAACTGTTACCAGTCTTAAAAAACCCTCCCCCTTCTTAGCTATGGGGTCAGACGCTGAAAACTCTCCTAAAAAATTAGTTGACCGAAGAAAAGGCCGACTGGTTAAGGGTCAAGCTTCCAAGGGCACCCCTTCGAAATCGGGTGCCAAAGACAGTAGTACGGGGTCAGAAGTGCCCATTAGAGCTCCCAAGGACTGGCTGTCTGGTCGAGAGGGCACTACCTCAAGTCCCCGAAAGGAAACATCTGCACCAGAGCCTCAACCGGAGGTCAGGAACCAAGAAAACACTGAAACTCAGCAGTCCGGAAGCCAGGCTGAGCCAAATCTAAACCTTCCCCTTACCACTGCTACTGAAAACCCCTCATCAATCATGGAGGAAGTAATGGAGGACTCTATCGAAGAGGCTCCATTCGAGTCTGAGCCTTCCGGACAGACTAGTAGTGCTGTTGCAACCAAAAAAGATAAAGGCAAGGAAAAGTTGTGCTTGAGGCATCCGGATCTGCCGGAGTGTCTTGAAGGAAGGGTGGGGCCTTATTTTCACAAGGTCAATGTCAAGTACCTCATTGCCCTGCAAAAGATCAACTACGCATTCATCCACACAGCTGAGCTGGGCCGGATGCGTACGAAGTGGGGAATTCCGGAGAACGTGAAGATAAGAATCCCCATCAACCCCGAAACTCCCATGGACTGCAAATTGAGCGAGATAGTCATCTTCACGGAGCTGTTTAATTGGGGGCTCAGATTCCCCTTGGACCCAGAAATTGTCAGATACTTTCATCTGATAAAGCTCTGTCCGAGCCAGCTGAGCCCCAATGCTTGGTACACCATCATGTCCTGCATTATGGCTTCCAGGATCTCCGGGATTCCTCTACCAATGGAGGAGTTTGCTGCTGTGGCCAGTCTCTGCAGAAACCACCACATCCCCTTCTACCATTTCAACATGGGGGATAACTTCAAAGCTGTGGATGACTTTCTAGAGTCGAAGAGGAATTGGAGGACCCAGTTCGTGTTTGTAAGTGGTACTTGGGAGAATGGGAAGAAAATCAAGTCCGGAGTCAACCCAAGTCTTCTCACAAGCAGATGGAGGAGTGACCGTAAGTCTCCTACTTTACATTCTTGTCTTTTTAAAAAAAATTAAGTTTGTTTAAACTAATTGGTCTTATCTTTGCCTTAGCAGAACTGCCCAAGGACTTCAGTGACCACTTGAAAACCGGGCAGACCACTTGCACCAAGATCAACGCTTGGGCTGCTGAGAAGTGGGGGAACCGGTTCCATGCTGCTTTCACAGGGGGCAACTTAGCAAGGTCTCATCTGTGGAACACCACAGGTCGGAGAGACTTAACTTGGGAAGAGCTCACCACCCAGCCTCCTCCAGATGTAGTGCTCAAAAGGACGCATGAACCGGATTGGACACTTTACTTGCCAGGCCGGGCCAAGGCCCCGAGTAAGATGAAAGGCAAAAAGAAGGGCAAGAAAGTGGTGGGTGGAGCTAACCCTGCTGAGGTGGAGGAGGATGTTCCAACGCATCTGGACGGGCCAGCCCCCAATCAAATTGATGCTGCTCTCTTGGAAGCGGTAGAGCAGGAGAGCTTTAGGCAAGAGGTTCACTCCCCAAATCTTCCAAGGGCTTCCAAAAGAGACCGTAAACGGGGAGCTGAAAGCAAAGATAGGGAGGCCAAGAAGAAAAATACCTCTAAGGGTGACAAGCTCTCTCTCCGACCTTCAGAGCTTCTCCCCCAAGCTGACCCCACTGACCCAACACAAGCAGAGGAGATACCTGGTGACTTCCAAACCGATGAGGTCGAAGGGGGAGGTCTTAGCATTGATGGGGTAGACATCACTGGTCTTGGTGGGCTTGGTGAGTACTTTATCAATCTCCCCAGAGATGATTTTGTTGGGCCTTATCTCCTTCCGAGCACTTCAAACACAGTCACTTTTAATGGTAAGACCTTTACTATTTCAAGTGAAAGAGATGTTATAGCTCACTCTTTATTAAGCAATGTTCAGCCGGTGCTCGCGTTGGAGAAGCAAGTTCGAAATCAGGCAGACATTATCAAAGACCTCAAGTCTGACAAAGAGAGGCTGTCCGATGACCTTCTTACTGCCACTTCAAACGTTGTCATTCTAAATGGGGAAAACGAAGAGCTGAAGAAAAGCCAAGAGGTGAGTACCACAAAATTTGCCACTCTAGAGAACACTATCACAGAGCTCCGGGAGAAGCTGTCCGGATTGGAGAAAGATCTTGCCTCTTCAAAAGAGGAGACCAAGGCCAATGACCAAATTATCACCAACTTGACCAGCGACAAGATTGCTCTTGAAAACGCAGTGTCCCAAGCTGCAGGGGAGAAAGCTGATCTGCTAAGGGGCTGGAGGCCAAAATCCAGGCCAAGATCAATGCCTATGCCAACAACGTGATAGACACTCAAGAGCAAATGTATGCCAAGGTGAGATCGGACATGGTCCTGCTCTTTCATGAGAAGTTCCCGAAGAGGAACCTGGGGGATTTGTGGCTTCACGTAGAGCCTGAAGACCTCCCATATCACACAATGGCTGAAGGCGATAGGTTTGGCTTCTCCAGTGCATCCTCATCTGATGATGAAGAGCACACCGGAGAGAGCCCAAACAACGAGAAAGATGATCCCAAGGGGGAGAAGAAAATAGATGAAGCTGAGCCATCTTCAAAGGCTCAGTCTTAATTACGAACTATTTTTCACTTTTCATATTATCCGAACTAAATTCCTTGGAAGGCCAAGGCACTCTTTTTGTTAATGTGTCCGGTATTTGACCGGATAGATCCTTTACTCTGTTTTGACAATTTGAAAGTCCTTGGAAGGCCAAGGCACTCTTTTTGTTAATGTGTCCGGTATTTGACCGGATAGATCCTTTACTCTGTTTTGACAATTTGAAAGTCCTTGGAAGGCCAAGGCAGTTAAGTTATTTTAATGAATATCCTTGTTTTGCACAATTCTCACATTCTTTCATAGTCTGTTCCAATTTTGATGGCTAGTGTTTAAATAGCCTTTAGTTATTTCATAGTGAGAGTGTTTAAATTCTCCGATGACGAATGTTTAAGTGGTCATCACTCTTTTATTTCAATCCGGATGGTGTGACAAAAGATAAAATAAGAACAATTCGGAAATTTTTTAAGAAGGCATCAAATTTTATTTAAAACCCGGACACCTCATTAAAACCTCCCTGCGTTAGCAGGTTAGGAAAGAGTATGCCCCCAAATATTTACATGGATGTTTAAAAAAGTAAATATTTACACAAATGCTACTCCAAGTACATCCGGAGATGTTCGATATTCCAAGGGTGGGTCAGAACTCTTCCATCCTTGTCTTCTAGCCAATATGTTCCAGGTTTAAGCCTTTCAACAACCATATAAGGTCCTTCCCAAGTCGGGGCCAATTTGCCGAGCAGCCTCTCTTTAGTGTGTAAGAAGACTTTCCTCAATACCTTGTCCCCGGTTGGAAATCTCTTCTTTTAACTCTAGAAGCAAATATGCTCCTCATTAAACCCTGATAGTGTGCAGCTCTAAGGTGAGCTTTAACTCGTCTTTCTTCTATTAGGTCGAGCTGACTTCTGATTGCCACTTCATTAGCGCATTTGGAGAAGTTGTGAACACGAAATGATGGGAGAGTTGCTTCTATGGGAGCTATTGCATCCATCCCATAGACCAAAGCAAAGGGTGACTCCTGTGTTGCAGCCCCAGGTGTTGTCCGGTAGGCCCACAAAACTTCTTGCAAATAGCTAGGCCACTTCCCAGCAGCCCCTTCCAAATTCTTCTTTAAACCGGACAGTATAGTTCTGTTAGCCACTTCAACCTGACCATTTGCTTGTGGGTGGAAAGGTGACGAGAAACAATGTTGTATACCCCTTGAGGCACAGAAACTCTCCATTTCCCTATTGTCGAATTGTGGCCCATTATCAGTCGTTATCTTTTGTGGAACACCAAATCTGCAACAAATGTTGGATATAATGAATTTTATAACGGCTTTTGATGTTGTTCCTGCCAGATGGGCTGCTTCAATCCACTTCGAAAAGTAATTGATTGCAACAATTATAGTTTTGCGCCCTCCGGACGCCATAGGGAGAGGCCCACTAAATCCAACCCCCAACGAGCAAAAGGTATAGACTCAGAGATTGACTCTAAAGGAATGGCTGGGACATGAATTTCATTGCTGTATCTCTGGCATGGGTCACACCTTCTCACCAGTTCTTTAGCATCCTGCATAATAGATGACCAATAGTAGCCAGCCAGTAAAACTCTCCTTGTTAGAGCCCTAAATCCACAATGAGCTGATCCTTCGCCATCTTGCAACTCGGAGAGGACTACTTGAGATTCATCATCCCCCAAACAGCGCAGAAGAGGTTGACTATAAGACTTTTTATACAGAATGTCTCTCAGTATGATAAAACCACGAGCCTTGTGTTTCAGTTTTCTTGCCAGTGATTTATCCGGAGGCACGATGCCATCGGAGAGGTATTGCAGGAGAGGAAATCTCCAATCCTGAAGTTGTTTCACCTGTATTTCAAAAATTTCTTCTTCTTTTCCCATATTAAGTTGAATGGAGGGGCTCTCCAGCACATGGTTGCCAATGAATCTGCCAACTCATTTTTTGTCCGAGGTATATGTTCATAAATAATGCTTTTAAACTTGAGTGCTTCATTTTTAAGAAGAAGTAAATACTTCACTAGCTGCTCATTTTTAGCCTCAGATTGACCTTGGGCATGGTGGATAAGAAGCTGGGAGTCACTCAACAGCTTGACCCTCTTAGCCCCACAAATAAAAGCTAGCTTCAAACCAGCTATAGCTGCCTCGTACTCGGACTCATTATTGGAAGCCCTGAAAGCAAAGCATATAGCCTGGTACATTTTGTCACCATATAGAGAAGTCAAGCACACCCCTGCACCACATCCCATAGTGCTGGATCCACCATCCGTCCGGACGACCCAGACCTTTTTGTCTTTCATCTGAGTAGTCTGCTCCGAATCTCTATCAGAGTGGAATTCAACTAAAAAATCAGCCATAGCTTGGGCTTTGACTGCTGTTTGGGGAGCAAAATCTATATCGAAATCCCCCAATTCTACCGACCACTTAGTCATCCTACTTGAAATGTCTGCCTTTTGAAGAACATTCTTCAAAGGAAAAGACGTTCAGACGATAATAGGATGAGCCTGGAAATAAGGCATCATCTTTCTTGCAGCTATCACCAGGGCCAATGCTAATTTTTCAAGTTTCAAATAACGTCTTTCTGCATCTATCAAGCTTTTGCTGATGTAGTACACTGGATGGGGGTAATTATCTACTTCTCTCACTAACACAACACTGGTGGCACAACTTGAAACTGCCAAATATACGAAAAGTGTCTCTCCATCAACTGGTTTAAATAAGGTTTTGGGAGAGGACAGATGCTTCTTGATTTCATTGAAAGCCTCATCACACTGTGAGGTCTAGTCAAATCCCTTCGCACCCTTCAAGGTCTGAAAAAACGGAGCGCATCTGTCCGAAGACCTTGAGATAAATCTGTTTAAAGCAGCTAACCTCCCCGTTAATCGTTGTACTTCTTTAATATTCCGAGGAGGCTCCATTTGAAATAGAGCATTAAGCTGGTCCGGATCGGGCTGTATCCCTTGCTCACTTATTATATAACCTAGGAACTTCCCGGATTGCACTCCGAACACACATTTTTCTAGATTTAACTTCAAATTCACCTTTACCAAGTTGGTAAAAGTTTCTTGGAGGTCTGCCAAGTGCAATTGCTCATCCACACTTTTCACCATCATGTCATCGATGTATATTTCCATACTCCTTCCAATCTGATTAGCAAAGGCTTTGTTTACCAATCTCTGATAAGTAGCCCCAGCATTTTTCAATCCAAACGACATCACCTTATAGCAATGAAGACCCCTGTAAGTGACAAATGTGGTATGCTCTTGATCTTTCGGATCTACTTGGATCTGATTGTATCCGGAGAAAGCATCCATAAAGGATAACAGCTTATTCCCAGAGGTGGAGTCTACTAGCTGGTCAATCCAGGGAACTGGATACAGATCTTTTGGGCAAGCCCTATTGAGGTCTGTGAAGTCAATGCACATACGCCACTTGCCATTTTTCTTTTTCACTAGGACCGGATTGGCAGTCCACAAAGGATATTGAGACTCCTTGATATGCCCCATCTTTGTGAGTCTGTCAACCTCTTGTACAATAACATCAGACTTTTCCTTGGAAAAAGCCCTTCTATTTTGAACCACTGGTGCTACATCTTTCCGGACAGATAGGTGGTGTGATATTACATCTGCTGGAACCCCGGTAACATCAGCATTGCACCAAGCAAAAACATGCTGATGGCTTTTCAAAAACTTTAGCATCTCTCTTTTCAGATCGGGTGGCATTCTGGACCCTATTTTGACACTCTTCCCTTCTTCTAAACAATGTGTTTCTACCTCTTCGACTGGTATTAATACTCCAAGGGCCTCTCTGGGGTCATCAATTTCACCCTCACCCCCAGAAAGCCCCTCAAATTGCTATTGCTCGTTGATACGAACTGCCCCCAATGTCCGGGGCGCCAAGGCTGTAGCATAACATTCCCTTGCAACCTTCTGACTGCTTCGGACAACTCCCACCTGTCCTTGAACATCATATTTCAAACATTGGTGGACTGTCGAGGCCACTGCATGCATTCTAGAGAGCCAAGACCTCCCCAAAATAGCATTATAACAAGTGGGACAATCTACCACAATAAAAAGTATCCTGACCATCTTCTTGAAGAGGCCCCTGCCCAACAAAACTTCCTCTTCGAACTCCCCGATCACCTCTGCTGAGCTGCCAGTAAAGCCCACAATTGATCTGTCCGAACTCTGAATTACAGCTGGATTTTTCATTCTCTTGTAAGTGGTTATGAAAAGGATATTGGCTGAGCTTCCAGTATCCACCAAAATTCGTCTTATGTCATTGCCCCCAATGGATGCTCCTATGACAACAGCATCTTCATGAGGGCCAACTATATCTCTTAAATCATCTTTATCAAACACAATGAAGGGGAATGGAATTTGCGATTGATAGGAAGTCACGCCTCCTTCTAGCTGGGTAGCTAAAGTATGAACGTGCCTCTTCCTTGAAGAAGCAGTAGGAGCTGTCATAGTATCCCCTCCGAAAATTTTAAGTGACTCAAAAAACTTAATGAGCCTGGAGACGGTCCTAGAACATTCCTCAATGGTACCCACTCTATTTCGAGTTGGATCAGGATCCAAGTATTCAGATTCCACATCAAACCTTTCGATTATAACCATGGCTCCCTCCGGAGCAGCATTACTTGGACCAACCCGGTGAGTATTGTCAGACCTATTACCTCATCTTCTTTTAACATAAGCCCCTAGCTTTCCCCTCTCAATCAAGTTCTGAACTTCTTGTTTTAAAGCTATACAATCATCGGTGGTATGGCCAGTATCATTGTGATACTGGCAGAAAGAGTTATTGCGGTGTTCTCTAGGGGATTGTAGTGTGGCCGGTCTTCTATAGTGCACCTCTTCCTTTGTTTTATCATAAATGGTGGCCACACTTTCTTTCAATTCTGCGAACCACTCCGGTTGAACCCAAGACCCTCTCTTATTTCTAGATTGCTGACTCTGAGCAGGTGCAGCTGGCTGAGATTGAGATTTAGCCCTGCCATGCCCCTGTCCGGTCTCCTTCGCCTTATTCCCGGACTGATTTTGATTGGGGTTTGGTGCCACCGGGGTAGACCTCACCTGCTTGTGCACCCTCGTTTTCTTTGTTTCATCAACGTTAATCTATTTTCCAACCTGATTCAACAACCCTCACTAAGTCATATCCTTCTTTCTGGTCACCAAATCAGCCAAATTGCCAGGGTTCAAGCCCTGCCTCAAAGATGCTATTGCAACTTGCTCGAAGCAATCAGCCAACCCATTCTTGGTGTTCACAAAACGACTTATATATTCTTTTAAGGATTCGTTCGGTTACTGGGCACAATGGATTATTGTGTCCCCGTTGCCCTTTAACTCTTTACTCCCAACGAACTGCCTTCGAAAGGCTACCCAAAAAGTATCGAAATTCTTGATACAGCCTTATGGTAGGCTGTTATACCATTTTAGAGCACTCTCCGTAAACGATTGGGAGAATGCTCTACAAATTAGCTTGTCATCATCATCAAAGTTCATCATAAAATTTTTAAATTGCTCCAAATGATTGTCCGGATCAGTACTGCCATCGTACTTTTCCATTTTTGTGCTATCAAACCTCTTAGGGAGGTTTCCGGACAGAATGTTGGAAGACAATGGAGATTGCCTCCAATTTCGGCCACGACTGAACACAGTATCTTCATTGGGAGTTGCAAAGATACCTGGTTCATCGTGGAAAGCAAAAGGATCCATCAACATCCGGTCTACATGCCTCCGATTGTGAGATGACCCTTTGTCGATATTCTTCTTCAACTTTCCATGTCTATCCCTTTTCCTTGAGTATTTTTTGATCTGCTTCTGCTTCTTTTTAGTTCGACCCTCATCGCTGCTAGAGGATAAGGATTCTTCAACTCCCTCATCATCCGAAGAGCTATCAAAAGACTCTGAGCCTGAGTCAGAACTCTCCACTGGCTTAGACCGGTGAGACTTTTTGGAGCTAGCATGAGTCTTTTTGGTACTCACATGAGTCCTTGAAGGCTCATGCTCTCTGGGGTTATCGGTGTGATGAGCAACTGACGCTTTCGATTTTTCTTTCATTCCCATCTTAGCCTTTTCTGTCCTCAGAGCTTCTATCTCGCCTTTTAGCCTATCGCTCCTCGATAGTGTATTCATCGTTTTCACCCACCACTTCGAGCAAAGCTGGTGGCACTTCCAGGGCGTCCGGATTCATTCAGACTGACTTTTCTTGTTGGTTTCGAATGCTCGATTCAGGCACCTTCGTGCTCCCACTGTGGTCACCAATTTGGTGTGGTTAATTTATGTCTGAGAGTAATTGGGTAATTTATTCAGAGTTTTGTGGAAGTTTATGGGTGTTTAATATTTTTGAGTAGAGAGTAGAGAGAGAATTAAGCAACCTGATTGTAGTTAATTTTCATTACCCACATTTAATGCAGGTGGTTGGGTATTTATACCCTTACATCTGGGCTTTATGGGTTTTCGGGTCATGTTTAATGGACCCGGGTCACGTTTATAGACCCATGAGCTCTTAGTAGGAGAGCAAGCAGCTTAGTCAAGAAGTGTTTAGGTTTTTTAGTACTTTTGTCATAGTTCGAACAGTCCTATGGGCTAAGTGTTTGAAGTAGCCTGTCCGGTCTAGTGGTCTTGGTCCGATCTGTCCCTGTCCGGAGAGGAAGCAGTATTCGGACTCATCAAACCTAAAACACCCAAATCTTATTAGAAATATTGAAAGAGAAACCCGAAAAACCCAACATAGCAGCAATAGTAGAAATATTATCAGAATTAGTTAAAGGCTCTTGAATCGCCAGAATGATATCTTCTCTTTGAAAATCATGTCTTTCAGCCTCCTGATAGTTGAGTTATTATTAATACCATGCAGGTTCCAGTTAATGATCTTTATCATTATCAGATAAAGATTTATGTTTCCTGTTTATCCCTCCATACTTGAGAGATTTCATGATCTTAGTGTTTGGTTTCTTTATTTTCGTTGTTGACTTGAGTTTTTTTTAGGATAGTGCTGAACTCCTGGACTGTAGGAGATTGATATTTATTTGCTGGAGAAAGTTAAAGGATCCCAATATTATCATGGGTTGGAGAATTGGTGCCCGATAAGAAATTAACAACTTCGTGGAGATCTTGTTTATCACATTGAACTTGAAGATGTTGAATTACTTCTATAATTTCAGAGTTATGAGGAAAATTTTCTTCAAAGCTTTTTTGAACATCATTGTTACTAGAGATAGTTTTTTCTTGTATCTTTCCTTTATACTGAGTATCATTTGAAGACATTTCTTCCTCTTGCCTATGAACAATTATTGACTTCATAATTGGAATAAATTCTGAATTAGATCCAACTGCTGCATTGATAGTCTTCTTATCCAATTTAACAGCACCTTCTTTAACTTTATCACCCTGAATTTCTATCTTCTTTGATTGAGAATGAACATCTTGGACAGTAGACTTTGATTTTTTTTATATTCATAAGAGTTATGACCCAAATGAAAGCAAGAATTACAATAAGAAGGAAAATTCTTATATTTGACAGTATTCCAACACCTGTCATTGATTCCAAAACCGATCCAAATGTGGCTATGAATCTTCATGGATAAATCTAACTCCATTAAAGCAAATGCAGAATTTTTGAACGCTCTGTTATCTTCTAGGATTTTGATTTTGAAAGGTTTGCCCAAAGTAGCAGCAATTTTGCGCATAAACCGAGCATTGTAAAGGTATTCAAGTATTTTTTCAAACTTGGTCTAAACCAAAGCCGTATAATTCTCAAACTTATGATGGAAGCCTGGAGACCAACGCATGATCCTCATAGTAAAGCTTCCAACCTTCCAAACATTTATGGGCCACATTCTACAAACATCTTCATCCAATTCAAATTCCATAAAAATATGGTGAGAATCCCAGTTTGTAGTATGAAATTTTCCTTTGAATTTTAATGAATTGAAGAAGGTTTCTAACACTGATTTCTTTGGTAAACCTAGAGAGAATTTTCTGATAAGAGTAATTTTGGAATTCAGGGTATGTGGTCTGATTTCCTAACAACACTCTCGGGTTTGAAGTCGATTTCTTGATTTCTTGAATTTTGCTTTTTAAAAAGATCGGCAAAGGTCTTCTTCTCCAATCAATTTTCAGATATACTTTGTTTTTTAGTTTGATACCGAGATGGGAAATCATCTTCGAACAGGGCATTGTTCTTATCTCCATGATAGAGATAGAAAAACAAAATCTAGCGAGAAAGATAGAAGAAAAGAGACAAGGAAGGAATGGCTATCAGAGAAGAGAAAAGGCGGGAAAAAACTATCGGAGATACTCTGTTTCTTCGAGCTCCATTCATCCCTAGCTGAATCATTCTTAATCAATGATTTAGCTTATGAATTGGGAACATTTATTTATGTAGGGCTTATTACATTGCGACCCTCAAATTTCAATTGCTGTTACAGTTAAACTCTTCGGTTTGTAAGTTTCCTCAATAATGGAAATTTCTGATTAAAGAAAAAAAACCTGAATTGATGAATGAGTTTGGCTAAATTAGGGCCCAAATTTTGTTAACCATTCCCAAATGGTAGAGAATTTTTTTTAATAAATAGTCAAAGACGAGTTTGCCCTTTGACCAAGAATCTTTAATTTTGTCTTTTAGTGAATTGTGTTTATAGTTAACACAAAATAAAAAAACACAAAATTACTTCTCCTACAACCCTCTTATACTCAACAAAATCAAAAACTCAAAAAAAAAACACAAAATTACTTCTCCTACAACCCTCTTATACTCAACAAAATCAAAAACTTCAAAAAACACAAAAATTCCAAAAATCACAAGAAAACTCCAAACCTTCGAAACCCAATAATTTTTTTTTTTGTAAAAACCAAATCATTGAAGGATGAATTCAAAACTACTTTTCACGAAACCTACAAAAAGAAATACATTCCCGCCGGTGGGACTACTTTTCACCCGGCGGGGTAAAAACGAAACCGGGAAAAAATATATTCCCCGCCGGTGGGAGTACTTTTCACCCGGCGGGGTAAAAACGAAACCGGGGAAAAAATATATTCCCCGCCGGTGGGAGTACTTTTCACCCGGCGGGGTAAAATCGAAACCTCAAAAAAAAAAAAATTCCCCGCCGGTGGGAGTACTTTTCACCCGGCGGGGTAAAAACAAAACCTGGAAAAAAATATATTCCCCGCCGGTGGGACTACTTTTCACCCGGCGGGGTAACCACAAACCATAAATTTTCCACCATTGAAGGACCTCGAACCGATTCTTAAATCTACCTCTAAAACACCGAATCAGCCACAACAAAACATTCCTAACATCACTATACTACTATAAACACCAATATAAACATGTATTTCACTATAAACTAGCACAAATCTACAAAAAAAAATCAACAAAAACAAGATTTAGAGATGTTAATTCTTCCTTTTCTAATTCTTGTTCTTGACTAAGTGTGAATCTAGTAGAGTTGTTGTGGAACTAGAAAATGAGTTGAAGTTTGAACTAATTTGAGTTTGGTGTTTTGGAGGTTTGAAGAAGAAGAAGAGAAGAAAAATGGGGTTTTGGTTTTGGGGATGGTTAGTTTTTAGAGTTATGGCTTAGTAAAAATTGAGAGGGTATTTTGGGTAAAATAATGAGGTTACTTAAAATTTGTGTGGGAATGGTTAAAATTGGGGCTGCTTATCCAAAAGGGCCCTAATTTAGTCGAAGCCTAGATGAATATCTATTTCTATTTATTTATAAGGAATATGAATAGTTTTCCTATTTTTTATGCTAAAGTTTTACACTAAAATTATTTAATTCAAGAATAAAAATTTAATATATTATTTAGTAGCGTTTTTTATTTAATTTAATATGAATAATCCGTGCCCTATTTATTTATTTATTTTATATTATGTATTCTTGAAATTGATTATTTCTAAAAGTAATAATTTTTTATTTATATGAAAATATCTAAAAACAAGTAATTAAAAGTAATTAAAAGTAATTAAAAGATTTAAATTAAATTTTAAATTAAAGCATAAAAAATTGATTCTTTATAATTGGAATTAATACTGCCATGCAATCGAAACTAGGTGGTAGATGCATTACAAAATAAATACCTCATGTTTAGTTTTTCTTGAATTTGATATTCCATTACTAAGCCGTGTGTTCGTACCGTCCTTATTTTAGAATGTTAAAATATACATATTTGGTTGGTTAAGTTACAAGATAATCTCTTTCAGGCATATAATTCTTCTTCATTTATTTGTTCAATATAGATATGAACAAAATTATTTCAAGATATAAATTTGATTAACAATACATTTATATTTTTTTGTCTTCTAAATTTAAAATATAAACTATCATATTGTATTTATTTGGTCCATATAGAAGAGCTTCTCTTCCCCCCATTTATTGTGTGCTAGAGACATTTTACTGCTTGGGATGAACTAACCAACAGATTTAGACGTCTTAGCAATTTTGCATTCAACTTCAGTCGATGGGTTTGTAAGGCTCTTGATCCTCTTTTTCCCCAACAATCTTAAAGCACAGTTCAGTCCTCGCCCATTTCTTGTGTGCTGACAAAATTATTTCAAACCATAAATTTGATTAAAAAAATACATGGATATACATTTATGTATTTTCTTATTCTAAATTTAACTAAATTGTAGAGAGTAAAATCAAGGATTAAATTTCATTGAATTCAAGCCTCGTATGATGTTAAAGAAAAAACTTTTGGGTTTTGGTTATATCCCATCTATCTATTCCTGTTATTATTTAAAAAACTGATATTGTTAATGTAGATTTTAGTATTTTTCAGTTATGTATTCGTTTAAGAGTTACATTAATAACTTGCAAATATTACTTCTAAAGCAAATTATGTCTTCCCTCTTCTTTCGTTGTTACCATAGTTAAAAGACCACCATAGTCTAATAACAATATGTAAATATAAAAAAGAGAGTGTTTTTAAGGTTATAAAAAAACATTTGTTATTGTAAGTAGATTGATATAAAAAGCATAAAAAATATAGCTTAACAATATATTAAAAGACTATCCACTTGATTGTATATTTGAAATTTATTTTTTAAATCAAATTCGTTAAACCTACTAAATGTTATAGAATAGTTATATATAATATGCAATATGGTATGCAGAGTACTAGGAATAGTTGGAGCTCTAAGAAACCTATTATTGGAGATGAAGAATCCAAATCTTTGCTGATCTTCTGCATTCCTCTTGTATCTTAGTCCTCTCCAATCTCTTGTCTATCATCTTTCTTCCTTAGAAGTGACTTGATGGAAAAGTTCCCAGCTCTGATTCCTTTGCATCTGCAATATAATGGTAGAAATGCTGAATATCTCAATCACCATAGATCATATGCCCAAGTAATCAGTCAACATCATACAATTGCCAACAAAATCAAGTCATCTAGCGTTCAACACAAATTGGACCATATATCAATTCAGTTTGAGGACCAGGTATATGAGGAGTTAGTAAAAGAAACATCTTTTACTTTGATCGGTAAATTTTCTAAAGGACTACCTAAAAAGTCAAAGCTAGACAGATTCTTTAAGGATAGAAAGTTCAGTGGTGACTTCTCGTACACCAACTAGGATTCAAGGCATCTATTCCTTGAATTCTCTCTTAAGGATGATATAAGTAAGATTTGGTCGCGTGGTGTTTGGTCAATAGATGAGCACTCAATGAGAATTTTGAAATGGTTGCCATCCTTTAATGTTAGAAAGGAATGTCCCATAGTTTTTATATGGACACAAATGGAGAAATTACCTGAGCAATTGTATAATGAAGAGATAGTAAGCACAATTGCGTCTTCAATCGGCACTCTCTTGAAGATATGGATACCCCCCCCCCCAAGAATAAAGCGATGTATAATGCGTGTTATGCATGGGTGGAGATTGATATCTCCAAATCTCTTCAGAAGAATGTGTGGCTGGGCTTTGGCAGTAACCAAGGAGCATGGATTACCCTAACCTATAAAGATGTACCCAAGTATTGCGATACTTGTTATCACGTTGGTCATGATGCTTCTACCTGCAAAAACAAGATACAAAATAATCACATCCTAATGACGTTCTGGAAGAAATTCATGATACCAACAAAAGAAACACAACTGTTGAAGAACATCAATCTACTAATGATGAAATGCAAAGCTTACCAGATCAACAAAGCCCTGGTCTACCTGTAATAGACCAAGAAAACAATATTACTGTGAATAAGGATTATGTGATTGAGTGTCTTGTAAATAATAACATTTCACCTGGAAATGTTCAAGAAATTACCAGACAGTCTTCTGATGGTCTTCTACACAATATAGACCAGGATGAAGATATAATGGATGCTATCAACCTGCTGGATAACATATCTATTCCCCTGTTGTGAACATTTCTCCTGTTGCGAAGTCGCCTCCAAAAGAAAACATGAGAAGTCTTCCCTCTAAACCTGCAGAAAAAATAAAGAAAGTTGATTCTAGTTTTCAAAAAGTTCTTGATCAAAAACTAAAACAAGCAAGAAGAAGCAAAAGGATTAAGCCCCTTCTTATCAGATCTCTTCAAATCGAAGAGACAAAAAGAACATCACTGCAAAATCCCTAAATGATCAAGCTATTATGCTGGAACATTCGTTGAGTTGGTAATCAATCTTCAGTTAGAAAACTTAAATTTTTAATCAAAAAAGAAGGAATGAAATTACTGTTTCTACAAGAACCTATAATTAACAAGGATCAGATAAGTAATCTCATTATTAAACTAAAGCTTACTAATTCCTTTGCTAATATTTCTAATAAAATCTGGGTCTTTTGACATAAGGATTTGGAAATCAAAATAATAGAGGACAAAATCCAGTGTTGCCACATGGAAGTCAAGCACACACTCATTGACAATGGGGTATTCATTAATTGCATCTATGCAAAATGTCAAAGGTCTCAAAGAAAAGAACTATGAAATGACTTAAGGTCATTTGTGCCTTTGGTTAAAGAATGGCTTCTACTAGGAGATTTCAACTCCATCTGAACAATATGGATGTTCAACTTTCTGAACAATCTGGATATTCAACTTTATGTCAAAACAGTGCAAGTGACCTATTGGATATGATTAAATACTGCTATTTAGAGGATGCGGGGTACATTGGCACCAGATTCACTTGGACTAACAAGACCAGGTGGAAAAGTCTCGATAGGGTCTTGTTTAGTCATGAATGGTCTTATCTTTTTGCTATCACTAAAGTGTCCCATCTACATCGTACTTGTCCAGATCATACCCCAATTTGTATCTCTATAACTAAAGAGATCAGGAATTTTGGTAGATCCTTTAAATTCCTTAATATTTGGACTATGGACATAGACTTTCTAGACTTTTTGAAAGAAAATTGGTCAATTTCTATGATGGGCCTCCCTCAACATGTATTCTGAAATAAACTAAAAAGGCTAAAAGTATCCTTAAAGAAATGGAATAAGGAGCATTTTGGTAACTTATTTGATAAAATCAAGCATGCTAAAGAAAACTTACAAATATGTGAAGAGAAGTACAGAAGATCCAACTGCCCTGAAAACAAGAATTGTCTCTATAAAGCCACTGTTGAGCATCTGCTTGCACTTTCCATGGAAGAGGCCTACTGGAAGCAAAACACAAACGAAAATTGGTTAATGGACGGTGATAGCAATACTAGACTTTATCACAACTTTGTAAAGAATCAAATAAGGCAGAGGGTTATAAAAGGAATCAAAATTAACAACGTGTAGACTGATGATGAGGAAACTATAAATGCATCCGCAGAATCTTACTTCTCAGATATGCTTTCTTCCCCTTCTTACTTAAATAAAAATATTGAGTCTATATGCATGTGTAATAAGATCTTTAATATTATTCATATACTAGTGACAGAATCAGATAATAGGATGTTGCTTGCTGAGCCAACAGAAGCAGAAATTTTGACTTCAATTCAAAGTCTAAATCCCTCTGGAGCTGCTGGGATTGACGGGTTCAACAAGTTTTTTTATTACATGCTGGCTTGTTATCAAGGATGATTTTTGTACAGCCATAATAAACTTTATGAAGGGCCAACCTATACCTAAAGGAATTCTAGCCACTGGCATATGCCTAATACCTAAAACTACTAGCCCCTATAACTAGAATCAGTTTTGACCCATTAGCCTATGTACTCTAACTAAAAGAATAATATCTAAATTGGTGAATAATAGACTAGCTATTATTCTCTCTAAGCTCATTTCTAAAGTTCAGGGAGCCTATGTTCTAGATAGATCAATTCATGACAATGTACTTATTGTCAAAGAGCTGATTCATGATACATGTAGGAAAACTAAGGCAAGGAATGTAGTTATAAAGTTGGACATGTCTAAGGATTTCGATAACTTAGCTCATAGATTTGTTATCAGAGTACTAAAGGGTTTTGGTTTTAGCTATAAAGTCACTAAGTTAATAAATAATATTATTAGGTTTGTTAACAATTATCTACTAATAAATGGTAGGTCAATAAGATACTTCAAAGCTAAAAGAGGGGGTGAGACAATGAGATCCTTTGTCTCCTAGCCTCTTTATACTAGTTGAGGAAGTATTGATTAGAGGAATATGCCAGTTATTTAAAGAAAATAAAACCATGAAATATTCAAGCAGAGGGGATATGAATATACATGTGCTTGCATTTGCTGATGATATTTTGATCTTCACTAATGGTTCTCAAGATTCCCTTGAGAAGATTGCTAATTTCCTGCAGGTTTATCAAGAAGTCTCAGGTCAGTCAATTAATAAAATGAAAACAGAAATAATCACTGCAGCAAGCATGTCTTTAGAAAAAAGAAACAGCATAACTACTCAAACAAGCTACAATACAACTCTTCTTCCTACAACCTATTTGGGGGTAACACTTAGTCCTCATAACAAGGCTTCTAACTTTAATATTTTAATAGAAAAAATCAATGAAAAGATTACTAGTTGGGATGGAAAGATGCTATCTTTTGGTGGTCGACTTACTTTATTAAAATCAGTTCTTATGTCTATCCCTCTTCACTGGATACAAAGTTGTTGGCTCCCCACAAAAATCATTTCAAGAATCTAAAGATTGATGAATAGATTCCTATGGAGATCTAATAGTGAGGTTAATAAAACTCACTGGTCATCCTGGCCATCTATATGTTTATCCTTTGAAGAAGGTGGACTTAATATTAATAGTCTCACTAATATTCAGAAAACATTTTCTTGTAAGCTTTGGCTAATGTTTAGAGACAATACTTCTTTATGGGCTAAATTACTTACTAACATCTATTGCTCAGGAAGACATCCTTTGTAGGTTGACTGCAAATATGCTTCACAGACTTGGAAAAGGCTTTAAAATCAGAGACTATGTTGAATCGAGTATGTTGAAAAGGGATTTGGGTTGTGGTAATATACATATATGGCTAGACAGTTGGTTTGGTAAAATAATAATTGGTTTAAGGGTAAAAGTGTTAAAACCCTCTGGGCTGATAATGATTGGAACTACTCTAAACTTAAGGACATCCTAAGTGACTACAACATAAATAAAGTTTCCAAACTTAAAATCAACTGTTCTAGAAAAGATACTATATTATGGACTTTATCTTACAATGGTCTATTTAATATAAAAGAAACCATAAAAGACTTAAACCCTTCCCACTATAGGTCTTCCTTATTCAGTAACCTTTGGAACCAGATTTCTCCTAGGAAGTGTTCTTTCCTAGCATGAAGACTTTTACTAAATAAAATACCTACTGACTCTACAATTCAATCAATGCACATTACCCTAGCTTCTAAATGCCAATTTCGTTCTAACATTAAAACTACAAATCACCTATTTATTCAATGTAAATTTGTGTGAGAAATCTGGTCTTATTTTGCCTGTATCTTAAAGGTAGAAATTCACAGCTTTATGATAGTCAAACACTTATTTTTTACTTGGTTTTAGTCTGCTGATAATAAAACCCATGTTAAGATCATTTTGCCTACCCTAATAAGCTGGATCATTTGGCTGCAGAGAAATAAAAGAAAAATGAACTTAGTTCATCTCTCCTCCTCCATTGCTATAAATTACATCATAAATATGATGAATAACCTAGACTTTGCTAAATTTCTTAAAGCTAAGCACTGGAAAGGTTGTGAAGATATAACCTTAAACTTTGGCTGCATAAATCACCTTAGTTCTACAAGAAAAGTTTCGTACCTCACCTGGATGCCTCCGGCTGTAGGTCGTCTTAAACTCAACTCTGATGCAAGTTGCTCCACTAGTGGTGAAGCAAGCGGTGCTGTAGTCATAAGGGACCATCAGGGCAATCTGGTCCTTGGATATGGGAATAATTACGGCATGCTAACTCCTATACAGGCAGAATCACGTGCACTCCTAGATGGACTCCTCCTGTGCAAAATAAAACGATACAGTGAGATAGATATTGAGACAGATTCTAACATACTGGTTTCTCTACTATCGAAAGGAAAGTTTCCTTTTAATCTTAACTCAACTCTCAGCAATATAAAATCTTTAATATCTTGTAAAATGCCAATTCATCACATGTTTAGAGAAATCGAGCAGTCGATTGGCTTGCTCGATGGACTCAAAGATGTAAAATGAAAGTCGATTACAAAGACTTCAAGGCACCAGCAATGATGGATGCTATTATATTTCTAGAAAGTTTAAATATAGGGTACGTTCGTATTGTAGACTAACTTACTGTTCTTTTCAAAGTGGTTTCAGAAAGCAAAATATGCAAATTCTGAAGACGGAATTGAATCAGTTGAAAAGAAAATTGCATGTCATCGCATGTAGCTGCTAACGCGGAAATCATATAGCATGGAATTTTATCAAGTCAGAAACTTGCACTATTAAATCGATTTATAGAACGTAGAAAGGCAAGGTAATTGAGGGAACAACTCACTGTTATCTTGTAGCCTAGTGGATCAATCTGTCCTCAACTCAGAGTTGAAGAACCTGAACATCAGAAACTGTGAAGAACCTGAACATCAGAAACTTAACATCAATCTGTTAACTCAATCTGTCCTCAACTCGGAGTTGAAGAATCTGAACATCGGAAACTATAAACTAAAAAAATTGCTAAGACAGTTTTTGAAAAGAAAGTAAGAAGAAAACTTACTCTGTACTTTGGGCCTCAGTAGAATCAGTTGTCTCGATACAAAGGAAAACAAAGTCCTCGCGCAAGTTTGTAGCTCAACTCCTGGAAATAGAATTAAAGCTAGTTAAATCATGTTCCATGAAAAGGAAAGAAATTTCTAAAGCATGCAAGATGTTAGAGAAAACCATATCTTATTCTGACTGAAGCTCCCCTACTCACAAAGATCTGTGAACACAACTTACGACTCAGAAAGGAAATCCCCATCGCACGGATCCCCTTGCATGTAAAACCCATCGCATACCTCTTGCATATGGTGTCTCTCCTGGAAATCGAACAAAACTAGTCAGAAACTAGCTCTCTTTAAACGAAATACTCAATGCATGCGAGCTAGTAGAAGAGTACAAACCTCCCAGACGATATCTCCTAAAAAACCGGTTTCATCTCTGATCGAATCATCACTTTTCATAGCACAGAGACACAGATAGCAAGAACTTAATCCTCGATGCAGCAAAAAATCGGCGAGATAAGGAAATGGCCGTCAGTGAAAGAAAGAGAAGAGAAAAGAGAAATATTGAACTGAATTAAGGTTTCACAGTTAATTAGGATACTTGTATCACTCTTTTAAGTAACTTTCTCCATTTAGGTAATAAAAAAGTTTAGATTTAAAAAATAACAATAATAATATGCAGTATGGTGATAGTATTTTTTAATTATTTATAATTATGTTTTGTTAATAGTAGTACGAATATTTCCGCATTTGAAGCTTCCAAAAGTAATTCGGAACTATTAGTTTTGTTAAAAGACAAAACAACATTTATATTATTATCTTCCCTCCTAGTACAAAAATTTAATATTTGTTTTATTCTTATAATACATAACTGATTTGACCATCTTCAAATATATTTTTAAATTCTCACATTGTGTGACTTACTACTTCGTTATCAATAGTATCCATTAACGCAAATTTTGAATTTCTCTCTCCAATGGTGTTAATGGCTGCCTTCTTCAACAAAACCCGGTTTTCAAATCAATCACTTGTACTTAACAAGTCCTTTAATACCACGTAACTGATTTTTGAGAAATGCATGCATTTTACAATTCAATATAATCACAAAACTAGTTTTGGATGTCTAACAAAATGATAAATATACTTGAATGTTCTTATGGTGTTATATTTGGCTATGTTGTTAAAAAATTACATACAAACTCTTAAAATGTTGTTTACTTGTTCTCATGGTTTTTTAATTTATCTTTTAGTTAGTTTTATCAATATAAACCATAAAAAGCTAAGCACCCAAAATGTTGTAGGTAGTATATTGGTGTTACCAAAAACATTTGTACTAAATTTATTTTCTAATTAGTTTTACTAATATAAACTATATATTCGGTTATTTTTTGAACCAAAAATAATATAAAAATTATTGGTCCACCACCATAACAAAATACTAGTTTGGATAGCACCTTATTGTAACACATGCTGGCTAGAATGTAGAATTAGTCGACCACCGCGTTACCCTAACACTTTATCACGGCTAGAATTAGCAATCGTAGTACCGTCGCCCACCAGATCGTTCTAATTATTCACGTTTATAGTCTTGTTGGTGATTTTCAGTGCATCCAAAAATTACAAAAATTCTTCGATAGTTAATATTTGTAATAAAACCTTCACGATTGCAAAGACTTCAATGATTTGCTTTCACTCCAAACTAGTATGTTAAACATAATCCTCAACATTTCGACAAACCAAGCCTGACATTTCCCATTTGGAAGGATCAAAGTTCTATGGTGCTATTCATATTCATAAGTATATTAATATAGTGTTGTCCTATGATATCATTCATCAGTATCTGCTTATAGCCATGTAGAATCTCGTCGTCCGTCTCATGATGTCATTCATCAACGTCTGTTTATATCATTTCTCTCATATGATCCACTAAATTTATCATTTATTGATGTTAAACAAATCATATCTAGAGAGTTTATCTTCTTAGATGGAGTTAATAAAAAAATTCAAACAAAAATCTTGGAAAACATGGCTCAAACTATGAGATATAAATACCAAATTCTTCCCCACTAGTTTGAAAACCTGAATTATCCGCAACAATATCGTCTTTATCAACAACAGTCAAGACACACCATATACTAATCCCTATGAAATGGCCAACGTGATTGTCAAACATGTGTCCAACCTACTTGGCAAAAAATGGCGCTTTAATTACCTTGGCCTTAATCAAATCAACACCCCCATAAGCACTAAATTAACTCTATTAGAAAAGTATTTCCTTGATCTGACCAATCACAGATGAGGAAATCAAGAGTGTATGATTTAATATAAATTACAGCAAATCCCATATACCGGATGGTTACAACGCTAGTTTCTATAAATCATCATTATATTCCATAGGTTCGGACCTATGTACAGGGATCCACGAGGTCTTCAACATTGCTTGCACGAACCCAAAATAGAACAAAACTACAATAGTTCTAATCCCCCAAAACTGATAATCCTTTCTCTATGGTTGACTACATACCAATCACATGTTGTAATGTCCCTTATAAAATAATCTAAAAAAACTAGTTAACATGATAAAATTATCTTCCAAATGGTATTCCCTCGGTTCAATCGACCTTCATCTCATGCCCAAGTATTTTAAAAAATATGTCACCCTATCAAGAGCTCTTTAAAGGGTACCACACTAGTCGAAAAGGCATGTGGGCTGCCTTAAACTTGATCTTAGGAAACCTTGGATAGCGTTGGATGGAATATTCTTCTTGATGTCCTTGTCTTCATGAATTTCCCTCCTAAAATGATCTATTGGATCATCCAGTGCATATCAACACCCTTGTATGTCATAAAGATAAATGGTAATCCCCTCGACTCCTTCAATGGAAAAAAGGTATAAGGGAAGGAGACCCCCTCTCATATTTTTATTTGTTCTAATCATGTTAATCATTTCTTCTATCATAAAATAGAAAAGGTCATGATCAAAACTTTAAATTCTATCGGAAGTGTTAAAACCTCAAAATTATAAATCTTTGTTTTGTAAATGATATTATAATCTTGAGTAGGGCTAAATCTACCACCCTTAAACTCATCAAGACAGACTTGAAAAATTCTATACTCTTTCTGGCCTCTACATTATACCTAAGAAATTTATAATCTTTATCTTCAAAATTAACGACTATTATTGCCAATCCATCATTGTATTCTTGGATTAAAAAAAGTAACAATCCCCTTCAACTATCGTAGTGTTCTCTTGATAACTAGTTGCTTAACCTATAATTATCGGCCACTCTTTGAAAATATTAATCCTCATATATTTTCTTAGACTTCCAACCATCTATCATATCTCGCTAGGTTACAATTGATAAAATCATTCATATTACTTGGTAAAGTATATTGGTCTTCTATGTTTATCCGCCTAGTCAAAATCGTAAAAGAGATCTCCCAACAACTCTGATGCTTCTTCTTATAAGACGTCGAGATGAAAAACTATAGAGGAAATTTTTTATCGGAAAAATTTAACTTGCTTTCAGAAGATGACAAACTTGAGAAAATAAACCTAAAAATCTAGAATCTGGTGGCCGCCCTTAAATATATTTAGTATATTTTGAGAAAAAAACTAACTCAATTTGGTAAGACCGAATCAAATACAAAAAGTTTAAAATAATATTTTTTGAAATCTTATGTCTTAATCTTCCCCCCAGTATAAGCTGAAATAATTATATATCTCTCAGATTAATTATCATAAATCTTTAAAAATTAGAGATCACGAATGGTGAATCAACCTCTTTGTGGTATGATTCATTGCTCTTCTTCTATCTGTGTCGTTAACCGTTATGGTAATAGTATAACTTATTATACTATAATCAATAGTAACAATAAAGTATAAGAGGTTGTTATAAATGGTTCTTGAAGCTAACCTATTCAGATTAGGTCAGGTAGAAGAAGAAATCTTAACCACTTACAGGAAATCGACAATCGCATACACAATCTCCCCCTCTCCAACGATATGGATGATGTACTCTATTGGTTGCATTATATATACTATAAACAGTACTTACATGTAATTCGTTAGTCGATAACCCACGTTAGCTGGACCAATCTCATGTGCGGGTATTATTGTAACTAACCTAATAATATAGTTTTGGCCATTGTGAATTCTAATATATTTTAAAAATAAAATATCTCGCATTTATCGACATGGGATTCATAAATATTATTGATATTTTGTGTATTTATTTTTATCGTGCAAATACCATGATTATTTCAAAATATAGCATGCGAATTTGGTGCATAAGTTTGCATAATTTGTGCGAATTTGGTACATTTTCTAAATAAATTTGCACGATTCGTGTAAATTTTGCTTGTGAAGTATTCAGTAGGTGTAAATTGAATATTAAATCCTATATATTTTTATCACATGTTTTCGGAAACAAAATATCTGACATCTATCGATTCGGGAGTTATGACTATAATGAGGTTTTTTATGTATTTTATTCTATCGTGTGAATACAAACATCATTGTAGCACAAATCGTACCAATTTAACATGCAAATTAGCATGATTTTTGCAATTTGGTTCATTTTTAGAAGAAATTTCACTGTTATACAATGATCAAAGTTACGTAATATTTTTTGGAAATAATTTTAGAACTATTTTTGAAATAGTAAAGGGAAAATACAGTTTTATGAAGCTTTTCGATTTCGAACAATAACTCATATTTATCTTTTAAAAAGTAAGTTTTAAGAATATCGGTATATGTGAATCAGAGATTTTGGTAACAAAAACCTCGTTCGAACTGAGGCTGGAGTCAGAATATGAAATATCAGAATGATTTATTTTGTTAGAGTTTTTCAAAGAAAATATAACTCTCAATTTTAAATTGACTGTTAAATCTTCCCTATAAACCAAGTAAAAATCGGCATTCCTTACATCAAGAATCATATAGTTTAGATGATTTAGATAGTATCTGATGAGTTCTGAGTTTTCAGTCACCATACCAAAATTTATTCCAAAGGGTAATTTAGACTAAACTACTACACTAAATATCGAACATGACAAATGTATTAACTTTTGACTAAGCTAGTTGCTAATCAACTTAAAACTATATGACTAATGGGTCTTTAAACTCGACCCGATTGCACAACCCGACCCAATAAGCCTATGGGTCAGTAATTAAGTATAAATACTCGAACTACTTTCATTAATGAAGGTGATCAGAATTTAATACTAGTAGGCACCGTAATTATCTTTCTACTCTACACAATAAACACTAAACACCACAAAATTATCAAAACACTTTTTAAACACTTTACCAAATTTACCCTCTGCCAGAAATAGATCACACCAAATTGGCGACCTCAATGGGAGACGAAAGTGCCTGAATTTTGCATTCAAAACCAGCGAGTAAAGCAGTTCGGATGGATCCGAATGGGAAAAATACTCCACCCCCGGAGGTGGAAGGTATAAAGGAAAATAAGGAGTACACCATCGAGGAGCGAGACCAACTGAGGGCTGAAATAGAGGCGTTAAGAGCCATAAAACAAGCAAAAAAAAGTATCAGGGAGAAAACTGAAGCGTCAGCACTTCACCACACGAACAAGCGTGGGGAAAATGAGCAATCTTTGAAGACTCACCTCAGCTCAAAGAAAACACACCGTTCTAAACCTGTTGAGAGTTCTGGATCTGAGTCCTCCACCAGTTCCTCAAATAAGGAAAAACTTGAAGAATCAATGTCTTCAAGCATTGATGAAGGAAGATCTAGAAAAAAGATGAAGTTAACAAAAAACATCCGAGGAAGAGGGACATACATGGTAGGCTCAAGAGGCACCAGGGTAGAGGATCACCCCACAAGCATGTTGGCCAATTGTTGATTGATCAGTTTACCTTTTAGTCCAAACCAGGTATATTTGCAACTCCTAATGAATATATTGTGTTCAGTCGCAGTAAGAGTTGGAGACAATCGCCGTTGTCTGTACAAATACTCTCCGGACATCTACCTAAAAGGTTTGATAGCTCCAATATGGAGAAATACGATGGTAGACGGGATCCAGTAACCATCTGGAACAAATTCAAAAACTTGATGATGAACTTTGATAACGATGATAAACTTTTGTGCAAAGCTTTCTCCCAAAATTTTACAAGGAGTGCTCTTAAATGGTATAATAGTTTACCCCAATGATGTATTAGAAACTTTGGTACATTTTGGGTTGCCTTCTGGAGGTAATTTATTGGGAGTAAAGAAGTAAAAGGTAATGGGGACACCATTATCCATTGCGCACAAGAACCAAATGAGTCCTTGAAAGATTACACAAGTCGTTTTGTGAATACAAAGAATGGGCTAGCATATATCTTTGAGCAGGTGGCAATTGTTTCCCTTAAGTAAGGATTGAATCTTGGGGATTTAGCTGATTTTGTGACTCCAAAGAAGGCTATGACCTGGGGTGGTTTATTGAACCAAGTAGGAAAACAAATCAATGTATAAGAAACAAAGAAAACAAGGGTGCACCGTCAGGTGAGGTCCACCAGTACAACAGCTCATTCAGCCACTAACCCATCCGGTTACAGGGCAGAGGAGACCGGACAAGGGTCTAACCGGTCCAAGCAAAGTCAATCCAACCAGACCCAGAGCCAACAAACTAGAAGTAAGAGGGGTTCTTGGGTCCAGTTTGAGTGGTTTGGTGAAAAATAAGGAGAATGTAGCCACAATCTATGATAATACCAAGAATGAAGTGCACTTTCGAAAGCCGACAGCATTGCAGTCCCCCAGAGAAAATCGGAACACTTATTTTTGCCAATATCACAATGATATAGGCCATGATACTCAGGATTTCATAGCATTGAAATAAGAGGTCCAAAAACTTATTGAGAGGGGAAAGTTGGGAGCCTATGTTAAAAAGCAAAATGGAAACAGACCGGATAATGCACAGAATAATGCTCCCCGGATGGTTCCTTCAAACAAGCCTGGAATGTCTGCTTAAGAGGGTGCGATGGTGATCCTTGAAAGATTTAATGTAGACTCTGAGTATCTGGATCCATATCCAGATCGAAATAAGATGAGGATGATAACAGAGAAAATTAAGACAGTTTCTGGACTGATCAACTTCTTCGAATCATTAACCATTTTTGGAGGAGACACTGTTACTACACCTACCACTTCATCAATGAAGAGGCATGTCCATAATTTTGCTACCCATTTAGAAGGTGGAATTTATTCCCATCAATGCATTCTCATTCATAGTCTTTGATGAAGACGATATGAGGGACATTGCGGAGCCTCATGAGGACGCAGTGGTTATATGAGCTTCTATAGGGGGAAATGATATATGCCAAATTTTGATTGATACGGTCAGTTTGGCAAACATTCTATTTCTAAGTTCCTACAAGAAAATCAGAAATCTGGCAGTTATTCAACATTCAAACAGAACCATTGTAGGCTTAACAGGGAGTTCAACAGATGTAATTGGGGAGTTCGAAGAAGAAGTGTTGTTGGGTAAGGGACCCTTTAAAAAAATGGTAAGAATACTGTTTGTTGTGGTGAATTTTCCCACATCGTACAATGCAATTTTTTAGAGGTCTTGGCTTTCCAAAATGCATGTTGTGGCCTTTACAATCCATCAATGCTTAAAGTATGCGGTTCAGGGACAAGTAGGCATTGTTCGGAGTAGTAAAAAGATATTCATAGAGTTTTATGCAACAGCTTTTGCTCCTAAAATGTAAGGGGCAGTCCATATTAATAAGGATTAGCAGCTACTGGAGCCTTCTACTGAGGAGAGTAAGATTGATGATCCCAGAGAGGCTCCTAGTGCTATAATTGATAAGGGGGATTCCCCCAAGTAAGTACGAGCACGAGCAAGAGGACTGCAAACTTGGATTAGAGTAAGCAATGAATAAAAGGACGAGCTCTACAGCGTTGACGAGCTCAAAGACAGATCGAGTTCGAAGACAAATTAAGTTTGAAGGCAGATTGAGCTCGAAGACATCAGGGGAAGAGTCGACCGACCAGATTATGGACGCGATGAACATATGATCAAGATTTAGTGCAAACTCAAAGAAGATAAGTTGAACACGTGATCAGTGAGCTCGAGCTCTGCAAACCAGAGCATGCCTGATCGAGTTTAAGGAGTGACCCAGCTCGGCTTACAGTGTAGATCAGACTAAGTGTTTTATTACTTATTATGTAACGAACGTTTTGACTTTTAAGTCAAATCGTTTTAATTGCTTGTTCCATACTTATAGGGATAATGACGTTAGTGGGTTAGTGGCGCTTTAAGCGCGAACATACGTAACTGCCCACTAACTCGTACATTATCAATAGGGAGAACCTATCTATGAATAAATGGATCTTTTTTGGCTTATCTTTTTCTTGGCTAAAATATTAAAGACTTTATTGTGGTAGAACTTGTTATTCCCATAAAAAATTTGGTGTCGTCTGTGGGAAGTGTTAACCAATCACTATGGTAGTCACAAGGTTAGGAATCGAGAGAGACAATAAAGAAACTAGCGAAAAAACAACACATCGGAGAAGAGCTATAAGTCATCCAAGAGGACGAGGCATCCTGCATTCCAGTCTTGTAGCTCCTCAAGAGGGTAACCTCGTGATACCCCAAGCTGCGGTGGCGATGGAGGAACCACTGATTCAGCCCACAGTCGTTTCCCGGGAAGAGGTGCACCTCCATCAGTTGGTGGATGCAATGGGGGCTCGCAGAACTATGGAAGCTATCCAGCAAGTGACTCGGCGGTCCTCCAACTAGAGCAGAGAATCCAGAATCTCAAGGAGGTACAATTGAAAATAGCGTTTGAACGAGACGTAAGAGAAAAAGCCATGCACATCACAATGGCAGGAATGAATGACGTCATTCATCCTCTGACCGCTAAGATCAAGGGAACGATCAAGACACATCAATTGTCTGGTCCGGTGGCGAGCAAAGTTAACATAGTGGATCTCTCGTCCAAACAAGATGACAAGCAGGAAGGTGAAGGCGAGAGTGGGGATAAGAATCGTAGCAGAGGACCGTGGGACAAGGTAAAGTAGACGTTGACCAAGTGCGCTCGGGAAAATGAAGATCTCTGTTACAATCAGATTCGCTCGAATTTGTCGGTCTACAGACTAAAGGAATCACCATTCTCTGAAAAAATTCTGGATGCTCAGCTCCCGAGGAAGTTCGACCCATTCAGGAAGGAAGCGTATGATGAAAGGGGAGATCCAGAGAGGCATTTGGAGCAGTTCAGAAACATAATGATGGCCTTCAACCCTGACAATGTGATGTTCAATCGAGCATTATCCATAACCCTCAAAGGTAACGCCATAGATTAGTTCAGCAACTTACCAAAAGGATCTATCTATGACTTTACAAGACTGTGGAAAGTGTTCAGGAAATTTTTTGTTGGCAATAAAGAGCTTAAGCGCGAGTGGGATTCAATCATGGACCTTTATTAGCATCGAGGTGAGTCACTTAAATTTTTTGTTAGAAGATTTGTTCATGCTATGAATGCTTTTCCAGATTTGGTAAACATGGCAGTGGCCTCCCTGAAACGGGAGCTCGACCGGAAAAGGGATTTGTATACAGATTTAATCAAGTTCCCAACTGAGAACATGAGGGGCCTGCTCGCCAGGGCAGACATCTTTATTAGGGTCGACGATGCCAGAAGGGGAGGATCACCTGAACGACGCGAATCGAATTTCAAAGAGGGTGGAACAGAATGGAAAAGGATTGAGGAGCAGCCAAATAGGGATTATAACCGGAGACCCCAGCAGCTTGATCAATCGAATAGGTGCTTCACCCTATTGACTTAGGCCATGTCAGTGATTTATGATCGAAGAAAGGGGCGTACAAAGTACCAAGCTCCATGCAGGATGAGCGCGCCAAGATTTAAACGATCCAATCGGTACCACTACGTGTATCATCATGATCATGGACGTTCAACGGATGAGTGCTGGCAGTTAAGAGAAGAGATTCAGCGCTTGATAGACAATGGCGGGCTGACCCTGGATATCAAACGATCTCATCCGGATCTCCGTGAGGATGTTTGCTCTCCAAAAAATGAAAAACTGGCCAATGGAGAATAACTAGAAGCTAACAACCAATAGTGGCTTCTCATCATATCAGGTGGAGTTCGGCCACAGGTCAAGGATCTGCTCAAAACAAACGAGCTAAAAATGAGTTTGACGTGTACGAAATAGATGTAAATTCTTACCGAAACTACTCGGACCCGGTAGCCGACCTCATATTCAACAACGATGACCTCAGACGCGTCATTCTACCACATGAAGACACTTTGACTATTCACTTAAATATTGGAGGGGTAATGGTAACTCCAGTGCTGGTTGATGGAGGAAGCTCGGTAAATATTATTTTCAAAAGCAGCTTTGATTGTATGCAGAACGTGCCCCCATACCGACCTACTCAGCGGACGTTGGTCGGCTACAAAGGAAAAACCTCGCAATGTCTTGGGGTGGTGGAGCTGCTAGTTAAGTTGGTCACGGAGCTACGAAGAAGGAACTAAAAACACCATTTTTAATTTCTGACGTGCCGAGCACTTACTATGCCACTATTGAGAGTGTATGGCTTTAGAGGATGGAAGCGACGCCGTGTACATTTCGAAAATGCATCAAATACCCGGTAGGCAGCTTAGTAGGAACAATACGGGAGGATGTTATGCCATCAACATTAGAACTGCGCGAACATGCTATGCAATCGCATCAGACTCATCCAAACCTCTCCAATAGCAATTAAATGGCGAGCAGGATGTTATGCCATCAACATTAGATCTCACCTCGCCAGGCGCAGTGGATGATCCATGAGAAAATGAGGATTCAGCTACTGTAGATACTACAATTGTGGATACGATCATAGCTGACAGAAGAGTGCTTTGGTTGGGAAAGGAGATGACCCAAGACTCGAAGGTAAGTTTCATCACTTTGTTAGCAAAAAAATTAGATGTCTTTGCTTGGGAGGCAGCTGATGTCTTGGGAGTAAGCCCTTTGATCATAAGCCATGAATTAGTTATCAACCATTGTGCCAAACCGGTGCGACAGAAGCGCAAATCTTTTTCAACAGAAAAACAGGCCACTATATTGCCTGAAGTAAAAAAGCTAAGCCGGTAGGGGCATATCTAAAAGGTGAGGTACCCGGTCTGAATAGCCAACCCGTTTCTAGTAAAAAAGAAAAGCGAACAATGGAGAATGTGCGTGGACTTCACAGACTCAAACCAAGCATGCCATAAGGATGCTTTCCCGTTACCAAAGATGGATCAGTTGATCGATTCGGCCTCGGGTTGCAAATTTTTATCCTTTATGGATGCGTACTCGCGGTACAATCAGATCCGCATGCACCCGTCCGATCGGAACAGACAACCTTTCAAATTGAGCGGGGTCTCTATTGTTATACCGTTATGCCTTTTGGTTTGAAGAATGCAGGATTGATATATCAACGATTGATAAATCAAATCTTCCAGGATCATTTGGGACAATATTTAGAGGTGTATATTGACGATATGATCGTTAAAACCCATGAAGAAGCTCAACACCTAAACACATTACTGGTCATTTTCGATTTGTTACACAAATTTAATCTCAAACTTAACCCGGATAAGTGCTCGTTTCGTGTTGCTAAGGGCAATTTTTGGGGCTATGTGGTAAGTCAACAAGGTATTGAGGCAGATCACGTCCAACTAAATGCGATTTTACAAATGGAACCACCAAAGAATGTTAGAGAAGTGCAATGTCTTACAGGAAGGTTAGCACCCTTTTGAGGTTTATCTCATGCGCATCAGACAAGAGTCACCACTTTTTGGAAGTGTTGCAGGGTGCTAAGAAGTTCGCATGGACAGAAGAGTCTGACAAATCTTTCATCGAGCTCAAGCAATATCTCACCTCCCCTAAGATTTTGTTTGCTCCCGCCCCCGAGGAGCCCCTATTTATCTACCTGGCAGTGTCATAATTTGTTGTTAGCTCAGCTCTCATGCGCGATCAGAATGGGACACAACGCCCGATATATTACACGAGCAAAACGTTAACAGATGCGGAGACAAGACATTTAAACCTCGAAAAACTTGCTTTGAGTTTGGTTGTTCCAGATCTACGAATGAGGCCATATTTACAAGGGCATGTAATTACGGTGCGAACAACATTCTCTTTACGAACAGTGTTGCAGAAGCCAGATGTTTCTGGTAGACTCACCAAGTGGAGCATCGAGCTCGGAAAGTATGACATCCGTTTTGAGACGCGCTTAGCTATAAAAGGGGCAAGCAGTTCGTGATTTCTTAGCAGAGTTCACCTCCTCCAGAGAAGAACCAGATTGACAAAAACGACAACCAAGCAATCGAATCCGACCAGTGGATCATTGAGGTTGACGATACATCTTCTACGACAGGTGGGGGCGCAGGCATTATGGTTCGGACTCCAAGCGGGGAGGAGATTGATGAGTCCGGATTCTGTCACCATGTCTTAATTGGGAACCGGACAGGGCCAGTCCGGACAAAGTCTACCTAACCGGACAGGGCAATTTGAACACAATCATCCATTGGACTGTTCGAACAAGAACTAAAGTATTTAAAACCTATTCAATTCTTGACTAAGCTGCCTGTTCCCCTACTTAGAACTAATAGGTCCTTAAACTCGACCCGGATCCATTAAACACGACCCGAAAGCCCATAAGGCCCAAATATAAGGGTATAAATACCCAGCCACCAACATTAAATGAGGGTAATGAAAATTAAATACAACCAGGCTGCTTAATTCTCCCTCTACACTCTACCCAAATATTAAATACTCTCAAATGTCCACACAATCCTAAACAAAAATTACAATCTTACCCTCAAACGAAAATAAACCACACCAAATTGGCGACCATAGTGGGAGGCGACGGTGCCTAAATCAAGCATTCGAAACCATCAAGAAAAATCAGTCTGAATGAATCCGGGCGCCCCGGAAATACCACCAGCTTTGCTTGAAGTGGTGGGTGAAAATGATGAGTATACCATCGAGGAGCGTGATAGATTAAAAGGCGAGAGAGGAGCTCTGAGGGCAGAAAAGGCAAAGATGGGCATAAAAGAGAAGTCAAAGGCATTAGTTGCTCATCATACCGACGACCCTAGAGAGCATGAGCCTTCGAAGACCCATGTGAGCACCAAGAAGACTCATGCTAGATCCAAAAAGTCTCACTGGTCCAAGCCAGTGGAGAGCTCTGACTCAGATTCAGAGTCATCTGGTAGCTCCTCGTGCGAGGATGGAGTTGAAGAGTCCTTATCCTCCAGCAGTGATGAGGGCCGATCTAAAAAGAAACAAAAGTTAGTAAAGAAATATTCAAGAAAAAGAGATAGACATGGAAAGTTAAAGAGGCATATAGGCAAAGGATCATCTCACAGCCGGAGACATGTAGACCCGATGCTGGTGGATCCTTTTGCCTTCCACGATGAACCAGGTATCGTTGCAACTCCCAATGAGGATACTATTTTCAGTCGTGGCCGGAATTGGAGACAATCTCCATTTTCTTCCAATATTCTGTCCGGAAACCTCCCTAAGAGGTTCGATAGCACAAAAATGGAGAAATACGATGGCAGTAAAGATCCGGACAACCACTTGGAGCAATTTAAAAACTTCATGATGAATTTTGATGATGACGACAAGTTACTCTGTAGATCATTCTCCCAATCCTTTACGGGGAGTGCTCTGAAGTGGTATAACAGCCTACCACAAGGCTGCGTCAAGAATTTTGGTACCTTTTGGGTGGCCTTTCGAAGGCAGTTTGTTGGAAGTAAGGAATTGAAGGGCAATAGGGACATAATAATCCATTGTGACCAAGAACCAAACGAATCACTGAAAGAATACATAATTCATTTTGTAAACACCAAAAATGGGTTGGTTGATTACTTCGAGCAAGTAGCAATAGCATCTTTGAGGCAGGGCTTAAACCCTGGAAATTTGGCTGATTCAGTGACCAGAAAGAAAACCATGACTTGGGGAGGTTTGGTGAATCAGGTCGGAAAACAAATCAACATTTATGAAACGAAGAAAATTAGGGTGCACAAGCAGGTGAGGTCTGCCCCGGTTGCACCAAACCCCAACCAAAATCAGTTTGGGAACAAGGCAAGGGAGGTCGGGCAGGGTCATAACAGAGCCAACGCTCAGTCTCAGCCAGCTGCGCCTGCCCAGAGTCAACAATCTAGAAATAAGAGAGGGCCTTGGGTTCAATCGGAGTGGTTTGCAGAGTTAAAAGAAAGTGTGGCCACCATTTATGACAAAACAAAGGAAGAAGTACACTATAGAAGGTCGGCTGCACTGCAATCTCCTAGGGAACATCGTAACAATTCCTTCTGCCGGTACCATAATGATACATGCCACACCACTGATGATTGTATTGCTTTAAAACAAGAAGTTCATAATTTAATTGAAAGAGGAAAGCTGGGGGCATATGTCAAAAGAAGAGGAGGAAATAGGCCTGATAATGCTCATCGGGCTGGTCCAAGCAATGCTGCTCCGGAGGGAGCTATGGTTATAATCGAAATATTTGATGTAGAGTCAGAGTACTTGGATCCTGATCCAACTCGAAACAGAGTAGGTGCCATTGAGGAACGTTGTAAAACAGTCTCCGGGCTTATTAACTTTTTTGAGTCACTCACGATTTTCGGAGGGGATACTATGACAACACCCACTGCTTCTTCAAGGAAGAGGCACGTTCATACTTTAGCTACACAGCTGGAAGGAGGCATGACCTCCTATCAATCACAAATTCCATTTCCCTTCATTGTTTTCGATGAGGATGACTTGAGGGATATAGCTGGCCCTCATGAAGATGTTGTTGTCATAGGAGCATCCATTGGGGGCAATGACATAAGACGAATCTTGGTGGATACTGGGAGTTCAGCCAATATCTTCTTTTTAACCTCTTACAAAAAGATGAAAAATCTAGCAGTAATTCAGCGTTCGGACAGATCAATTGTGGGTTTCACTGAAAGCTCAGCAGATGTGATCGGGGAGTTCGAAGAGGAAGTTTTGTTGGGCAAGGGCCCTTTTTAAGAAAATGGTTAGAATACTGTTTATTGTGGTGGATTGTCCCACTTGTTATAATGCTATTCTAGGGAGGACTTGGCTCTCTAGGATGCATGTAGTGGCCTCCACAGTCCACCAATGTTTGAAATATGTTGTTCAAGGACAAGTGGGAGTTGTTCGGAGCAGCCAGAAGATTGCAAGAGTATGTTATGCCACAGCACTGGCTCCACGGACGTTGGGGGCAGTTCGTATTAATGAAGAATAGCAGTTTGAGGGGCTTTCTGGGGGTGAGGGTGAAATTGATGAACCCAGAGTGACCCCTGGAGTGTTGATACCGGTTGAAGAAGTTGAAACGCATTCTTTGGAAGAAGGAAAAAGTGTTAAGATAGGGTCCAAAATGCCATCCGAACTGAAGAGTAAAATGTTGAAGTTTCTAAAAGACCATCAGCATGTTTTTTCTTGGTGCAATACTGATGTTACTGGAGTTCCTGCAGATATTATATCACATCACCTATCCATTCGGAGAGACATAACACCTGTGCTACAAAAGAGAAGGGCTTTTTCCAAGGAAAAGGTTGATGTTATTGTTCAAGAAGTTGACAGGCTCACAGAAATGGGGCATATAAAGGAGTCTCAGTATCCTTTGTAGACTGCCAATCCGGTCTTGGTGAAAAAGAAAAAATGGCAAGTGGCGTATGTGCATTGACTTCACAGATCTCAATAGGGCTTGCCCAAAAGATTTATATTCAGTCCCCCGGATTGATCAGCTGGTAGATTCCACTTCTGGGAATAAACTACTATCTTTCATGGATGCTTTCTCCGGGTACAATCGGATTTAAGTAGATCCGAAGGATCAGGAGCATACCACGTTTGTCACTGATAGGGGTGTTCATTGTTACAAGGTGATGCCATTTGGGTTGAAAAATGCTGGGGCTACTTATCAAAGATTGGTGAACAAAGCCTTTGCTGATCAAATTGGAAGAAATATGGAAGTATACATTGATGACATGATGGTGAAAAGTATGGATGAACAATTACACTTGGCAGACCTCCAAGAAACTTTTGTTAACTTAGTAAAAGTAAATTTGAAGCTAAATCCAGAGAAATGTGTGTTCGGAGTGCAGTCTGGGAAATTCATGGGGTATATAATAAGTGAGCAAGGGATACAGCCCGATCCGGACCAGCTTAATGCTTTATTCCAAATGGAGCCTCCTCGGAATATTAAAGAAGTACATCAGTTGACTGGGAGGTTGGTTGCTTTAAATCGATTCATCTCGAGGTCTTCGGACAGATGTGCCCCGTTTTTTCAAACTTTAAAGGGTGCAAAGGGATTCGAGTGGACTTCACAGTATGATGATGCCTTCAATGAGATTAAGAAACATCTGTCCTCCCCCAATACTTTTTTTAAGCCTGTTGATGAAGAGACACTCTTCGTATACTTGGCAGTTTCCAGTTGTGCCATCAGTGCTGTATTGGTAAGAGAGGTGGATAATTACCCCCATCCGGTGTACTACATCAGCAAGAGCTTGATAGATGTAGAAAAACGCTATTCAAAGCTCGAAAAGTTAGCATTAGCCTTGGTAATTGCTGCAAGAAAGATGAGGACCTATTTTGAGGCTCATCCTATTATCGTTCGGACATCCTTTCCCTTGAAGAATGTTCTTCAAAAGGCAGACATTTCAAGTAGAATGACTAAGTGGTCAATGGAGTTGGGGGACTTCGATATTGATTTTGCTCCTCGAACGGCGATTAAAGCCCAAGCTGTGGCTGATTTCTTAGTCGAATTCCACTCAGATAGGGATTCAGAGCAAACAACTGAAATGAAAGATAAATAGGTCTGGGTTGTCCGGACGGATGGTGGATCAAGTACTATGGGATGTGGTGCAGGGGTTTGCTTGACCTCTCTATATGGTGACAAAATGTACCAAGCTATATGTTTGGCTTTTGGGGCTTCCAACAATGAGTCCGAATATGAAGCTGCTATAGGTGGTTTAAAGTTAGCTTATATTTGTGGGGCCAAAAGAGTTAAGCTGATGAGTGATTCCCAGCTTCTTATCCACCATATGCAAGGTCAATCTGAGGCCAAAAAGGAGCAACTAGTGAAGTACTTACTTCTTCTTTAAAATGAGGCACTAAAGTTCAAAACCATCGTTTATGAGCATGTACCCCGAACAGAGAATGAACTAGCAGATTCCTTGGCAACCATAGCCTATACTGAGTCATATCCTTGGATCCATGTACTGGAGTGCCCTTCCATTCAACTCAATGTGGGTAAAGAGGAAGAAATTTTTGATGTACAGATGAAACAACCTCAAGATTGAAGATTTTCTCTCCTGCAGTATCTCTCCGATGGTATCTTGCCTCCGGATAAATCACTAGCAAGAAAAATGAAGCACAAGGCTCGTGGTTTTATCATACTAAGAGATGTTCTGTATAAAAAGTCTTACAGTAAACCTGTTTTACGATGTTTGGGGGGTGATGAGTCTCAAATAGCCCTCTCTGAATTATATGATGGCGAGGGATCAGCTCACTGTGGATTCAGGGCTCTAACAAGGAAAGTTTTATTGGCTGGATATTATTGGCCCTCTATAATGCAAGATGCTAAGAAGCTGGTGAGAAGGTGTGACCCATGCCAGAGATATAGCAATGAAATTCTTGTCCCAGCCATCCCTTTAGAGTCAATTTTTTAGCCTATTCCTTTTGCTCGATGGGGGTTGGATTTGGTGGGACCTCTTCCTATGGTGTCCGGAGGACGCAGGACGATAATTGTTGCTATTGATTATTTCTCGAAGTGGATCAAAGCATCCCCACTAGCAGGAACAACATCAAAAGCCGTAATAAAATTCATTTTATCCAATATCTGTTACAGATTTGGCGTTCCACAGAAGATAACGACAGACAATGGGCCACAGTTCGACAACAAGGAAATGGAGAGTTTTTGTGCCTCTAGAGGTATACAACATTGTTTTTCTTCACCTTTCCACCCACAAGCAAACGGTCAAGTTGAAGTGGCTAACAAAACTATACTGTCCGGTTCGAAGAAAAATTTAGAAGGGGCTGTGGAAAATGGCCTAGTTATTTGCAAGAGGTTTTTTGGGCCTACCGGACTACACCTGGGGCTGCAACACAAGAGTCACCTTTTGCCTTGGTCTATGGGATGGATGTCATAGCCCCCATATAAGAAACTCTCCTTTCCTTTCGAGTTCACAATTTCTCCGAACACGCTAATGAAGTGGCAATCAGAGGTCAGCTCGACTTAATAGATGAAAGAAGAGTTAAAGCTCACCTTAGAGCTGCACACTATCAGAGCTTGATGAGAAGTAGGTTTGCTTCCACAGTTAAAAGAAGAGATTTCCAGCCAGGGGACAAGGTGTTAAGGAAAGTCTTCTTACACACTAAAGTGAAGCTGCTCGGCAAACTGGCCCATACTTGGGAAGGACCTTATATGGTCATTGAAAGGCTTAAACCTGGAACATATTGGCTAGAAGACAAGGATGGAAGGGTTTTGAATCACCCTTGGAATATTGAGCATCTCCGGATGTATTTGGAATAGAAGCTATGTAAATATTTACTTGTTTAAAAATCCATGTAAATATTTGGGGGCATACTCTTTCCTACCCTGGTGGCGCGGGGAGGTTTTAATGAGGTGTCCGGGCTTTTTTATAAAATTTGATGCCTTCTTAAAAATTCGAAGTGTTCTTACTTTACTTCTTATCACACCGTCCGTATTGAATTAAAGGAATGATGACTACTTAAACATTTGTCATCGGATAATTTAAACACTCTCGCTTTAGAATATTTATGAAATAACTAAGGGCTGTTTAAACACTAGCCACCAAAATTGAAACAAATTATGGAAGAATGCAAGAGTTGTGCAATACAAAGATATTCATTGAAATAACCCAAGTTCCTTGGCCTTCCAAGGACTTTAAAATTGTCAGACAAAACAAAAGATCTATCCGGTCAAAATGTCGGACACAATTACAAAAATGCCTTGGCCTTCCAAGGACTTTAGTTCAGATAACATAAAAAGATAATTCATAATCTAAGACTGAGCTTTTGAAGATGGCTCAGCCTCACCTGTCTTCTTCTTCTTGGGATCGTCCTTCTCCTTGTTTGGGCTCTCCCCGGTGTTCTCTTCTTCGTCAGAGGAGGAAGCACTAGAATAATCATGCAAGTCTCCATCAGTCATGGTGTGGAAGGGAAGGTTTTCGTAATCTACATGAAGCCAAAAATCTCCCAGGTTCCTCTTCGGGAACTTCTCATGAAAGAGCAAGACCATATCCGACCTTACTTTGGCATACATTTGCTCTTGAATGTCTATTACGTTGTTGGCATAAGCATCAATGTTGGCCTGAATTTTGGCCTCTTGCTCCCTTAGAAGTTCGTCTTTCTCCTCTGCAGCCTTGGACACTGTGTTCTCGAGCGCAATCTTGCCATTGGTCAAGTTATGGATGACTTGGTCTTTGGCCTTTGCCTCCTCTTTTGAAGAGGTGAGATCTTTATCCAACCCGGACAGCTTTGTTCGAAGGTCTCTGATAGTATCTTCTAAGCTGGCCTCCTTTGTAACCCAACCCTCCTGGTTCTTCTTTAACTCCTCGTTTTCTCCCTTGAGAATGTCAGCATTTTGGGTGGCAGTAAGGAGGTCATTGGACAACTTCTCCCTGTCAGATTTGAGATCTTTGATAATATCTGCCTGACCTCGAACTTGTTTCTCCAGAACAAGCACTGGATGAACATTACTTTATATGGAGTGAGTAATAATATCCATTTCACTTGAAACAGTAAAGGTCTTACCATTGAAGGTAACGGAGTTTGAAGTACTTGGAGGAAGATAGGGCCCAGCAAAGTCATCTCTAGGGAGGTTCTCAAAATTCACCAAGCCCCTCAAGCCCAGTGATGTCGACACCATCAATGTTGAGGTCTCCTCCCCCAACCTCGCCAGTTCGAAAGTCACCAGGGATCTCCTCTACTCTTGTTGGATCAGTAGGGTCAACAGGGGGGAGCGGCTCCGGAGGCCGGAGAGAAAATTCATCACCCCTGGAGGTCTTTTTCTTTTTCGCCTCCCTCTGCTTGTGTTCTGCTCCACGTTTTCGGTCTCTCTTGGGAACCCTTGGGGGTTTGGGAGACCCTACCTCTTCCATAGCACTCTCCTGCTCTACTGCTTCTAGCAGAGCAGCGTCGATCTGGCTTGGGGCTGGCCCCTCTTGGTTTGTTGGAGCAGCCTCCTCCACCTCGGCAGGATTAGCCTCACCTGCAGCCTTCTTGCCCTTCCCCTTCTTGCCTTTCATTTTACTCGAGGCCTTGGCTCGACCTGGTAAGTATAATGACCCGTCCGGTTCATGTGTTCTCTTGAGGACTACATCCGGAGGGGGTGGAGTGGTGAGTTCTTCCTAGGTCAAGTCTCTCCGGCCAGTAGTGTTCAAGAGGTGAGACCTTGCAAGATTGCCTCCGGTAAAGGCATCACGGAAGCGGTTCCCCCACTTTTCAGCAGCCCAAGTGTTGATCTTGGTGCAAGTGGCCTGCCCGGCCTTTAGATAGTCATTAAAGTCTTTGGGCAGCACTAAAAAATGATAAAAGACAAAACCAGTCAGTTAAATACATTTGATAAAAATGAAAATGAGAAGTGTAAGGAGGGATTCTTACGGTCACTTCTCCATCTGCTGGTAAGAAGACTCGGGTTGACTCCAGCTTTGATCTTCCTGCCATTTTCTCAAGCACCACTCACGAACAAGAAGTGAGTCCTCCAATTTCTCTCTGCTTCGAGCAGGTCATCCACTGCCTTATAGTTATCACCCATGTTGAAGTGATAAAAGGGGATATGAGGGTTTCTGCAGAGGCCGACCACAACAGCAAATTCTTCCATCGGGAGAGAAATTCCGGACAGCCTGGAGGCCATAATACAGGCCACGAGAGTATACCAGGTGTTAGGGCTCAGTTGGCTTGGACAAAGCTTATTAAGATGGAGGTACCTAACTATCTCCGGATCCAAGGGAAACCTTAGCCCCCAGTTAAAAAGCTCAGTGAAGATGACTACTTCACTAAGTTTGCAGTCCATTGGGGTTTCAGGGTCTATTGGGATCCTTATTTTCACGTTCTCTAGAATCCCCCACTTCGTTCGCGTACGACCCAGTTCGGCTGTGTGGATAAAGGCATAATTGATTTTTTGCAAAGCAAGTAAATATTTGACACTGACCTTGTAGAAACAAGGTCCAACTTTACCCTTTAAGACCTCTGGCAGTTCTGGGTGCCTGAGGCATAGTTTCTCTTTGCCTTTATCCTTCTTGGCAACACCAGCATCACTTGTCTGTCCGGACGCTTCAGACTCGAATGGATCCTCTTCGACAGAATCCTCCATAACTTCCTCCATTACCGAGGAGGTGTTTTCAGTTGTCTTTGGGAGGGGGAGTTAGGAGTTGGCTCAGTCTGACCTCCGAACTGTTGAGCTTCGATACTTTCCTGAGCTCTGGCCTCCGGTTAGGGCTCAGATGGGATGGTTTCTCTTCGGTGGCTTGAGCTAGTGGCCTCCGGACCGGACAGCCTGTCCTTAGGTACTTTTATAGGTGCCTTTGACCCTGTATTGCTGTCCTTGGCCCCTGATTTTGAAGGGGTGCCTTTGGAAGCCTGCCCTTTAACCAGCCGGCCTCTTCTTCGATCTACCAGTTTGTTGGGAAAGATATCTGCGTCAGACCCCATGGCAATAAATGGGGAAGGCTTTTTGAAGCTAGTGACTGCTTGCCTTGGTTCAACGGTGGACTCTGATTCTTGAACCGATGAACCTGAGACAATAAGAGAAAGGCTGGTTTGAAACAATCTCCTCGGTTTAACACTTTTGGTAGAGGAGGAGCCCTGGTCAGGTTCTGTTTTGGAGATTATTGGTTTGTCGATGGGGGAAGCAGGTAGGCCTGCAGCAATGCGCCTTTCCCTTTCAACTTTCTGTGCTTTTTCTAATTCTGATAAGTTAAGCCACCCGCATTTGATTAGAGCGTTCCTAGCTGTGAACATAAACTCACAACTAGAGAAGAAGAACTTGTGTTTGAGAGAGAAAACTCTGAAAATTAGCAAGGTAAATATGAAGATGATGATAAAACAGTGGAAAAATGTTTAATTTATAGTAAACCCCAAAAAAAGGTGTTTTGATTCCTAGGAGAATTCAAAAGGATTTGCAATGATTAAAAAAACGGCGCTGAGGTCATCTTCCTTTAATGAAGAGGTTGCTTTTCAGAGAAGGTGGCAAGGTGAAAAAACGGCTAAAGTAACGAATCATAGTAAGACACGTGTCCCATGAACCTTGGCAAAAACCGTTTGGTTCTCAAGAACTTTTTCAGTCCGGATTAAGAAAATAACACTGTTCGAAGGACCTGTCCGGATGTAACCATTTCCTACAACAGACTGTTTTTTAGGTCTTGCCCAGAGATTTTGAACACCACCTAAAAAATGGGCTACTGATGAGTCCGGATTCTGTCACCATGTCTTAATTGGGAACCGGACAGGGTCAGTCCGGACAAAATCTACCTAACCGGACAGGGCAGTTCGAACACCATCATCCATTGGACCGTTCGAACAAGAACTAAAGTATTTAAAACCTAATCACTTCTTGACTAAGTTGCCTGTTCCCCTACTTAGAACTAATGGGTCCTTAAACTTGACCCGGGTCCATTAAACACGACCCGAAAGCCCATAAGGCCCAAATATAGGGTATAAATACCCAACCACCAACATTAAATGAGGGTAATGAAAATTAAATACAACCAAGCTGCTTAATTCTCCCTTTACACTCTACCCAAATATTAAATACTCTCAAACGTCCACACAATCCTAAACAAAAATTACAATCTTACCCTCAAACAAAAATAAACCACACCAGAGATCAAACAGGTTGTACGCTTTAATTTCCCGGTAACAAATAACACCGCAGAGTATGAGGCCGCACTTTGTGGCATGAAGCTTGCTTTGATATGTGGAGCTCGAAGTGTCAATATCAGATCTGACTCTCAGTTGGTGGTTAGTCAAGCACAAGGTATTAATGATATCAGGCAGGACGGAATCAAGGAATATCTCCTGATACTTAAGGAGTACGAGTCTAAATTCACCAGTGTATTCTATGAGAAAATCCCATGAAGGGATAATTCGGCAGCCGATACTTTAGCTAAGGCCGCAACATCGGGAGAACATCCCATGATCTTACTCCAGCAACTCCCCACGAAAGAGCTCATACCAGTAGCCGCAACTATCAAACCAATCACTAGTGATGGTGACTTGAAGACTCCATACTTTCAGTACTTGAACCATGGGATATTGCCCACAAGTAAGAATAAAGCTCGCACGTTGTAGATCAGAGCAGCTAAATATTATGTCCTCGACAATACCCTGTATAGGAAAAGTTCAACCCGACCTCTGCTTTGTTGCCTTGACCGCGTGGAAGCAACTTCGCTATTGGTTGATCTACATTCAGGATAAGCAGGGGATCATTGTGGACATCGAACACCGATTCTCCGTTTTCTCCTTGCTGGGTACTATTGGCTTGAGCTAGCAAGTGATGCAATGAATCTTATATTTAAATGTCACAAGTGTCAAGAGTTTTCAAATACACAGCATAGACCCAACGAGCCTATGCAGAACATCCCTGTCCTATATTCATTTGATAAATGGAGAATAGATCTGGTGGGTCATTTGCCAATGGCCACAGGCAAACGACAGTTCCTTATTCTCGCAGTATATTACTTTTCAAAATGGGTTGAGGCTAAAGCCTTATCCCGAACGTGCGCCCAGGAGGTATGTGATTTCATCTATAATCAAATTCTAACTCGATATGGAATTTCACAGATTCTAATGACAGATAACGGCACGCAATCCCAAAATTCAATTTTTACCAACTTCTGCAAACGATATGGGATTCTCCAGCACTTCTCCACCCCCTACTATCTTCAAGAAAACATGTCAGGTCAAAGTAACTAACAAGACACTACTCGAAGGGCTTAAGAAAAAATTAGAGGGGCCTAAAGGTAAGTGGCCGGACAAATTGGTAAAGGTGATATCGGCGTACCAAACAACTCCCAGTTCCATAATAGGAGATACACCATTTGCTCTGGTATACGGTGCAGAGGAAGTTATTCCAGCAGAGATCATATTACCAAGCCATAGAATTGAGCACAACGAAGAGGAGGCAAACCTTGTAGCCATATCAACGTCCCTGGATCTATTAGACGAGCCACAAAATCAGGCAAGAGTCTGAGCAGAACACTATAGAAGTCTAATGAGAAGACGCTTTAACGCTCGTTTGAAGTCATGCTCTTTCAAGGTGGGAGATTTAGTATTGAATAAGGTGTTTCAAGGATCTGGTAGTGGAACAGATGGCCAACTAGGACCAAATTGGGAGGGCTCATATAAAATTATTTCAGCAGGCCACCATGGCGCGTACAGACTGTCAGATCAAGATGGTCGAGCACTCAAGCATCCTTGGAATGTCAATCACCTAAAGTTGTATCGCCATAATATTTAAGTTGTATTGATGCGCTCTTTTTCCTCCCTGATGGTGCGGGAAGGTTTTTTAATGAGGTATCTAAGAACACATCTTTGAATTTTTCAATATAAGTTATGCTTTCGCCAATGTGTGTTTGTTGCAAGTTTTATCCTTACAAGCAGTGAATGGATTAATGACCACGCTGTTTTTTGCTATGCAACGGACCATACTGAGTCCAGACTAAGTGTCTATAAACACGAACAGGCTAATTGGTCACGCCTACCGGCTACGTAACAGTCTTACTGTGCCTATACTTTGTACTGGGTATATTAGTGAACTGGTCAAAGACCAAGTCTGAACAGACTACGCAATAGGGTCTATGAGCTCGGGGTTGTAAGGATCTACGTAAAGCTCAGCAAACACATACTCCACATTTGTTCCACAAACATTTATAGTGCTAATTAATTCACATAAGGTAAATCATACATAAATTCAACCCATTTTTTAAATATAAAAAAACAAAGTATTACAGGTAATAAGAGCTCTTTGAATTTTAAACACAACAACATGGAACTTTCTATGACAAAACAACCAATTTAAGTTTTCGTTACTTATCACTACCAAATGGCGGTAGCTCAGTGGGATTAATAGAAGTATTAGCTTATGTGGTCGCTTGAGGTGCTAAGCTCGAGGTCGGTGCAGGGACTTTGGCTAGAGAGGCCAAGGATCCCAGGTTCATACCAGGATTCGACGCTATTAACTCTGCTATAGCCTTAATGTTCTCCTTGGCTATCATCTCTGTAGAAACTGTAAACACCTGTGACTCCCTCTCTACAGTAGATGCTTCCACTTTCATTTGCCACTGTTGTCGCTCTCATTTGAGTTGTGCACGTTCCTTCTCTAGTTGGTTGGTCAACTTGCTCACCTTAGCAGTTAAAGTTGCAATTAGCTCTGCTTGTTCCTCCACCCTCTTGGCCTGACTAATAGTCATGTCCAGCAAGTTTGAGCTTTGCGCGTGCAGCTCATCATTCCTCTTTAGCATATTTTTGTTTTAGTTTAGCACCAACTTGTGGCTCTCGGACACAGTTGCTAGCCTCTGGTCGTTGCATTTCATAGAGTCTTGCAAGGAGGCGACTATTTTCTCCAGTTTTTATTTCGCATCAATGGCGTCATGCTTGGTGTTCTTGGACGAGGTGTAAGCATGCCTTAAAAGAATGACCTCTACAGTGATGTGTTTAGCTGAGCCAAAAACCATGTCTTCTGCTCCATTTCTCCATTGTCGCAACTTCAGCAGGGGACATATTTTGATAGCCCATCACGAAGGAGTTATGGTGCAGCTGCATACAAGCAAGAAAGTTAAACTTATATTTTTAATCTTTAACTAAACATTTTTAGATTTCATGGTTCTTACCTCGATCGACAACTCTACTTATCTTTGCAAGATCTCAGAAATCAACATCTTGTCGTAATACGACAAGTCAAGGATCCTGTGAAGCTGCTCAAACATGTAGGAAGAGGGACGAGGAATATTGATCTTTGGTGGTCGCTCTTCTACAGCCGCCCTCTACTGGCTACACTCAGCTCATTTGTCTCCAATCTTGTTCTTCTCATTAGCTTCTACTGAGAGTGGAAGATTATCCACAATGGAGCTGAGCACCAGACTTTTTCTTGTCAGTAAGAGCTCGGGGCATAGTTTTTTTTTTCTGGGGCCCATTCTCATCTTCAGCTTCATCCCCCACCAGGTCAATCAGCTCCTCAACGGCCCGTGGATTTTGTTCCCCGCCAAATTGTGTTGTCGTTTGGTTGGGGGGGAGGGGACATTCTCTTTCCTCAGAAGTAGCTTCAGCACCGTCATCCTCTTCATCGCTAAGTTGTAATCTCCTTGTGTTTAAGGGAACAGCATCCTCAATCACCTTTCGCTTTTTTATCTTTCGCTTATCTAGTGAACCAGAGTGGGTCTCCTCGTCATCCTCTTCTCTTTCTGCTTGGACCTTGCTGGGCTGAGAAGCTTCAGGCACCTTAGGTGCTTCTTTTTCAGATTGCTCAATAATCTTCCCCTTGTTTTTTGCGTTATCGTTTGCTTGCTCGCAAGAAGGAGCACGAGGAGAGGATGAATCATCAGCTTCACCAACCTTTCGGATCACTTGAGGTACTGCCAGCCAGACGTCGGCATTGTTCTTCTCTCGGAGCTTCTGCTCTAAAAGCGACCTGATGCAATCCATAGTAGCTTTTAAACCGTCTGTATTTCTTACTTCTCCGTCTTCTGTGATTCTGAGCTCTGGAATCGACCACAACCCTGATTTCAAGTAGTTGTACCGTGTGAACAGTTGCTTATGATTTTGTTGGCAAGCTTCACAAGTTAAACTACTGGCTCTGATTAAAGGGTTTACGTAGTTCACCGGTCTTCTTTCCTTCCACCAGCTCTGATTTGACAGTTCACCTGAAAGAACGAGAGATACGGTATTATATTAATTTACAAGAGGTCGCGCAAATTTTTATCTCATGCAAACTAACAGTACTTACAATTTTTCTTCCATTTCCTTTCTAATTGAAGGTTTAAGGTGGGGGTGCTATGTTCCCAGTTTCCCGACACAAAGACAAAGGAGTTCTTTTCGTTCCTATCAGAGGAAGGGAGTTCAATAATTTTCTTAACCACTTTAAAGTGGGTATAAAAGAAAGGGGTTTGGGACATTTTGGTTACGTCAGTACCGGATAGCAAGTCCGCCAGGCATATATTAGTGTTAAGCAAGCGTGAGCTAAGCAGCACGCTAAGAAATAGCTTCCAACCATTAGCGGACATTTGAGTAGGGCAGATGCCGAGCACACTAAAATAATCACGAATGAGTTTGGGCAGCGGCAATCTTAGCCCCCATTCAAATAGGGTAGTAAAGAAGCAGGTCTTTGTTTCTTGTGTATGATAAGAATGTTCGCTTATACTGAGAGCGGCTTTGAATAGTAACTCGTCCCTGGACTATCGACTTTGGTGACAAATAGTCCCTGAACTTTCAAAAGTCCGTTCGTAGTCCTTGGACTATCCAGTTTGGTGACATATAGTCCCTGGATTTTCAAAAGTCCGTTGGTAGTCCCTGGACTATCCAGTTTGGATAAAGTTAGTCTCATGCGCATGTTTATTAAGGGGACTAACTTTATCAAAAATAGAAAGTCAAAGGACTAAATTTATTGAAAATGAATAGTTGAAGGACTATCTGTCACAAAATTTGATAGTCAACACATGCAAAGGGATTAACTTTATCCAAACTGGATAGTCGAGGGACTGCTAACGGACTTTTGAAAGTCCAGGGACTATCTGTCACCAAGTGCGATAGTCCAGGGACGAGTTACTGTTCAAAGCCTACTGAGAGCTCTAATAGTCACATCCTCAGGGATTCTACATATGTCGCTGAGGATGCCAACTCCATCGTCGTCTAAGTTAGTGTACTTAGGGGCTATTTGGGAGAAATAGCTTTCTAAATCGTTGATTTTTTCGTATAGGGGCTCCGTAATTTTGTCGGCTTTAGTCTTCGTTACCCTTTTTGGTGTCGTGGTTTTTCTAGAAACTACAATAAGGTAAGGATACGAATCAGAATGATTATAGCTAGCGAGGGCAATCAATTCGATTTTGGGGAAAGCCTACTGATAGAAGTTACAAACCTAAAATCTAGGGTTCTCCCAAGCGTTCAATGAAAAGTGTTTATTTGATGAGAAATAAGTTACATGAATGATGTTGAAGAAGGTGATAGTAGGCGTCTTGGTTAAAGATGGTGAGGGTTTTTGCTTTCATCGTCTTCTTCAAACCTCTCTATCGTTCCTCTATCGTTTCGATAGTTCGACTCTCGATACAAGTTTCTTCGACATTGTTTTGTTCATTCTATTTTAGAATCAAAGAGAAAAGTAACTACATGTCGGTCTGAGTTAGATTGATTGACCAACCATTAGAGGTTTTAGGGTTCAAATATTGAAATGAAGATGAAATAGAACGGAGGGAAACCAAAATGACAACAATCATTTTTCAATGGAATTAAGCATATTGAATCGATTTTAAGCATATAAGTATAATTATTTCTATATATATATATATATATAAATTATCGATTGAAAGATAAATATAATTAAAATACAGTATTTAAAAATTAAAATAGAATTAAATATCTAATTTTTAAATATTATAAATAATTATTTTAAAACATTGAGTAAACTATCTATAATATCTAGATATAATTAACAAATAAATAAATATCCTAAATATTTCGTTTATATTATAAACATGTCAGTTATTGAAATTTGATTTAACTAAGGCATTCAATTAGTTTTAAATAATCGTATGATTTAAATAGATTTTGTGATGGGTATCCTGAATGGAATAGCCTGCGCACGTAGAATCCCACAATCTGTTAGTTTCGCTATCTTGTTAGGCATATAAACAGAGTCTCGTATAACTTGCGATCTGCAAATCCGCACACGTTTAAAAATGTTAATGAAATATAAGCGACCTATCAATCCCACCAACTTAAAACTGTTGAATGAAACCTGAAATTAATGGAAGTCCTCTGTTTGCTAAGATATTTACTATGGTATGTAAGTGTATTTGATGTGGTCCAACACAATGTTGACACGGTTGCACGAAGAGTCAATATGTTGTATGAGTTTGACAGAACTTCAAAAGGAGGCTTTGAACAGTACATCGTCCCTCGACTATCGTGTTTGGTGGAAAATAGTCCCTTGACTTTCAAATGTCCGTTGACAGTCCCTGGACTATCGCGTTTGGATAAAGTTAGTCCACCAGATCCTCTGATCCATGAGAGGCTGCCACCTATCACCATAGTCCCCAGATTTTTGTATCACCACTAGTCCCTTGAGTTTAGTTTTTCGTAATATTCTACATTTTGGGTTTGACCTAAACTCAAGGGACTAGTGGTGATACAAAAATCTGGGGACTACGGTGACAGGTGGCAGCCTCTCATGGATTAGAGGATCTGGTGGACTAACTTTATCCAAACGCGATAGTCCAGGGATTGTCAACGGACATTTGAAATTCAATGGACTATCTGCCACCAAACGCGATAGTCGAGGGACGATTTACTGTTCAATTCCTTTAAAAAGACTAAAGGATAACTATCCATTAGGAGAGAGTCTGATCCTAACTAGACATTGGTTCAAAATAGTATTTGGCTCTATTAAGTCTTTATCCTTAGAAATCTTTAAGGATATTAAACTTTACATTAACATATAATATTAGCCAGACGCCGCTCAATGGAAAAACAAAATAAAACATTTAGTATCATACTATATAAGAAAAAAAGATAATTAAAAATTTTACAGCGGCTACTCATATCTCCTTCATTAGAATATTTGACAATCTTCATAGAATATGATTCAAATGTTATCCCAAAATATTTTTGAAAATCACGAAGAATCAGATATTAATTTTTTTTAAATGCAAGATAATAAAAAACGGAATGTTACCTACTTTACATGATGGGTATTAATTTTCTAAATTTTTTAGTTTCTTGCATGTTAACAGAAAATTGAAAAATATTAACGTTTTTATTTTTTTATATATATTTTACTTGTTTTTTTTTATATAAAACTGGAGATTTTATTAATGAAGAGAATCAGGGCCAAGAAGCAATAGATGGCTGAGAGAGTTTAAATGAATCCATAAGAAATAGAGGTCAAAATTAAACCGTTGGTGTCTAAATTTGGGGGAAAAGAGTTTGGCGGGTTTTTAAATTCCAGAAATCAAAGGTTCCTGTCTGACCCAAAAACAACTGAATCTTCCATATCCAAATCTTTCTGCAATCTTAAACATTCATCAACAATCTTCATCTTTCATTTGAGATGACTTCATGTTCAGCTAGAAAAAAAAAGCAAAGAGGAAACCACAATAGCTGCCTCAAGAGAGAAGCAGATTCGAAACACGTAAGAGCAACTTTACTGGATTGATTGAGGTCATAGACTTAAACCTGTTAAGAATGATTGAAACTAAAAGGAGGAGAAATATTAGTAAAGAAAGCAATATATACATAATTATTTAATTTGAAGGTATCTAATGCTTGATCTTTCTAACAGAGTAATAACTTTTAATTGAGTGGGAGCTTGAAAATTGTTGTGATCTATCTTGATCTTGCATTTCACGGTCCACATAGCAAGCCAATCACCTGCTTGATTTTATTCTCTAAAAATGTGATGATAATCATAAAAGGAGAAATAAGGGAACTGATACTAGAGATAATAGAATCAAACGATAAATGATACTTTTCAGTATATTGAATAAAAACAAGAATCTTTGAGTCTGATTCAATACCAGTATTTAATAGACCTTTGATTTTGCAGATTTGAAGACCATCATGAAGAGCTATGGTCTCAGCTTCAATAGGAGAAAACTTGCCGTAAATGTTACCATAACCATGGACAATGAAACCAAAACTATCGCGGATGATTATACCACCACTCGGTTCACCAGAAGCTAGGCAGCATGTGTTAGTGTTTAGCTTGTAACGACATGGCTGAGAAGGAGTCCTTGAGAGATGTGAAGCGGTTTTAGGCTTCTCAAGATGATTAAAGCCATTAAGATCAGGCGCAACAAATTCAATGGTTTTCCAGTGCTTATGCTTAAACAGGTTAGAATGGTCTAAACTAGACATGATATGTTTAATATAATTTATAGCAGAACTGGGAGAGCAAAAACACTTCATTTGAATTTAACTTTGTTCCTAGTTTGCAAATTGACTCAAGTAATAATTGCTGGTAATATTGAGTTAATATGACCTTGATAGGAGATTTCGAAAACCAATTTCTAATCATATGTGTTGTAGTCATGAAGTTGTTGATCTTAATCTTGAGTAAATCTACAAAAAGTTCAACTCTTTCAAGAAAAATTACAAGACACAAATATATGGTTAGGAGTTTTTAAATGAATACAAAACTGACACTTAGAAACAATAACAACATGTCTAGTTTGTAAGATATAGTCAACATAAAGTTTATTGGTTAGTGATTTCCATAATAAAAAAGAAAGTTTCATGGACGTGAACTGGTTACAGACTTTGTCAAACATGGTAGATTTTTTGTAGTTAACTCTTATGTTTTGATAAGTATTTTTAGTGTTGAAAGCTCCATCATTAGAAAGCTTCCATTGAATTAAGTCATCTACATGTGTATTAATAGACAACTTGGTGATTAAGTTAATATTGGATGCAGTAAATAAAGTACCAATCAGTTTATGTTCTAATTATTATTCGACCATAAAGTATTAACTGTATCGTCAATAAACCAGTTGTTATCTATATTAGAATTAAGTTTAATGAGAGGGGAATTTCCAAATCAAGTATCCAACCAGAAATCTAAGGAACTATTCCCCAATTTCCACTTAATGAAACCTTCAGCCAGATCTTTGATGTTTAATAGTATTTTCTACGTTTGGGATCCTTGCCTGGTATAGCTTATTTGAAGAGGGTGTTTGTCGTTACAATAGATCTTGTGTAGAAAATTAGCCCAAAGGCATTTATTTTCCCTGAACCTGTACCAATGTTTTACAATTGGTAGACCAGTTGGACCAATGGATGTTATTAGAATCATTAGAAGATCCTCATAAGATTTTTTTGAACATTCTTTCAATCTTAATAATGATAGTTTTAGGGATCCAACAACTTTGAATCTGGTAAATAGAAATAGGAATTAAAACAGAGTTAATAAGAGTTAAACTACCACCATAAGTGAGTTTCTTGCCTTCCCACTCAATCATCTTTCGTTTGATTTTGTCAAGAAAAGTAGTATAGTTGCTAGTTTTGTTATTTGAATTCAGAGTGATCCCATGATAAGTAGTAGGAAGAAAGCTGGTGCTGAAACTTGTTTGAATGACCATAGTATTTATCTTGTCTTAGCTAAGTTTGATGCTGTCATGATCTTTTTTTTCTTTATTGATAGTTTGTCCAAAGATAGCTTGGAAAGATTGTAAAATATTACCTATAATGTACATAAAAGAAGCTTTACCATTAGAAAAAATTAGTAAATCATCAGCAAATGCAATACATAATATATTTATACTACTTTTACTAGAATACTTCATGTATTTGTTGGTTTCATAAAACTTATTTATGTATTTTATTAAAAAGAATTCAGTAAGAATGAAAAGACTAGGAGACAAAGGGCCCCTTTTCTGATTCCCCTGTTAGTTTTGAAGAAACCAATGGTTCTTCCATTGATAATAGAGACATAAATGGATTTAATAAGGTTGCTGATTAAGTTAGTGAATCTTTGAGTAAATCCAAGAGATTGAAGAACGTTAACTATAAACTTATGAGAGATCTTATCAAAATCTTTAGTCATGTCTAATTTGATAATAATGTTACCAACCTTGTTTTACTTCCCAAATCATGAAGAAGCTCATTTGCTAACAAAATATTGTCATGAATTGATTTATCTTTTACACAGCCTCCTTGCACTTCAGAAATAAGCTTAGGAAGAAGATTAAATATCTTGTTATTCAATATTTTAGACATTATTATGTTCATAATAGTGCACAAACTAGTATGGCAAAATATTTCCGTTGAGTAGGATTGCAGGATTTTGGGATGAGATATATACCTGTATCCATGGCACCTCTGAGGATGGTTTACCCAAGAATGAAGGAAGACATGGCTTTGCGGAAATCCAACTTGATAATTCTCTAACAGTTAATGTAGAAATATTTATTATAACCATATAATCCTGCTGCACTAATTGGTTTAAGATTCCTGATGATTTCAGAAACATCATCTTATGTTGGAATTTCTAATAGATAGTTGTTATCTACATCATTGATCAACTTAGGAATAGTACTAAAAATGTTTTGATTTATATCAGCATCTAAATCTTGATAAAAAAAAGAGGATAAGATGTTTTTAAAATAAGATTCAACTGAAATACTGAGAAAATATTCTTCAGTGATCCATTGATCATTGTCTTTGATGCTTGATATTATGATCTTTCTTCTTTTTTTCTTGACAAAATTATGATCGACTTTAATGTCGCGATCACCATCTTTGATCCAGCTAGAATAGCATTTTTGGAACCAGTAATCTTCCTCCATAGTTAGAGCCAATAGGTGATCAGTTGTTGCTTTAGATAGCTTGTTTTTGTTCTCAATGTTATTAGAAAGCATAAACTTAGTTTCACAGTATTTGACCATTTCTATAGTTTAAGTTATTTTGTCAAAGATGTTACCAAAATGGTTCTTATTCCAGACTTTAAGAGCCTTCTTGAGCCTTTTTATTTTATTCAAGAACACAAACATTGGATAACCTTCCAATGGGATGTTTCAGTTAATTTCGACCAACTTCATGAAATCCTTGTCCAATGTCCACATGTTGAGAAACTTGATGATATTCTAGTGCTTAACTCTATCTTTAACAATATTGATACATAATGGAGTATGATAAGAGCACGTGCGAGCCATGTGAATCACTTTAGTATCATAGAAAAAATCAGACCAAACTTGATTGAACAAGGCTCTATTAAGTTTCTTCCATTTAAACTTGTTGGACTAGGAAAATTTTGTACATGCATAACCTACATCTTCTAAAAAACAATCACGAATCATATTATTAAAATCATCTGAGCTTTTATTACAAAAAGTAGAGTGATCAAGATATTCTGAGGGAGAACATATAGCGTTGAAATCTCCCATATCTAACCAATCTTTAACATTAATAAATATTTTCCTGAGAGTGTTCCATAGATCAACTATATTGATTCTCTGGCAGACTTGTAGAAATTTGAAAAACTTAGAATCCTTCAACCGATCCCTTTACTATATAAGGGTTTTCTTGTGTGATTATCTAAGGGTACTCCTCTGCGTAAGAAGCTTTAGTTAAAGAATCAGCTACTAAATTTCCAACGTTGTGAACATGTTCGTATCTAACACGTTCAAAAGCCAAAGTTAAAACCTTCAAAGCTCCAGATATTTCACTAAGTGATCTTTTCTTGTTTTTGATAGGCCAGATGTATGTTTATGAGAAACCATAAATCGCTTATCAGCCTTACTCTTTTAGCTCCGCAGATTTTAGCAAGTCTCAAGCCCACCAAAGCAGCTTCGTATTTCGCTTCGTTATTTGATGCTTTAAATCCAAATCGGATGGCTTGATACATTAAAACTCCTTCAGGATAAACCAATTGCACCCCTTCTCCACAACCAGACAAGCTTGAACCCCTATTAGTTCGGATTATCCATTATGCTCCCATTGTTTCCTCATCGATTTCCTATATCGGTTCGCTCGGAGTGAAACTCGACTAAGAAGTCGGCTAATATTTGTGCTTCAATAGAGGTTCTTGGTTCAAATTTAATATCAAAATCCCCTAGTTCAACCGACCACTTATTCATTCTCCCTGATACATCGGTCCTTTGTAACATATTTTTCAACATAAAATTTGCTTGTACGATAATCGAATGAGCCTGGAAGTAAGGTATCATTTTTTGTGCAGAAGTAACTAACGCAAGGGCTAGTTTTTTTAACCTGAGGTATCGCTTCTCAACATCCAAAAGACTTTTACTCATGTGATATACTGGCCTCAGAACATTATCCTCTTCTCGGATTAAAACCACACTCACAGCAAAATCTGGCACTGCCAAATAGATATACAAATTTTACTCCGGATTTGTTTTTATCAAGATATCTGGTGAGGAAAGATATTCTTTGATCTGATGAAAAGCCTCTGAACATTCTTGAGTCCAATCAAAACAATTTACTTTCCTTAATACTTCGAAAGAAGGAGCGCACTTATCTGATGATCGTGATATGAACCTGTTCAATACTGCCAATCTTCCTGTTAAGATTTGTAACTCTTTGATAGTTCTTGGTGGTCCCATAGTACTCATAAAAAAATGAGCGTACTTATCTGATGATCGCTTCAAGGCCATGCTCACTGACTATGTATCCTAAAAACTTTTTGGATCTTACCCCGAATGTATATTTTTCTACATTCAATTTTAGGTTTATTTTTGTCAAGTTGGCAAAGGTTTCTTCTAGATCAGCCAAATGGGTTTCATCCTTTGAGCTCTTGACTAACATGTCATCAATGTAAACGTCAACGTTTCTTCCAATTTGGAAATCAAAATATTTGTTTACTAAACGTTGGTATGTCGCTCTGGCGTTCTTTAACCTGAATGGTATTACCTTGGAGCAGTGTAAACCTCTTCAGATGATGAAAGTTGTACTCTTTTGATCTTTTAGATCTATTTGAATCTGATTATACCTGACATAAGCGTCCATGAAAGATAACAGTCAGAATCCAAATGTTGAGTCAATTAACTGATCTATTATGGGCACAGGGTAATGATTTTTGGGGCACGCTCTGTTTAGATCAGTGAAGTTTGCACACATTCGCCACTTGCCATTCTTCTTCTTTACTAGGACCAGATTAGCAGTCCATAAAAGATATTTTGACTCGTGTATGTGACCCACTTTAGTTAAATTATCCACCTTTGTCATTATAGCTTCAGATTTTTCTTGAGAAAAAGATCTCATCTTTTATATGATCGGACGATAATTGCTTCATACCGCAAGTCTATGACAATTGACGTTCGCTGGAACCCCTCTGACATCCTCCAGAAAGAATACGTGATCAAACTATCGTAGGACCATGAACCCGAGGACTTCCCTCGGATTATCCACGGGATCGGACTACGGGGGAACCTCCACTGATTACTATTCTTTCTTTAATTCAACCTCCTTAACCTGCTTAGGGGCCAATATTGCTGGGTAACACTCTCTTGCCATCTTCTGGTTGCTTCTAACTATTCCCACATTGATTCCCACAACGTACTTTAAACATTGATGGATGGTTGATGACACAACATGCATTTTAGACAACCAAGACCTTCCGAAAATAGCATTATCATATGTAGAAGCATCTACCACGAAAAACAAGACTGTAACTACCTTTTTGAATGGTCCTCGACCCAATTATACCATCCTTTCGAACTTTCGAACTACCTCAGTTGTAGCCCTGTTGAATTCGACTATCATTCGATTCGATCGTAACATTGTTGGTGGGTTTTTTATCTGGCTGTAAGCATTCATAAACATAATGTTAGCTTAACTACTCGTATCAATAAAAAACATTGTATCTCGTTCCCCACTATATCTGCCCCGATAGCTACTGCATCCTTATGCGGACCGGCTACATCTCTCATATCGATATCTTCGAAGCAGAGTATTAGAGACGGATATCTATACAGATGTGTTCATGCGCCTATATTCAATTGTGTTATTAGACTAACGATGTTTCTCTTCCTAGAATAATTCGATATTTCTACAACTGTATCTCCTCCAAAAATTGTCTCCTCCAAAAATTGTTAGTGACTCAAATAAATCACATAACTCACTAATATTTCCTCTTGCTATCGGTTCTTCTACCATGCTTATACTTTTTCTTCCCGGCTTTGGGTCTAAATACTCAGCGGAGATACCGAATATATCCAAAGATTCTTCATCAATTATTTGTGATATCATCATCGTATCCTCTTGCTTATGAACAACTTTTTGTTTGAGAGAAACTATAGAATTCTTCTTCAAAAAAATGATTAACTTCCTATTTTCTATCAAGTATTGTACTTCTTTTTTCAGCGCCACACAATCTTTTGTATCATGCCCAATATCCTCATGATACTGACAATACTTGGTTTTTCTATGCTCCCTCGGAGTCTGCATTGGGAAGGGCTTGCGAAAGTGTACATTCCAACGTGTTTTCTCAAAGATAGTAGATATGCACTTAGTTAACTCAGCATAATGAGCTGGTCGGACCCATTTGTTTGATATGGGCCGGACATACTATTGAGTGTTGACTATTGGTGTGTATTGTTGAGTGTTGACTACCCTTTGAGGTGCTTGACTAATAACTTGAACAGGTGGACGGGGTTACATTGTACTTGTTGATTGTGTTACCTGTTGTCGGACATTCGCTGGTGGTACAGTGGCTTTAATCATGGTCAGATCTTGGCATAACTGATTCGGATGAAACTGCAACATCGGTGCAATCACCAACACTCTAGTTTTTTCAACTAAAATTTTCTTTTCTATCTGATCCACTAATGCTTCAAATGACATAGCCTGTGTTTCCGTAACATTATCCTTCATCACCCCCGGACGCAAACCCATTCGGAAGGCAGCTAGAGCCACTTTGTTTTCACAAAAATCCACGTTTGTCTTGACTTGGATAAAACGCTTTGTATCCTTTTTTAGACTTTCGCCCACTTTCTGGCTGCAATAGATTATAGTGTCCCCATTCGCTCAAAACGTTTTGCTCCCCACAAAATCATGTCGGAACATGCTCCAGAATATATCAAACTTTTTGATATATCCTTGAGGTAAATGATTAGACCACTTTGACGCAACATTCTTGAAAGTTTGAGAGAAAGCCCTACATAATAACGTATCATCGTCGTCATAATTGATCATGAAATTCTTGAACTGTTCGATGTGGCTAGTCGGGTCATGTGTCCCATCAAACTTTTCCAACTTAGATATAACAAACCACTTTGGAAGATGTCGAGACAAAATTTTCAGAGCGAGTGGAAACGACCTCCAATTATGTCCGACCTTATACGCGCTTCCCCCGATCATTCGTTTGCAGTTGCATATGGACCTTTCTTGTACGGGAAAGTAAACTGAATATTGACTCTGTAGTCTTGATTATAGTTATTAGACTAGATTTGCCTCTCATGAGTTACATGTTCTTGTCGAGTTACATTTACCGCTTTGTGGGGCTCTTTTGAGTATAACGTTTTCTTTTCATGATCGTCTTTTTTCTTCCTCGAACCCTTAGTCTTTCGACTAGTTCGATGAGAAATTTTATGCACCCTCGGATCTCTTTATCTGAGACTTGCTTTATACCTAGCATTTGTATCCGATGACGAAAATTCATCTGAACTAAAAGATGTATACTCACTGGACTCAGTCGATTCGTATCGTTGTTCAAATCTAGCTCGCCTTTTGGAGGATCAATGATTTTTTCTCTGATGCATTTCTTCAGATTGATTGGCATCTTGGGCTTTATCTGCCATAGTATGCTCTCATCGGACTTCTGATTTGATACTTCACGAGCTGATTATCGCTTCCTTCTCATCATTTAACTTTTCAATGTCCTCTAACAGTTCTTTCCGCCTGGCTACCAAGACAGATTCTTCGAAGCGCTCTTCAACATATCAATTGTTGTCGTTTCTTTAATTTGTTACTTGTTCTTCCATCACGAGATCTTCAGATGAGACTCCGATCAAATTGTTCATCGGATTTGCCTCTATCTCTCCACGCATTTTATTTTTCATTTTTTTTAGATTAATTGTGCGGTTTTGGAATGGTGATTATGGGTACCATTCAGGTTCCCACAGACGGAGTCACTGATGAGCTCATATATTTCTTAGTAGTAAGTTTGGATGTGAAAATATTCTTATGGGAAAGTCAGTCTAAGAAATGTTTGTATTGGGTGTTTTTAGAGAGATAATCAATATTTAATAGAGAGAGAAAGAGACAAAAGTAATAAATGTAGTTATAATTGACTAATCATTTACCCTTTTCCCTAAAAGATAATGTCATTTATATAGTACATTTGGTGAATAATGAAATTATATGATTACACTGTTACATTATAGTAGATTTCTCACCTCATTCATTTACTATTTATAAACAAGTTCATTAGTTATTAAATTTGACCCCCTCAGTCCTTATATTTGCTTTAGATTAGTCCTTGGCAACTAATTACGCCTATTTGACCATTGTATTTGCTAGACCAAGGCTTATTTATATTTTCCTTCCTTTAATGAAAATAAATGTTTTAAGAATCAATCTATCTTGATCATTGCATAAAAATACATTAATTAAAAAAAATAAAACTATCTTAAATGTTAGATTAGAATAATTGATAGATTAAAAATAAAAATAAATTAATTGCATGAAATATACAAATTAATGATTATCGAACTATTATACACGTAGCATAAATCTACATGAATTCAAAACCGCGTGCAATATCTTGATCGTGGATGAAAATATACATATTAAGAAGGTCAAAAGCACTATTAGTCCTCTATGTTTAACCTTTGTATCAAACTAATCTCATATCTTCATTTATGTGTCTCACTCATCCCTTATGTTTTAGAAATTTACATGATTAGTCTTTTGCACATGTGAACATTGAGAATCTGACACATGGCAACCCCAATATCTAAATTTTATCTCACTATTTCTCTCACACAAATCTGCCTAATTATACCATTAGATATGCCTTATTAGCTGCCCAGCCATCTGCCACATAGTTTTACCATTTACCATATTTTTTCACCATTTACTATTCTACTTTACTTTTAATATTTTTAAAGTTAGTATAATATTTCATAAAACCCTAGTTAAACTATAAACCCAAAAACCTAACTTAGTTAAGCCCCATTAGTTTACCAAACATGCACAACCGAAATATTACCCATAACCAAAGACAAAATTCTCAGTTACTCATTCTCAAACCCTAATTCCATAGAACCTTTCTTTATACATTTATATTGTCTCTATCTACTCATCTTAAATCCTCAATTACCATAACTCTAATTTGAAACCCTTATTATTCTACCTTATACTTTCTCTATTTTTATCATCCTTTAACAACCTTCGAACCTTAAAATAAAAATATCTTACTCCAGCTATTCAAGAGCCTATGTTAACTCTGTTGGTAGTAGTATTGTGATTGTGGGTTACCCAGTGTAACCTGAACCGCTTGGACCAAATCAAATCGGGGTATCAAGTTCAACAGTTGTAGCAGTTTTGGGGTAAGTTTGTTTTTCATATAAGTTTTACGGATTTAGTTGGTTAATTTCTTCATCTAAACTATAATTTTGTAGAGAGGAGGATATTGTCATTACTTTCGGTGGATTGATCCTCAAATCAACAATGGTTCACAAAGCATTATCAATAGATTGTTGAAAAAGATTTCAAGATTGGAAGCTGGTTGTGAAAGGAATACGAAGATTTTTTTTATCTGTTGGTAATGAGTTTATTTGTATTTAAATTGAATTCGTAAGTTTAGTTAAGTATTGTAATGGTTATGAGTTTAGTTAAGTATTGTAATGGTTATGAGTTTAGTTAAGTATTATCATAGGTTTAACAAATATTGTAATCAATTAAAATTATTATAAGTGTAATGGTTATTCATCTAATGATTTCAAGTTATTTGGTGATCTATTTTTTATTTTTAGATAGTGGCTTATAATTACTAAAATTGAGATACATTGACTTGTAATGCTTGTAATTACTGTAAATTGGTTGTAATGGTTTGTAATCAGGTTTACTAAATGTCTTGTAATGACTTGTAATAACTTGTAATTAGGTTCAGTAAATGGCTTGTAATGGCTTAGAACACATTGTAAATGCAGTATTTCATTGTAAATACCTATAATTGCTTATTATAGTTATGAAAATACTTGTAATGGATTGTAATTGTAACCTGCTTATAAGTTATGATTTATAAAGTGTATAAAAACTTGAAGAATAAAATCCTGAATTAGTAATAACAAAGCTACAAAAAACTGAATAAAACCTTGAACTCCTGATAACAAAAACCATTTCTTATACCATAAACAAACAAAAATACATTACAACATTCATTACAACTTTCATGCTGAAAATAAGCATCATTTACAACCATTCTAACCATCCATTGATTACAAAGAACAGTATTAGTCTAACCATTCATTCATTACAAAAAGACAACACTAGTCATATCACTCATTCATTACAACAACTATGGAAGCTTTCAATTCTTATTTTTGGTTGGAGCTTATTGTGCATCTTTAAATTGTTGCATTTTTATGTTCTTTTCAAAGAAGTGTGAGTAGAAGTTATTTTGTTTTGAGAGGAATATATATGAGTTGATTCATATTATATATAATACAAATTAAAGTTAACAACTAGTTGAACCACTTGTCATAATATTTCTAAATAAACTTTAATAATATAAGTTAAAAAATCTTACAAGTTAAACAATTTTTTGCTTTTTCAAAATGCCTACCACGTGAGTGGTCTCCTTTATCAATAAATAGATGACACTATCCTGCAAACACTCAACAAACATTAATATTAACATAAAACCAAACGGACTAGCATAAGGGACCACAAATAAAACTACCCATAATCAACAACCACATTGCTTTTGGGCTCAAAGATGGAATTACTTCACTCGAAAAGCCCAACTTTATACTTAGATGTGAAATATAGAAAGTATTTAGTGAAACCCATTTAGGATCTGTAACTTAGTGGTTTTGGGGTGATTCGTGATAATATATAAAATATAATGGCACGTGGTTGACAAATGGCACATATGGGTTCAGTCACAATATTAGTAAGATGTCTCATAATTAACAAGTAATGTTTTCAAAGTAGTCCACCGGATTATAGTAGTTTAATATTAATTGTCCATCATATTGACAGATTTTAATACTAGAGGTCTACCATGTTGACAAATTTGTAATGCATTTGGAAAATAAAAAAATCATCTTAGAGGTCCACTATGTTAATATGTGATGAAATTATTATTTGTTTATGCACAAAAGTCTCTTCATTTACTATGTCTTACAAGCCTGCCTAATAATAAAGTTTTTTAAAATAATAAACAAATGATAGTAAACAGATTATATTATATAATACAAGAAGTAACAAATGACTGGTAAGTAATTTTATTCTACAATACAAGACCCTAACAAATGATTAGTAAATAATTATATTCTACAATACAAGATAGTAAACAAAATACTAGTAAACAAATTATGTTCTACATTACCAACACTAAACAAATTAAAGTAGACAACCAACAATAAAACATAATGTACCACACTTACATCAGCCACAACAGTTTGATTCTTCGCTCTGGTCTTTCTTATTATAAAGGGGACCACACTTTAGCTATTTAAAAAAAAGTTAAAAGAAAAACATAATATAATACTAAATTAAAAAACCCTTACAAATATTATATTTTCGTTTGACCTTTCATATGATGGATTGTTGCTTGGAGTAATTGGAGTATTGCTTAGAGTTGTTTGAGTGTTGGTTGGAACTGTTTGAGTATTCCACATTATGTGTTATGTTTCTTCAATTTTTTTTAACTTGTTGAAACTGGTGATGGTGGTTGGACGCATTGGGATGAATCTTTCCTTCTTGCAGTTTGACACCTGCCTCTATACTATTATGGCTGGTGGAGCTGTTATAGTTTTATAAGGATTTGAATGCTATAATATATACTTGTTACCCGTTAATCAGGTTGATGGTGTGAGTATATATTTTTTGTTGGGCTGAAACATGAAAAAAATATGACACGTAATCAACTGGATCACACTTTGCTATTAATAAAGCTACAATAACATGGAAACAAGAAATTACAGGCAACTTCTATTTGTTACACGTATACACCCGCATATCCAAATCGACCATAAAATGGTTAGGTCCCTCTGTATCTTGGTATTTTAGGCCACAAACTTATTCAACATATAAGTTCATAATGATATTTATAATATTTTTGAGCTTGTTTTACATTGTCGGACAAATCCTCTGATCCAACTTGGCACGTTGTTTCCTCTTGTTAACTATCCCGCCAATTGTTTGTTCCCGAATCCCTTCCAATAAACTAAGCACCCCCTTAATGGTGTAATCTAGGATAACAAAATTAAATATTTCAGATAGATTACTCGTCTGTATGAAACATTAATCTTCAACATCATAACGTGCTATTGTCCACACCGAGGGAGGTTTTTTCATAGCCAATAATAAGCGGCTTGATTGCATCTTCTCATTTCTTCAATTTAATATTAAAATTATTGATCATGGGATAACCTAGCACATACCGAGAACAGGTTGGGTTCTTGTTTTTCAGAGACACTCTTTTTCAGATTAACATATAGATGTTTGGCATAAAACCTGTATTCTGAATTTGGGAACAAGGATTGCAATATTGGAACAAAAATGATTGCAATGTTGGAACAAAACCTTTTTGTTTATCTGACATCCAAGTGAAGCTCCTTTCATTTTGGATGCTTAGATCATCTCTCATAAGTTGCAGAAACCATTCCCAACTTGATCTGTTTTCAGATTCTACAATAGCCCAAGCCATGTGATACATTTGATTGTTAGCATTTACCGCAACTGCAAGCAGTAATTGTCCTCCAAAAAAACCTTTTAAAAAATAACCATCCAATACCAAAACAAGTCTAAAATCATAACTAAACCCTTTTTTACAAGCATCCAAACACACAGACGCCCATTCGAACAGAGACTATTAACATTTGATTACAACTGTCGATCCTTGATTACTTCTTAGAATGTCATGGCTTTATTGTCGTAGTTTTCGATACTGGATCACGTCATCTCTCATAATCAGATTAATAGCCATTTCCCTTGTCTTGGAAGCCTTGTATTTGCCAATTCTGACCATATATTCTTTGTTTACATCCGCGATTAAGCTCTTAATCGACTAATCAAGCTCTTCCTACCACCTACAGTTGTTTTGAGCATATTTGAACGAACATCGTTGTTTGTTATTCTTATATATTTTGATGTAGCGTCTCTGTTTTATTCCATATTATCGAACACTTTCTTTAAAATGCTATGATGTAGTAAAATCAACCCCTACATCCAACTCAAGAAACCTTAGCAATGTTGGATTCTTGAAAATTCTCAACTTTTGTGTCCTTTTGTTCGATTCAAGAATCGTCTGCAAAGTCGTTAGGACTTGTCAAAATTATCACTGTTGAAGTACTCTTCTTCTGAACTAAAATCACTTATTACATCATTGCTCACGTCTGATCCATCGACATCCGTCCCACTTATATTATATGGATCTGGATCATAAGTACTTTATTAACTCATAGTATCATTATGATCACCATAAGCTGCTTTAGGTTTTTTCGACTAAGCTGTTTGAATCTGCTCTGTGTGAGCTGTTTGAGGTTATTTAGTAGCATCAAACTGCAATATATCAATATTAATAAATAATGAATCGTCGATTCTGTCAAGAGTTGCTTCAATCTCTATATTTGGGTTATGTTGTACACCATCATTATCATTTGGGTCATGTTATACACCATCAATTTTGTCACCCTCGAGACCATCAGTAACATTAGACTTTACAATAACTTTAGCATTAACTTGTACACTAGTAGGATCATCAGCATGTACACCATCAATGTCATTAGTTTGTAAATCATCATCATCATCTACATTATCTTCTACACCATTAATAACAAAAGCATGTACATAATCTATATCATCCCCGTCTCCCTTCAGACTTTCCTTATCACCCTTTATACTTTCATGATCATTGTCAACCTGTACACCATCAAAATCACCCTTTACACTATCATGTATACTAGCAGGAATTGTACATTTGTATCTTAGTTTAGTAGGGGATACAACTTCTAATGGTGGAGTTCTTCTAAATATATGTTGACTAACCTATCCATACCAAGTTTTTTTGTTACCTCTTAACAATCAGCGTATGGCTATATTAGATTGATAGAATTACTTAAACCCGACACTGAGTAAGCAAAAAAAACATGTCCTCATATTCTTGTTGTTTCTATTAGGATATGGATGACATATAGTTCGAATATAGAAAACTTACTAGGGTTTATGAAATCGATGATTGCCGAGTTTCTTTATTGTACTTCAGTTTTCTTTTGCCCAATAATTTGTCGTCGTAGTGGTACTTTGCGATAAATAAATCCTTATTCAAATCTGAGATACACAAAATAATCATCACCATTTAACCTGAAACAAAACTCTATACCTATCAAAATAAAACGAGCTAAAATTAACTTACCTCTATAATATTGGCTTGTCATGGTGGAAGTCGGACGAATTGCAAATACTGTAAATAGACAAGTTGAATCGCGGGATGATAACAATGGGGAAAGTAGAAGGTGAAAGAAGAAGGATTTCAAATTAAGGTTATGGTAATTAGGGATTTAGGATGAGTAGAGAGAGACAGTAAAAAGGACAAAGAAATGTTCGATATAATTAGGGTTTGAGAATGAGTAATGAGAATTATGTCATTGATTTTTGGGTTTGGGTTATGGGTAGTATTTGGGTTATGGATGTTGGATAAATTAATGAGGCTTAACTAAGTTTTGTTATTGGGTATATAGTTTAACTCAGGTCCAGTCCAATACTATACTAACTTAAGAAAGGTTAACAATAAGGTAAAATGATAGAATATTATGGTAAAATGGTAAAACTAGGTGGCAACTGACTAGGCATAGGAAAATGTATAACTGGACATATTTGTGGGGGACCAATAGTGAGACAAAATTTAAATTTTTAGACTGTCATGTGTCAGATACTCGGAACTCACATGAATATAAAGACTAATTATACAATTTTTTTAAACATAAAAGATGGATGCAATAAAAAGAAAAGTCTATTTCGATACAAAAGTGAAACATAAAGACTAATAACGATTTTTAATCTATTAATAAAAAGAGAATTGCTAATAAAAATCTATTTTTACTCCGTGAAGTCGTTTGTTTTGAATTTTAAAAATTACTCTGTGAAGTCGTTTGTTTTAGATTTTAAAAATTACTCCGTGAAATTATTTTCTTTAACGATTTTTTCCTTCACGGAATCCTATAAATAGAAGAAATTACTCGATGAAGTCACCATAATTTCTAACAAAATTATAATTTCTCTACCTTCTCTATAAAAATTCACCAATTTTCAAAAATTCTAACAATTTTTCAAAAACCCTAATATATAAGTTAAAAACCCTAAATTAAATAAACAACAAAATTAAAAACGAAAATATTAATTAAAACTAAACTAAATTAAAGTAAAGTAATATTAATTAAAAGTTGAACTAAACCTATACTAAATTAATTTAACTAAACCTAAACTAAAGTAATTTAATTAAACATAAACTATTACGTACACTACTGTTGGCTACACACAGCCACCACGAGAAACCTTACCTCTACCTCACCAACGAGCAGCCCGACCGGCGCCGATCACCATCAATGACCAACGCCTTTCACCAATGAAGCACCCAAGTGAGCAGGAAACCAACGAGCAGTCACCCAAACGAGCATATTTGAAACCCTTCGATCCATTGTAACTCTGCGGATCTACGTTGGGGCCCGGGGGCGTAGGCCCCCCTTACCTGAAATATACCTTATATATTTTTTTTAAGGTAATAATATAATATTAAAATAAAAGTTATACGCCCCTTACCTAAATTATAGTTCATCCTACCTAAAATATATATTTTATATAAATAATATTAAAGTAAAAATTTAAGAAAATAATTGTTTTTTAAGAATGTTATAAATTTAAAGTAAAATTTTAATTTAAAAATTATTATGTTGACTATTTTTAATAAACTTTTTAATTAAAAGTTTGAGGCGTTAAAAATTTTAATTTAAAAAATCGTGGATCATGACTATTTTTAAGGAAAAATTTAAGTAAAAAATCTTGAATTTTAAAAGAAAATTTTAAGTTGGTATTTATAAATGGTTGGATGTAGTCTCGGGCATCTCAATCTCTAGAATATTAGAAGTCTTGATTAATTTTGTAAGTATTCTCATTCTTTTTGCGATAATATGTTTTGATTTTATATTCGTTCAATCTTTCTATTTCTAATTAATTATGTTTTATCTCTTACTTTGATTTAGAAAAAGATAATGAATTGCTGCTTATGAACGAGAGAGACGATATTTAAATCAAAGAAAAGAGGAAAAAGGAAGAACACGATCCGAAGGAAGAACACGATACGTCCCAATTTATTTTTTCAAGGTATGTATGTTTTTTTTGTTTTCTTTTGAAATTTTATTATTGTTTTGATCTTAAAACACTTGATAATCAATATTTTTTTCTGATCTGATTTGTGATCACTTAGGAAAGTAAAAATAGATTTACATAGTTTTAGATAGCAAAGTTTTATTTATTGAAATTATTTTTTATAAAGTAATTGATTTTAATTTTTAATCTGTTTAAAGACAATATATATGGAAATATTTGTTATTTTTTAAAATAAAATTATTTATTTATATTATAAATATCTTTTATATAACCAAATTTTATTTATTTTCATCTATTTTTCAAAAATATATTTTTTTATAACAAATTTTATTTACTTTTATGTAAATTTTAAAATATCTTTTTAAAATATTAAATTTGGTTTTGTTATATTTTATTTTATTTTATTTTATATATCTTTTAAAAATAATATATATTAAGATACATTAAGATTTATTGATGTAATAATAACATATTCTAATAAGATATTTTTATTTGTAGACTTATAATGGAGCGTTATTTTGCTAAAAAATCAGAGGATAGTGTTGGTTCTTCAAGTAGCTCGAGTAATAATAATAATATGATTTATCCTAATCTGATTGCCTCTATATCAAGATTAATGATGATAGTGTAGAATTTCATTTTAATGAAGATATAGTGAGTGATCCGGGACTACACCAACTTATTGAAAATCTTGATAGTACTATTAGAGATAAAATTCGACGAGAATTCATATCAAAAGGACCTTGCCAATCAAAAAATCATATTTTCCCCAAAACACAATTTGGGAAAAATAACCGGAGTTTTCAAGTTACATGGTTCGAAAAATATCAATGGTTAGAATACAGTGTGCATAAGGATGCGGCATTTTGTTTAGCCCCCCCTTACTTCAATTCCTAGATCCGCCATTTGTAAGTCTATTTATTATTATTGTTTCCTAGTTTAGGATGGTTTATGGTGTATGATAAGATCCTATTTTTTAGTTTAGGGGTTCAGTGGTTGTATTCATGTTGTTACAGGTATCATTATGGACACACCTGTTCTTCGCCATCGCATGCCATGAACACTTTGTTTCCACCAATCTGTGGCAGAAACAATAGGCGCTCGCGCCATGCGTGTGGCGTGGGAATCTAACACCACGCCATATGTACGACGTGGGTCGTTCTGGTCACCGGATTATCCCAGAAACGGTTTAATCATATTTGTTGGTGTGGATTATATCTGTTTACCCTATTTTGTTAAAAAAAATAACTTTCCAATTGACATGTAGTATTTTCAAGTACGTCTTCACATTTTATATGTTTTTATTTTCAGGTTATGGACTTATGTATGAAGTTTAATGTAACCGAAGACTATTGGTTGCTTCAGGTCGTGAAGTTTGTTAAGTTAATAAGGTTTAATGATATGACTGATGCTTTTTTCTGTCGAGTTCTTTGTAGGATATTTTATGATTATGGACGATTTGGGGCTCAAAATCCAACTCTGCGCAGCCGTGATGAAGTAAAAAACATGTACAATCGTGTGAAATCTGAATCACTGCAGCATTTGTCCAACATGTCTTACAAAATTCAGCAAGAAGTAGCTAAAGTGTGGAACATACTCTGGACATATTTCATTAATGAAGACTTTGGTACTTGTAGTATATCTCGAGGATAGGATTGTTGAGAAAGATTATTATATTCATATTCAAGACAACATGAGATACAATTTCGACTTTTAAATTATATTGCACTATGTACTGTTGTTGTTAATCTCACCTTGTTGGGAAGGTTTTTATTTATATTATATCTAAGATGTATCATTTTGAACATAATTTTCACAAAATGCTAATAATAATATAATGATTAATAATAATGACAATAGTACTTGTAATATTATTATTCCTATTAACACTAATAATGATAATAATAATAATAAGTAATATTATTATTAGTAATAATAATAAATAAGTCATTTTATGGTGATGGTGATGGTGATGGTGATGGTGATGGTGATGGTGATGGTGATGGTGATGGTGATGGTGATGGTGATGGTGATGGTGATGGTGATGGTGATGGTGATGGTGATGGTGATGGTGATGGTGATGGTGATGGTGATGGTGATGGTGATGGTGATGGTGATGGTGATGGTGATGGTGATGGTGATGGTGATGGTGATGGTGATGGTGATGGTGATGGTGATGGTGATGGTGATGGTGATGGTGATGGTGATGGTGATGGTGATGGTGATGGTGATGGTGATGGTGATGGTGATGGTGATGGTGATGGTGATGGTGATGGTGATGGTGATGGTGATGGTGATGGTGATGGTGATGGTGATGGTGATGGTGATGGTGATGGTGATGGTGATGGTGATGGTGATGGTGATGGTGATGGTGATGGTGATGGTGATGGTGATGGTGATGGTGATGGTGATGGTGATGGTGATGGTGATGGTGATGGTGATGGTGATGGTGATGGTGATGGTGATGGTGATGGTGATGGTGATGGTGATGGTGATGGTGATGGTGATGGTGATGGTGATGGTGATGGTGATGGTGATGGTGATGGTGATGGTGATGGTGATGGTGATGGTGATGGTGATGGTGATGGTGATGGTGATGGTGATGGTGATGGTGATGGTGATGGTGATGGTGATGGTGATGGTGATGGTGATGGTGATGGTGATGGTGATGGTGATGGTGATGGTGATGGTGATGGTGATGGTGATGGTGATGGTGATGGTGATGGTGATGGTGATGGTGATGGTGATGGTGATGGTGATGGTGATGGTGATGGTGATGGTGATGGTGATGGTGATGGTGATGGTGATGGTGATGGTGATGGTGATGGTGATGGTGATGGTGATGGTGATGGTGATGGTGATGGTGATGGTGATGGTGATGGTGATGGTGATGGTGATGGTGATGGTGATGGTGATGGTGATGGTGATGGTGATGGTGATGGTGATGGTGATGGTGATGGTGATGGTGATGGTGATGGTGATGGTGATGGTGATGGTGATGGTGATGGTGATGGTGATGGTGATAATCATCTTCGTTCAATTATAAATGTCTTCGGGTGTTTTCCCTCTTTTTCCCCACTCTCTAGATGTTATGTTAACCGAGATACCTAACGATTTCACGTACTTTTGACTCACTTGGTCATTGAGTCTAAGCTATACTCGTCGTGAATCGTGAAATGATGAGCGTAGTTAGAAACAAGCAAAAATTCGCATTGGGTAACCTCCTGCAACGTGTAAAAAGTAAACAAATCAATTAAACCGACATTCCGAATTATTTTAGGCTATTCCCTCGGTGGTATGGTGCATAGAACACTCCATACGCCATCTCGTGACGTAACCGACCAATCGCACACCACACATGTGACGTTGATTATAGTCGTTACGCCATGAGATGGCTATGAAGTGTTCTATGCGCCACTATGTTGGCGAAGAAGACTACCTCAACGCCAACGTATGGCGAAGAACAAAAAAATCGTTTTTTTTAACTCTCTATTTTGTAAAAAATACGGTGGAAGGTAAATTATCTCCTTGGAGTCCGCTGGTCTGGAGGGTAACTGGTTTCGACTTAATTTCGATCATGTTATGGAGGTTTTGAGAAATAAATGGGTTTATAGGTTTGGTGTTTTGAAGTTTTTGTTAGTTTGGAGAAGATGAATTATGGTTTGGTGGTTGAGATTATGTTTTAAAATAACGAATGATTTCTACCTTAGACGAATTCGAGAGAGACTACTGCTCTTTTTATCAAGATTAAAAGAGAAATCGAGTAGTTGGCTATGGTTTGTTGTTTTTCAAGATTAGAAGAGAAATCTTGAAGAGGAGACCGTCTTTATACTGGCTAGGCTAGGGTTATGGTTTATGGGGGATTGATGTGAAAAGCTAATAGGACTGGTTGGGTGTGTATAAGTTAATATGATGAAGGTAGTTGATATGAGGGTAGAAATCGATGGAGTTGCTGAAAAATCAATGGGTTTGGAATAAAAAAAAAAAATATGTTATTTCTTTTATAGAGAAAATAACAAAATGGAATTCCCTTTTATTTAAGGAGAAAATAGTTTTCCTTTTTTTTGTACTAAAAATAAAAAATAGAAGACTCACATTTAAAAACAATTCTTTTAACACTCCCTTAATAAAAATCCAACTATTTTAGTTTTTACTTTCATGTAAAAATTAAACTATTTATTTGTTAAAAAAAAAAACACACGTAGATTAGCAAAAATTAAAGTATGTTGATCATTTGAAATTACACCATATCCTATGTAAGTGAAATTACGTCTTAATCATTTTATGCATGTTTAATTCCGTGCTGTGTTTTCACTGACTGCGAAAAGTTTCCACCGATTCATCATTCATCATCATTAAGTAATTATATATAGGTTTTGGTTTTCCGCACGAACAATTTTTTATTTTAATAAGTGTACGCAAAAAAAAGTATCGAATTAAATAAAAAAAAATTAAATTTACCATACAATGGACGTCATAATTATCTAATCTATTGTAAGGTATAAAATATAATATAATCATTGTACATAAATAAGAAATAAAATAAAATACAATTATCTATAAAAAAAATTAGAAAATGTCCATAAATACGAACGGAACTATGTTGTTACTATTTATGAGCAATTTTCTTTTTCTTTATCTTTTTTTCAACTATCTTTAAAAAAAATTCAAAAGTGGCATATTTAGTTTGTTCCTTTTTTCCCCTTAAATTCCGATTTGAAACAAATAATATTTTTTAAAGAAACATAAAAATTAAATTTTGGTTCAAAAATAAAAAATGAATAGGACGTGAACATTTGAGATATTTTAAAGCGTTAGAGATTGAATGTGAATTTTTATCGTATTGTTAATAAGAAATTTAGAGATCAAATGAAAGTAAAATTTAGTAAAATTTGATTTTGAATATTCGAAAAAGATTTCCCATCTTGATTTAAATACCAAATTTCAACAATTTTTTTTTATTATTATTCACAAATAAATCTGTTATTATATATTTAATAAAATATTTATTTGTAAATAAAAATTAGGAAACCAAAACACAGACTAAAATGCCAAATTATTTTGCAGGGATGAAGTGTCTTGAACTAAAAATTAAATTATTTTGTCCATTGGATGCAAAGAGATATTATTGTATTAACCGTTGGATGAGAAGACCGAGGATCACAATATTGGCCGTTTGATTAAACCCCTAAATTAATGTATTAACCGTTGGATTAAACCCCCTAAATTGATATATTAACCGTTGGATTAAACCCCTAAATTTATATATGAAGCGTTGGATTAAACCTTAATTTCTTACTTAGATCATTGATGAATGAGAGATACATACAGCATACAAAGTTAAGGGTTTGGTTTTTCCTAGTCGTAGAACCCAACTAGATTCGATTATAGTAAACCCTACGACGAAGAACATGAACCCAGGTAAAACAGCCATAATCAACCAGGTAATCAATTCAGTCATTCCCCAACCCATTAACGATGAGCTCAGATCAACCATTCTCTCTCATTTTGCCTCTGCTTCTCGTCGCACTCCTTCGCATCCCCCTTATTCTCTGGTAATTCCATCTAACTCCAGATTTATGCTCAATAAATCTCTATTACTATAGTCAATTTTTTGTTTATCGATGTTTCCTGGTGTAATATCTGTTCGTATAAGATTGTTCTTTGATCCGATTTTTGTTTGATTAAAACTTTTGCAATTGCATGATCGAACAACAGTGGTTCATAGTTTTATTCATGGGTTTTCTACTCAACCCTTGACTTTTATAGTGTTTTCATCTTCATACGCTGGAAAAAAATTATATGGCTTCTGGGTTTGATCTCTTCGTTTGTTTATGGAATATCTTACAATTTGTGTTTGGCATGTGTGAGTGAGTGAAAGCGATTTTTTATAGGTCTATTTTGTGTTAGAAAATTTGGGATTCTCCTCCTTTCTGCTGGATTTAGGGTTAGTTCATTCAGTTTTAGTAAAAGGTGTTTTTTTTTATTTCTCTGCATACTGGATTCCAGGTCTACATATAGGATCAAAAATTTATATTACTGTTTGTTGTTTGTTAAAGAGGAAATTGAGTAATGCCTGTCTCACTAGTAAGGACACCATGCAACCAACTGCCATGAAATGAGATGAGTTATTCTAAGCTGCATATTGTTTTTTCGAGTTTGGCTCGAATGGAACTTCTAAAGTTCAGGCTGTACCTCAACTCAAAGCTAGAAACTCTGTAAAACTAGGTTAAAGTCTGCCTATGGCATGGCTTGAGTAGGTTAAAGTCTACCTATGGCATTGTTTTTAGACAACACTCAGCTTCACCTGAAAGTCCATGAGCTAGGCTTGGCTTCGATGTGTCAAGCTCGGTTAGGTCTAGCCAAGGTTTAGTTCTAGCCTAACCTACTCAAGAACTTGATCATATAATAGCTTGAACTGAACTGATCTATGTGTTCACTATTCAATTTTGAAAATTAGCACGAATCTGGCCATCTTCTAAAGTTCGTTTAGAGATATCGACAACTCTATATACAAGGAAATTGATGCATTGATGTAAACTCTGCTGTGTTTAGTTGTGTTGCCAGTTAAATGTGATATTATGCGTTTGTAATCCTCTGCTATGAGGAAATTTTTCTTTCTCAAATAGGAATTTGTGTGTATTCTTACTACAATATTAAAAGTTGGTATAAAAATTCTCCGACTTGATAACATATTATACATGTTTATTTTTTTTGGTTGGTGCAGATGATACATACTGCAATAACTGCGCTAAATGAGAAAGGTGGCTCAAGTGTGGCAGGGATATCGGATTATATAACAAGAGAGTACAAGGACTTGCCACTGGGGCACTCAAGTTTCCTGAATCATCATCTGAAGAAGTGTTGTCTTGAAAAACTAATTGTGTACACAAAAGGAGGACGCTATAAGCTTCTTGATGCTACTACTAGCGATATTCAAGAAAAAAATCAAATGCAACAAACTGAGAGAATTGAAGAATGGAATGAAAAAAGTCAAGAGCTTATTAAATCTCCTAAACGGCAGAAGAATGGACTCCCATATGACCAAACTAAATCGACTCAAAGGCCGGAAAAGGTATAGTTTCCTTCATTTTTTAATACTAGTTTTTTTATCATTCTATACAGGTTAACTTTGGTAATAATTAATCAAACTAAAAAGTCGGTTTGAGCTTGGTTTGAGATGAAACTCATTATTCTTTATCTAGGCAAGAAGTGTATAATGGAAATTTATACTTCAAAACACAAAAATAAAAAAATAAATTAAGGCCACTCAAATTAAGGCCAATATGTCACTAAAATTGAATAACCTCGAATTAAATCATGCATTATGCATTAAATCATTTTATTTTATTTCAAAGGTGCAACCTTTCCATACTCTTCTTCTTCCACATTTAGGCCAAATCTGACAATAAAGTTATTACTGTTTAGACTCTCTCTGTATAATATGCCAAGGTGATGTACATTATCAATTGTATGATTTATTGTATTTTAACATTGCGGCCTACCTAGAGTCTTATATGATATTTCTTGAAAACTTTGATATTAGCTCTTATATTGTTGTCTGATGTTATACATTATCTAATGTTCCTACAGGGGTTTGGTGTAGAGTTTCATAGTGTTGGGTGTACAGAGCCGGCACCACAAGAAACTAGTGGTGTAGAGTTTCATAGCGCTGGGTGTATAAAGAAGGCACCACAAGAAACAAGTGGTGTGGAGTTTCATAGTGTTGGGTGTATCCAGAAGGCACCACAAGAAACAAGTAGATGTAGAGAGGTGTCTTATACTGCCAGGCTTGGTAAAGAACAAAAACAAATACAAACACGAAGAGAAATACCAACTCGGAGAATTAAGTCTAAATTCGGAACATGTCGTCTTTGCGAATGCAGTGATGGTGGCCAAAACTCGATTTCTCCTCATGGTAAACGAATTCCCATACGGACTAGAAGGGGAGATTCTTTTATTGAAATGATAGAAAAAGAGTCTTTTGAAGGGGTTGGGCAATGGAAGAGAAAAAAAGTTGTCTGTGGTCTTGCAGCACATGGAGAAAGGAAGCGTTTGTGTGGTTCTCAACTAAAGTTATCCGAAAAACAAGCAATTCCATTGTCGCTTGAATCGGAATTGCTTGAATCGAAATGGCTTAAAGGAAAGCTTGAGATGGACCGGAAAATGATTTGTCTTTCGAAACCTACAAGCCCTATAAAGTCCCAAGAGATTATATCAAAAGAGTTGGTTCAACAACAACCGAAGCCATTACAAGTTTATGTTCGGAGGAAATGGCACAAATCCAACCAAAATAACTAGATGCCTCTACTTATTCAAATTTTCACCGTCTAGCTGTGCATAGCCACATTAACAATTTTGTTAAGCTATTTTTTAAGTTTCTTTCCTGAGCCACATTAACAATTTTGTTATGATATTTTTTTATGTTTCTTTCCTGACATGCTTGAATTCAGGGTAACTAGATTATGGGATTTATTAAGTAGAAGATTCTTAGATTTATTATGTAGATTGTTAGATGAAAAAAAGATGATGAAATTTAAATTGTTAAGGTATGTTTTATCTAACCCCTAGAGGTTAACCAATGTTCAACAAAAGTGTTTTCTTACTAGATAAGTACTCTTTAGTATCTTGGTTTATTCCATCATTGGTTGCAATTCTGCAAATAACCATTAATAAAAATATTTATATAGAAGATATAATATATAAAAAATGAACTTATTTTGTCTAACCCTTTATCATCTTATTTTTTATCCAATTCAATCTATAAAGATCTACAACACATAATCGAAACACCTAAACACCAACCAAATATGAAATTTTATTTTATCTTATAAAAAGAAAAGAAAAACATTTCCAAAATAAAATAAACTCAAAAGAAATAATATTTTTTCCAATAATAGATTTTGTTATTTGGATTGAAATTATTAGTGCGCGATTCTTATTTAATTTCCACCAAGATTTGAAAATTAAAACCTTTTAATACTTGATTTCGAGCCGCTAGTGATTATATGTTCTGGATAATATTGAATTTTTGTCTGAGATGACTCTGCACGGCAAATAAATCTCCATAGAAAATTTTCATGCGCTATATCGGAAATGTGAGATAATTGTGTGTTGATTTTTTATATAACCAATATTGTGTATTTTATATTTTGTAGGGCTAATTTGACATATATATATATATATATATATATATATAATTAATTGTTGTTATAAATTGTACTATTCAATTTCAAAGAGTAGAGAGTAAATTATATTTTGAACCAAAATATTCAATAAATAAATAATTATGATAAAAGAATTTATTATAAAAAAATATAATACATAATCAAAATAAAAAATTATAGTTGATGGATATTCATATTCCGCTTCATTTACTTTTTCTTATGCACTTAAAGTTAAGTATTTATATTTTTTGTCTAAAAATAAAAATATAAAAAAATTCAGGGTAAAAATACAAAAAAAATTCAGGTAATTTTTGTCTAAAAGTAAAAATACAAACAAATTCAGGGTAAAAATACAAAAAAAATTCAGGTAACCAACATTTTTGTCTAAAAGTAAAAATACAGTAAAAATTTAGATTGTGAAGGGATTCGGACTCATGACCAAACCAGCATGCATTACTCAACCAACTCGGCTACCCCTTGGGTAAAAAAATAGAATATTTTTATACTTCATTTTGACACTATTTAAAAAGTATCGAATAATTTTATGGAAATCGCTAAGAAAATGACAATTTTTATTCCGTAAAGTCGCACAAAATAAAAAGTTAAAATTACCTCGTAAGTTAATGTTTTTGACAATTTTACCTTTCACAAAATATCTTAAATAGATAAATTACTCCATGAAATTACCATAATTTAAAAATGAACATTTTCTCTCCATTCTCTCTAAAGAAATTCTTCGATTTTCAAAAACCTAAACTAATAATTTTTTACTAAAACTAAACTAAAGTTATTCAAATTATATCTAATCACTGTGTTTATGAACAGTGAATCAGTCTTTTACAATTTTATCCCTGGTTTTAAATGGAGGAAGAAAAATTCAATTTGGAAAAAATGAAAATTTTGTATATAGGCTAATGAAACTGATAATTAAAAAGACCATTTGTAAGCTTTATTAAATATGTCCTTTAGTTAACTTCAAGAAACAGAGCATTGCTCTAAGAAGTTCAAGATCTTCATCTAATCAAGAACCATTCTTCACAATCTGATCCTTCTTTTCTTTTTCTCTCTCTCAATTCATTTGATTGTTTCTACATTTCCTTATCTTTATTTTGATCCCGAACTTATCTTCACGATAAAATTCAGGAAATAGAGACCTATAATAATGCTTTCCCAACACTCAAAAGTTCTGATACTCATGAAAACCCACCTAAAAAAAGCTTTGCCGATGTGGTCAATCCTTCAAGAACAATCCCTGCAGAAGAGATGAAACCAATATCAATCAAACACCTCCTTTCCCACATATCAATTCAGTTAAAAAAAGAAACAAAAGACTCTCTCGAAGGTTGCCGAAAATTTACTATAATCGTTAAATTTACTCAGGGCATCCCCAAAAGACAAATTTTAAATTATTTTTTGGATTCAAAGAAACTTAAAAGAGAGGTTAATGTTAGTAGTTGTGACTCTCGACACCTCCTAATTAAACTGTCTACCAAAGAGGACTTGTGTAAACTTTGGGCAAGAACCATTTGGACAGTTGGGGATAAAATCATGAGACTTCTCAAATGGTCTCCTGATTTTAATCCTAAGTACGAAAATTCTGTTGTGCCTACTTGGATAAGGATAGATCGGATCCCTGAATATCTATTCAAAGAATAAATTATATTAACCATCGCGGAATCCATTGGATAACCTCTGAAGGCTTGGGTCCCTTCCAAGAATAGGGTTCTGTTTAATGCATGTTATGTTCTTGTTGACCTCAACATCTCCTTGAAACTGCAGCACGATGTCTGCGTGGGATTCAGGTCCAATGATGGTTGCTGGATCCACATCAGTTACAAGGACATCCCAGCTTATTGTCACCAATGCTTCCATATTGGTCATGCGTCAGCCTCATGTAGGAAGTATTCAAGAAAACTTGAGGAAAAAGCAGAAGGAAACACACATCAACAAAGAAATTAACAACAAACCTAAACTGCAATCCAAGATATATGTTCCTATCAACAAAGAAAAGGAGGAAAAGCCTGAAGTTCACAAGGAAGAGAAGGAAAAAAATGAAGAGAACAACATCAAAATCACCATCTCCAATTCTAAATCTCCTGTTTTTAAGGATGACAAAGGAAAAGTTTATATTAACATAGCTACCTATACCAACACTCCTAAAAGCACTGATATCGTAGAAGCTATCAAAAATATCAAAGTTGATTGCAAAATAACAAAAGAAGATACTTACAGACCTAATAACCTCAATTTTGGAAGCCTGCCTTCAACTCCGATATTAAAGACGAAAGATACTGACCCCTGCTTCAAAACTATTCTCAGCAAAAGACTCAAGGCTGCAAAAGTCAAAGATAGAAACATAAGTGAGAAAAGAATATATAAGTCCATGTTTGGAGACAAAAAACAAACTAATTCTCCTGAATATGATCAACATACTTAATTAGAACATCTGTGGGATATCCAACAAATCTTCTCAAAGGAGGCTTAAGAATATTATCATCAACAAAAAGATTAGTATTGTATGCATTCAAGAGCCTATGGTGGACTCATCTCACATTTCTACTATTGTTTCTTACCTGGGTTTTAATCATTTCTCATTCAACTACATTAGTAAAATCTGGCTCATATGGTCTGACTGGTTTAACATCAATATCACTCTGGATCACCCCCAGCTTCTCAGTGCTGAAATTTCTCTCCTCCACTTCAATAACAAAATCACCCTTACTGTTATTTATGCCAAATGTCAGAGAAGAAGTAGAGTGGAATTGTGGCATACTCTAAGGGAAATTGATGTCTCTATCAAGGCTTAGATGGTTCTTGGAGATTTTAATATTATCCTCAACTCCACTAAGAAAAAAGGATACTCAAACTTCTGCACCAATAGTTCAGATTATTTCAACAGAGCTATCATCAATTGCAATCTTGAAGACGTTGGATACATGGGCAACAGATTTACCTATACCAATAAAACCAAATGGAAGCGCCTCAACCGTGTTCTGTACAACTCGGACTGGACAGACCTTTTTAATAGCACTCTTGTTATCACGTTCCCATGAATTGCTCAGAGCACTTGCCCATCCTCATCTTCATCTCAAACAGAAAGACCTATAAAAAATATTGCTTTAAATTCTTAAATATGTGGTGTCTTAATGATGATTTCTTGCCTTTTGTATCTGCTAACTGAATGATCAATGTGCAAGGGCCTCCAATCAAAAAATTCTGGAACAAGTTGAAGCGCTTGAAAAATGCTCTCAAAGGATGAAACAAATCAAGCTGATAAAGAGGTTAATATCCATGAAGAGAAGATCTTGAATAACAATAATAATATCAATAAAATCAACCTTTCTAAGGCTCATGCTCACCTTATCAAAGCCCTGAATTAAGAGCAAAGATTCTGGCACCAAAAAACTTACTCAACCTGGATCAAAGATAGTGACCGTAATACCAAAACCTATCACAATTTCATCAAGAAAAGAATCTGGAGAAATTGCATCACCAAAATCAAAGAAGGGCCTAACTGGATCACCAATGAAGACCATATCTGTAATTCTGCAGTTTCCTACTTTTAAAACATATTAACTGAAAATACCTACTCTAATTAATATCTGAAACTGAACACCTTAACAATTATCTCTTTAATTTTATACCTAATATCATTACTGAACAGGAGAATTCTTACCTTTTGTGCAAGCCAACTGAAGTGAAAATCTTCAAATCCATCAAAGGTCTCTGTCCTACCAGTGTAGTCGGCATGGATGGATTCAACTCCACCTTCTTCACCAATTGCTGGAGCATATCAAAGAAGATATCCTGGAAGCTATCATATCCTTTTTCAATGACTATCCCCTTCCTCGATGGGATCTAGCCACAGGTCCTGTTCTCATCCCCAAAACCCAAAACTCTTCCTATTGGAAGAATTTTAGGCCTATAAGCCTTTGTTCTACTTTTAATAAAATTATCTCCAAGATTATCTGCAACAGATTGGATTTAATTATGCATAAAATTGTTTTAGAGAGCCAGGGAGCTTATATTACCAAAATATACATCCATGATAACATACTCCTGGCCAATGAACTAATTTATGATCTGAATAGAAAAACCAAAGATGGAAACATACTCATTAAAGTTGACATGGCCAAAGCTTTTGGCAGATTGTCATTCAGCTTTCTTGGCCAAGTCCTTTCCACCTTTGGTTTCAACACAAACTTCATCAAATTAATCAAAAATATCATAACACATGTTAAAACCTCTATCCTCATCTATGGCAAAGCCACTGGTTACTTCAGCACTAAAAGAGGTATGAGACAAGGAGATCTCTTATCTCTCTACCTCTTTATTATTGCTAAAGAAACTTTAATTAGAGGTCTTAACATGCTTGATTACAACAACAAATACATTCAATATAAGACAAGAATAAATATTTGTATACCATCTCTAGTTTTTGCTGATGATATACTCATATTTACTAATGGGTCATCTTATGTTATTGCTACATTGAGTAAGTTTCTGCAGGATTATCAGGACTCTTCAAGGAAAACAATTAACAAGGAAAAAACTATAATCATTACATCTATCAATCTCTACAGCAACAAGATCAAGACCCTGACAAATATCATTGGGTGCATTAATGACAATCTGTATTTCTCCTACTTGGGGTTACGCTCAACAACAATAATTGGAACATCAACTATGAGACCCTGATTAACAATATCATAAGCAAAATCAGAGACTGGAAAGGAAAGAACCTTTCATTTGCAGGGAGACTCGGCCTTATCAATTCTATCCTCGTGGCTCCTCCCTCCTACTGGATGCAGAGCGACATTCTTTCTAACAACACCATTGACAAAATCGAAAAGCTATTCAATAGCTTTCTTTGGGGTTCTAAACAAAACAAAACCAAAACTCACTGGTGTAATTGGAGTAAGATATATAAAACTTACCTTGAATGGGGACTCAATGTGCGAAATCTTAAAGACCTTCAAGAAGTGGCATCCTGCAACTTGTGGTGGAAATTCAGACTGAATGATTCCTTATGGGCCCGATTTATCCATAGTACTTACGGTAACAACAACTATCCTCTAGACGCTGATTTTAACACCAAGAAAGGTTCCAATGTTTGGAAAAGATTATGTGCTATCAAAGACAAGCAGAGCCTCTCATCATGCATAATGAATCTGATCCTCCTCATGGTCTATCACTAAAGATGGCTTGTTTACAACCAAATACAAGTGGAACTACTTCCGAACAAAGTACAACCATTCTAATATCTTTGGTAACCTTTGGAACAACATCACCCCCATGAAGTGTTCATTTATGACCTGGAGAATCCTTCACAAAAGGCTCCCAAGTGATGACATACTACAGAATAAACATTTCACATTAGTATCGAAATGTCAATTTTGTAGCAACTCTGAAACCATCAACCATTTATTTGTTGAATGTCTCTTGGCTTGGAGTATCTAGAATCATTTTTTACTCATGTTCAAAATTAGAATTGATAAATTTATGTCCTTTCCTCACCTCCTCAGAACCTGGTTCCGGGCTTCTACTAAATCGGTTCATATATGCTTTATCATGCCTTCAATTGTTGCGTGGTCATTTGGAAGATGAGAAACAAGTCTAAAATCAAAATCCAATCTTGTACTCCATCCTCAGCTATCAACCTCATCACTCACACCATTAACAGTCTAGACTCGGCTTCCTTTTTAATTCAAAGCACTGGACCTGTTTCAACTTTGTCGCCCTTGTCTTGGGATGTTACAATATCATCAAATCAAAACCCCCTTCATTGCACTACTAGATTCCCCCTAACAATGGCAGAATCAAAATCAATATCGATGGTTCCTCTCTTCTTGCTTTACATATGTCCTTCAGGTTTTATAAATATATCTAAGTTCAACCGTACGTTTTATGTAACATTGAAGTGTTTAAGAAAATATTACTTTCCTTCCAAAACCGTATCAAACTTCAAGATATAAAAAAATTAATTACTCTATTGTGTTATTAAATTATTTTAATATATTTTTGAAAGAACTCTTGACGTGGAACACTAACTTTTAAACATGTTGTCTGTTTTTTTAATACGTGTGTATGTTTGGGATAACTTACAATGTGGATCGATAAATTTCAAACATCGTCTATTATTTAATACGTGTTATTTATATAGGTTATTCACTATTTTTTTGTTACTTTTTTCTTCATCATTACATGTATATATATAAAGTATTTTATTATCTTCGCTTCAGAAGACATATTTTATATATATACATACCAGGTTTCTTCTTACCTAAGTCTCTTCTTATCTTCGCTTCAGAAGACATATTTTATATATATACATACCAGGTCGCTTCAGAAGACATACCGTATTTGCTTTACTTCGCTCTTCTTTTCTTTTCTTTTTTTAATTTCATTTATAAAACTATTTTTTATTTCAATGAGTTGATCATAAATTTAAAACTATGATGTTAGCAAAAAAATAGATTTTTGTTTTGATATTTAAAGAGAATAAATGAAAAAAAACAATCAGATTTTTTATAAAAGAATAATAATAAAGCTATGATTAGGTGTGAGTTTCTTATATGTTCCAAAAATTATGTAGGGATTTATATAAAATGTTTCAGAAACGTAATCAAACTCTTCAAAAGTTACCAAAATCAATGAATTAGACACGATTTTATTAATAAATGAGAAACGAAAGAAAAAAAAATGGAAGCTTTTAGATGATAATTTTTTTATTTCATGTTTTTTCAAACGATGTTAACTACGAATTTTGGTTTTGACCTTTTTTTTCTCTACTTTTTTTTTAGATTGGATTTTAATATGATGTTGTGGGTTTTGTTTAATTGTTGATTTTATTTTTACAGAAATTAAAAAATTGAACGAAGTTGAACCAGGTGTAAAGTTTTCTTATAAATTTATTTTCACCCAGTTTAGATTATAGGAAGACGAATTCTTATTTGCATTATTTATTTTCACCCAGTTTAGATTATGGGAAGACGAATTCTTATTTGGAAGGTAAAGATTTTGGCCACCACCCTAACAAATCTTACTCTCGAACAAAGTACCCCCTAGCCTCCTTCCTCTCAATTGACTTGCTTCCACTCTAAACATGTTGGAAGACTACCTGACCATAGCTATTAGACCGCTTTATCACCATTTTGTCTTGTTCCTTAGAACCAGAGTTCTGTTTGGGTCTGACGCTCTGATACCGCCTCCGTATATAAGTACGGATGACACGATCTCAACACTAGTATGATATTGTCCGCTTTGGCACCCGAAGGCCCTCACGACTTTGCATTTGGTCCACTACCAAAAGGCCTCAAACCAGTTGAGATATGTTCTTACTTATATACCATTGATCCTTCCCATGTTTCACTGATGTGGGACTTTGGTCGCCACTATAACATTTTATTTTGTTGATTTCATAGGTAGTACTCTTCTAATTTAGTATATAATTTTGATTATAAATTTTATTTGTTGATTATATATATATATATATATTATTTTGATTTTTAGTATATATATGTATGATTCTTTTAAATAGATTTATGTGTTTTTTATATTTAAAGTTTTTAACGAATTAGAGTTGTGGTTGCTTTTTTAAATAGATTTGCTTTTCAAGATCTGGTAATAAAATATTATTAATTAAAAGAAATAATATGTTGCCTCTATCCTAATTACAATATTAATATATAATTAAGTAATCCCTAACTCTTTTATATTAGTATCCAATTAAAATATTTAATTTTTTAAATATTTTGTTTGTACAAAATTTAGAGTTTACGTAATTCTTGTCTTACTATGATTTTTGTTGTTTGAATTTTTTTATGAAGGTGATTGTATTTTAATTGAAGCATGACAATAGTACTATTGTTTTATATAAATATTTTAATTAGTGTGAGATGTTATTATAGATTTTGACAAAAAGAGTTATATTTTATATTTTATGTCTATTGTAACATGTTTTTATTTATTTATATCAATTTCGTAAAAATTAATCAGGTTAACATTGGTATGATAAAACTTTGGCATTACAAAAATCATTATTTTTCAGTGTATTACATCGGTATACATTATATAAATATTATCAATTTTTATAAAATTATGTTAATCTAGAATAGGATAAAATCATGAAAAATCACTAATTTTTAACGCATTACTATGATATATATTTTATAAAAAACTTTATTATGATGCACGGGTAATTTTTCTAGTTAAAAGTAAAGTAAATTCATTCGAATTAAAAACTAACCTACAAGTAACTAGCTTTCCTTTACCCGCAACATCCACCATGAAAACCTTACCCTCACCTCACGGCTGCCACAAACAATCAGCAGCAACACCAAATCGAGCATACAGCCACCACTGGAATCACCACCACCCAACAACCAAAGTACTCATTGGAAAGGAAATACGCTAATTTCCCAGCAAATCACTTCTAAATTTGCTTAAGGTAAAAAGGGGTTTCAAGAAAATACACAATTTTTCTGCAATCAAATCAAAAGAAAAGAAACACAAAACAAAAGTGAAATCAAATACACAATTGTTAACGGAGTTCAGCAAATTATGCCTACGTCTCCGGACCTGCTGCAGATCGATTTTATTAGAAAGACACAGTGACTCTGCCGTTTTCGATGCATACACAAAAACTCTAGCTCTAGGTTTTGTAGAGACAATGGGAGTTCAGAAAAAGAAGAAGAAGAAGGAAATGTCAATGGGGACGAACTCAAAGGCCATTAGATTTTTATATGTTGTTTTTATGCGAGCCCTTGCTGCATACAATGCCTTTTGTTGTTTAAATTAGATATTTTTCTTCGAGCCCTTTGCATAGCCAATACATTTTTGTAACATTATCCCTGGAATTTATCAAGTCCTTGGGACTTTTAAGGTATTTTTATATTAGCTATCATCTCATTAACTTAGTTTATTTCTTTATATATTTTTATCTTTATTTCTTAGTCGAGTTTATCCAAAGGTAATTAATCTTTAAACAGAAACCACTCGAAGGAAACAAAAACTTAACGTACACAAACCATTCGAAGGTAATCCATTCGAAGATAACAAAAACTAAACATACATAAGTCATGCGAAGGTTATTCATTCGGAGGCAACGAAAAATTAACATACACAAACCATTTAAAGGAAATCTATTTATATGCAACACGAACTTAACATACGGAACCTATTTAAAGGTAATCCATTCGTAGGTAACAAAATGTTAACATACACTAAACATTTCAAGGTAATCCATTCGAAGGAAACAAAAACTTAACATACATAAGCCATTCAAAGGTAACAAAAACTTAGCATACATAAGTTTTAAAGGAAAAAGTGGTAGATTGATGATAACTTAGACACCTCATTAAAACCTCCCCGAGCCACCAGGGTAGGAAAACATATGCCCCCAAATATTTACACTGAATAAAAAACAAAGTAAATATTTACGATATATGTTTATTCAAGATATAACCTTAAGTTTTAGATATTCCACGGGTTCCTGAGAGGACTTCATTCTTGGTCAACTAGTCGATATGTTCCTTGCTTAACTTTTTCACACACAATGTATGACCCTTCCCAGTTTGAAGCCAACTTCCCAAACTTCTTGTCTTTGGTATTTAAAAAACCTTTTATTAAAAACTTATCCCCCACTTGGAATTCTATTATTCGTACCTTAGATGTGTACCTACTTCTCATCAAACCCTGATAAAGAACCATTCTTAAATGCGCTTTAATTCTATTTTCTCCGATGAAATCTAGCTGAGCTCTTATTGCAGCTTTATTTTCTTCTTTGGAATAATTTTGAACCCCGAAAGAAGGAATAATAGCTTCTACCAGTGTTGTTACATCCATTTCATAGACTAGAGCAAAAGAAGATTCTTGTGTGGAAGTATGTAGAGTAATTCGATAGGCCTACAATACTTCGTGTAAGTAATTTGGCCATTTGTTTGCTGCTCCTTATAAATTATTTTTGAGACCCGTCAAAATAGTTATGTTTGCCACATCTATTTGTCTATAGTGAAGAGAAGCAATGGCGAATTCCTCTTGATCTACAAAAAAATTCCATATCCATATTGTGAAACTGAGGGCCATTATCAGTTGTAATACGTCTAAGAATTATGCATCTACAATAAATATTAGAAAAGATAAACTTGATTACTGCTTTGGAAGTAGTTCTGGAGAGGGGCGCAACTTTTATCCATTTTGAAAAATAGTCGATTACCAAGATAATAGTTCGACATCCTCCAGAAACCATTTGAAGGGGTCCAACAAACTCAAGCCCAACCTATCAAAATGTACCGCTTCAGAAACTGACTCCATAAGAACTGCCTGTACATATAATGCACTTTCATATCTCTGACCCGAATCATATCTTCTAACTAACTATTTTGCATATGTAATGATAGATTTCCAATAATACCCTGCTAATAAGACCATTCTAGTCAAGGCTTTGTAGCCACAATGGACATACCCTTCCTCATCATCTAATTTAGATAGATTTGTTTGGGATTCATCGGATCCATGCTAGCACAATAAATGCTTACTAAAAGATCTTTTATATTGGGTACCTCCCCAAACTAAAAACTCGTGTCCTTTAAATTCCAACTTTTTAGCTAGGTTTTTATCTTCGGGAAGACTTTTTTTAGTAATGAACTCTCTGATACCATACCTCCAGTCTTGAATGACTGTGGTTCATATTTGGAAAATTTCATCATTTTCAACTTCCATTTTGAGGGTCGCTGTTATGAAAGGGCATTCTTGTACCAAAATCCAAGGGTATGCCTCAAAATATGCAGTAGTAGCTAAAGAGTCAACCATCAAATGTTATGATCTTGGCACCTGTTCCTATTTTACACATTTAAAGCAATCAAAAATTTCTCTCAACTCTTGCAAATACTTCACAAATTATTCTTAAATGGTCATTTACCAAGAATAGCCTCTCATTCGAACTCCCCAATAACCTCAACGGAGTTGACTGTAAACCCTATTATGCTTCTGTTTGACTAAAGTATGATAGATATGTTCTTCATCTATTTATAGGTAGATAGAAACAAAATATTAGTTGAGCTACTAGTGTCAATAAAAGTTTTTTCAGATTTTTGTGCCCGCAATAGATGCATATATCACCACAACATCCTCATGCGATCTTGTGATATTTCTTGAATCATCTTCACCAAAAACTATGAAAGGAGCAGGGTTCTGGTGCCAATGCAAATATATTTCCCTTCCAATTGCGTGGTCAAACTAACCATATGTTTTTTCCCGAAACAACTCGAATGTGATGTCATTGTATCTCCTCAGTAAATACTAAAAAATACAACACAACTGGGAAACCTTTCCAGTATTTTCAGCCATCACATTCACTCGACCCTGATACGGATCAGGATCCAAGTACTTTGAATCCACATCAAATTGCTCAATAATCACCATTGTACTCTCTTATTTGGGATCTTCTGTATTTAGCCTTCGGACAACAGGTGATGCAGCCTGAGTCCCACTTGTACCTGGTTGTGATCTGTTACTCACTTGCCTATTTCCCAATTGTAACTTAACAAATGTAGTTAATTTTCCGTTCTCAATTAATGATTGTATCTCCTACTTTAAAATAATACAATCCTTAGTGTCATGTCCCATATCATTGTGATACTTGGAAAATCATGTGTTTTGATTTTATCTTGGAGTTTAGATAAGTGCATGCCTTCAGAATTGCAAAACATTATTTTCCCTATCGTAAACGATCGCTATATTTTCAATTAATTCTGAAAAATAATTAGGTTGAACCCATTGGTTTCCTCTTATCCTAGATTTCTTACCTTGATTAAATTGCCTCGATCTAGGCTGATGAGATCTTTCTCATGAATCTTTATGGCAATTATTAACAATTTCTTGCGACTAGCTACTAGTTTGTATAATAAGGTTGGAAGGATAGGTATGTATTGATGGGATTCCCTCAATATTTTAGTTTCCTCCCCATTTATTTGCTTTACAAATTGGTTTAATAAACCACCCCAAGTCATGGCCTTTTTGCGGGTCACCGGATCATCCAACTCACCAGCTAACAACTTTTGTCTGAGCGCAACTATAGCCACATATTTGAAGCAATATGCCAATCTATCTTTTATATTAATAAATCGTGGGTATAATATTTTAAAGATTTATTAAGGTGTTACCAGCAATGGATTATTGTATCTCCATGCCCCATAATTTCTTTACTTCCAACAATTACCTTCGAAATGCCATCCAAAACATGTCAAAATTCTTGACTGATCCCTGCGATAATCTATTATATCATTTTAAAGTGCTATCATTGAAAGTTTGAGAAAAATCTCTGCATAACAACTTGTCATCATCATCAAAACTCATCATGAAATTCTTAAATTGCTCAAGATGGTTATCGTGGTCTTGACTCCTATCATACATTTCCATATTTGAAATGTCAAAACACTTGGGTAGATGTTCGGAGATAATTTTTAAAGACAAAGGTGAATGCCTCCAATTATGTCATTGACTGAACATGTGGTCCTCATTAGAATTGGTAAAGATCACAAGATCGGATTGCACAATGAATTGATTACGTAGCAAGCGATTTAGGCGGTCACTTGACCCATTCATCTTTCCCTGAGACTTGTTCTTTTTTCCTTTACCCTTTCGGTCCATTTTCTTCCCCAAAGAATCATGCTTACTTGATTTATGATATTTTTTGAATGATTTTTAGTTACCTTTCATTTTTTCTTCTTATGACAATGAACACTACTTGAAGAAAAAGAGGAAATTCTGATTTTGACTCTCCTGTTGAGCTCTTAGTAGACTCTGAAGTGCTTGAGCGATATTTAGCCAGATATTTATTTTTAGATTTTTGGTGGGCTTTGGGAGACTGATTATTGTGACATTGATTTAGATTATGATGGGGATTATTATCTAGCTTGCGTATTTGGGACACTCTAACAGATTCTTTCCCCCTTAAATCTTTCGTAACCTGCCTCTAGCCTCTGACAGCTTCAATTTCTGCTCGTAATTGATCACGCTCCTCTTGCATGGAAAGCCTCTCCTCAATATCATGATTCATATGAGACGTGTGCACATGCTCATCTTCAATTCTAACCTCCTCATTTTCAAGTAAGGGGTTTATTTCCATATCATGATCCATGTCCCAAAGAACTCTGAAGGTAAACTTATTTGTTAGGTTTTGGATATTGTTATTTGGGTACATTACTCTCTGATCCCACTGTGGTCGCCAATCTAATATGGTAAAAATTAGTTAAGAGGTTATTTAGGTAATTTTGTGATGGTGTAATAAATGTGGGATAAATTGTAGAGTGATAATTGAGCTGTTATATTTAATGCTTAGAGAGATAAAATCCTAAACCTCCTAAATACTATGTGCCAAAGCTTTTATAAGCTGATTTTAGGTTAATTCACCAATTGAATCGGGTCGAAACATGAGTCAAACCCGTAGACCAAAAAATCCCATTAACTACTTTTATTCCTAACAGTTAAAGGTTTGTCGAGCACACAACTGCGTCCACGATACAATTTAGTCAAAAAGTAAGGAAACAATATAAGGTTAGAATTTTATCTTTGGTCTAAATTGCTCCGTCAAAGAAATCCGACCCTATATTTTTATCACACCTAAACATTTTTCGGTCCTCATCATATATTACTCTCCTCCCTTTAGTTTTGATTTTTACGTTTTTCACAATTATTGTTCTTTGAAACTGAAACTTGATTGTGTTTTCTTATGCACCAATCGTTTAAATTTGAAGTCTAAATATGTAGTATTTGAATCGTTGGTTGACAATCCTTCTAAACTCTCCCGAATTAAATCTGATGATTAACCAAAATGGTAGACTAAAAAATATAAATTTTAAAATTCATCATGGAAATAATGATTGCGACATTATAATCCAAACAAAGTTGCACAATTCAATTCACTATCGTCCAACCCGTCATTAAGAAAAAAGAATAAACTTTTAAAAAAAACCACAACTTCAAATGATAGAGAGGTTGAGAAATGTGTTAATCCTTTTGTTATCATCTTTTTAGAGTAAAAATGTATTTTCTATGATTGCGATTATGTCGCTTGAATTTTCCTTTCTAAGAAAATTTAAAAAATTAAAGAATTGTAAAAAGAATTGTGACGTTCCAACGAACCTAGTCATCTTTTTTTTAAGCAAAATCGATATTTGATAAATAACCAAATTGAAAATTTTGCACAGTTTGGGTTTAAATTGAGAAACAACTCAAAAACGGGCTCAAAAACAAAAAGCCCAAAGAAAAGCCTCAAAATTGACTGAGAAACCCTAAATCAAAGACTCGTCTGCTTCTCCATCAACCATTCGAAACAATTTCTCCTTCTCCCTCCTCCCAGAGCTCCAGAGATCAAAAAAGAAATCAAAACCTAAATTAGAAACCACTGCTTCTGCTACTCTTTGGTCGACGCTCTCCCCAAGTACACCTCTCTTCCGATGAGAAGGGAGGCCGGAACAGGGTGCAGTGCACCAGAGGACAGAAGACTCCTTTTTCTGCTTCTCCTTGGTCGACGCTCTCCCCAAGTACACCTCTCTTCCGATGAGGAGGGAGGCCGGAATAGGGTGCAGTGCACCAGAGAACAGAAGACTCCTTCTTCTGCTTCTCCTTGGTCGACGCTCACCCCAAGTGCACCTCTCCTCTGATGAGGAGGTCGGAACAGGGTGCAGTGCACCAGAGAAGACTCAGAAGAACCCAACATCGAATCTCCATCCTTCGAAACCCAGCTATCCAAACAGCCCTCCAGATGATGCTAAAGCTTAACAGCATCCGAACAGCTTGAACCAGATCAGGGCACCAACAGTAGCATGCCTGAAAAGATTTGAGAGCAAAAGCAGAAGAGAAACTACACAGAATTGATGTAAGGTATGCCTAAGCTTTCTAAAACCAAAATAGATTTAAGACCAGCAGGAGAAGAGCTGAAGTCATACTCCTATTTCATTTTACATTTAATAGTCCATCGAGCCAGCCAATCGGCAGCTCGATTGAAATCTCTATAAACATGATTAAGATTCATAGAAGAAGTAATTAGGGTTTTACAGCAACTTAGAAGAGGAGATAGAGACCAGGGAGTTACAATATGATTAGAAGTTTTAATGAAATCAACCAGCAACTTAGAATCAGTCTCTATGTTGATACTGTTAAGGCCTTTAGACTTACAAATATATAGACCATCCAATAGTGCACGAGATTCAGCCATAAGGGGAGAGAGCTTACCATATAAGTTACCAAATGCATGAATACGAGTACCTTCATGATCTCTGATGATGACACCAGCAGTAGCTTCCCCATTATAAGCCACAGAGGCATCAGTGTTTAGTTTTAGCCTCCCAGGGTTAGGCACAATCCATTTAGAGACTAGGGGTCTAGTAACTGGCCTGCAGACTAAATTAAAGAGACCAAAGCTAGCAGCAACTTTTCTATCATTAGACCAATGTTTAGCTTTAAAGATACCAGCAGTATTCATGTAAGAAACAACTTTATAGACCTCTTTAATAATAAATGTATAAGTTATGTAAGCATTTTTAAACTTAGCATGGTTTCTATATTTCCAAGTCAAACTAAATATGATTGAAGGAATAACATTTCTTATATGATTGTCTTTGGTAGTGAATCTGTGCCAAGTTTTAGTCATATGAATAGGGGTCATGTATCTGTAAATAGTAATGTTGAATAGATGAGCAAAATGTAACCAGACACCCCAGAAAATGTCACAAGCTATAAAAAGATGGTCAGTACATTCAAAATTTAGACATAATTGACATTTCGAAGTGATAATCATATGCCTATTCCTTAGGATAGAATCAATAGAAATGAAGTTTTTTATGACTTTCCAGTGAATGAACGCATGCTTTTTAGAAATTATGTCATTCCAAATCTTAGAAAACATACTAGATTCGCTAAAGTGAGTTCTAATGCAATCCCAAGTGTTCTTAAGGCTGAAATGACCATTAGTAGACAGGCTCCATAAGATCATATCTTTGCTATTTAGGTTAATAATGCAGTTGCTAATGCGGTCAATGTCCTCTTTACTGAGAAGATTAGCAATATTACACAAATTCCATTGGTGGTCAGACCAATACAGATTTACCTTTTCATTATGAAACCAACTGTTGTCATTAGAGCTGTCAAGAGCCAGCATGGGCTCAGAATTAGACCATCTGTCCAACCAGAAGTCGATGTTGCCATCCCCAAGAGACCAACATATAAACTGCTCAGCTACAGGTTTAATCTTCATCAATCTATACCAAAACATAGAACCCTTTAAGTTGCTTTTGAGTTGCAGAGGGTGTTTCTTACCACAATAGATGTCGTGAAAAAGGTTGGCCCATAGCATATTATTATCTCTAAATTGCATTCAAAGCTTACAAGAGATGGAAGTTTGAACATCAGCCGAATTTCCGATGTTTAAGCCACCTTCTTTGAAAGTTTTGCAAACACCCTTCCAAGTACACCAGTGAATCCTGTGCTCAGTTCTTGTAGACCCCCACAGAAAGCTGTTAAAAGCCTTTTCTATATTGTTAATGACATTGCTAGGAATGACATTAGTGTGCATCCAATAGATAACAATGTTCATAAGAACAGTATTAATCAGCGTTAATCTACCAGCAAAGGATAAATGCTTAGATTCTCAGGCAGCAATTCGATCGTTGATCTTCTTAAGTAGATTAATGTATATAGCAGACTTGTTATTGGTACTAATAGTAATGCCAAGGTATACAATAGGTAAGGAAGCATTGTTGAAGCCAATGATATTGGCTATAGAATTTATTTTAGCTTCATTGGCACCATTAGCAGTAATGACTTTAGTCTTGTTTTTATTGATAACTTGACCAGAAGTAGCTTGATATTCCTGTAAAAAATTATTAAGTGATACTAGTGAAGCATCCTTGCAGTTAGTAAATAAAAGGATATCATCAGCAAAAGCCAAATTGCTGATGCATAACTTGTTGCGACTTTTATACCTCATCCCCTTGTTTTTAAGAAATAGAAGAGAGATACCTCTCAAAAGCACTTCCTCATCAATTATAAATAGGCTAGGAGAAAGGGGATCACCCTGCCTAAGCCCTTTCACAGTCTTAAAATAACCATAAGAAGTACCATTAATAAGGATAGAGACATAAACATTGGAGATCATACTATGAATAAGGTTATTAAATCTGTTGGAAAAACCAAAGCATTTCAAAACTTTCAAAATAAAGGGATGACTAAGCTTGTCAAAAGCTTTGCACATGTCAAGCTGGACAATGATGTTATTGTATTTAAGTTTTCTGTTTAAGTAAAAAAGGAGTTCTTTAGCAGATAAGATGTTAGAATAACGAACCTAGTCATCTGGTTCCTTGTTCATGGTCAAACTTCTTTAAATGCATATGCTTATGAGGTTGGGTTCTTTAGAACATCACAGAAATAAATTTTCGGTCTAAGCGAAAATTTGTTGAAATTCTTTAGAGGTTTTGAACCGTGCATTCGAACAATTCATACTAGGCATGGGCATTCGGTTCTTCGGTTCGGTTCGGTTCGGTTCTTTCGGTTCTTGGTTCTTTCGGTTCTTCAAAACCAGTACCCATGTAGGAACCGAATAAATTTCGGTTCGGTTCGGTTCGGTTCTTCTTAATTCGGTTCGGTATGGATACTTAACTCGGTTCCAATCGGGTAATTTTGGATACTTTAAAAGCTTTGCAATATCAACGTATATAAAACTCTTTCTACACTTTAAAACAATAAAACTATGTTAAATTGTAAGAAAAAAAATACTAAATATAAGAAATATTCAAAATTAATATATTAAAGAATAATATTAGTAATATAAAAAAATGGAAAAATGATATCAAGTTTATTAAATTATATAAAGGTTGGTATTTTGTTGTTTTGTTTAAACGCATAATAGTTTGTAAATATATCACCACTTTAATAAAGTTTGCTGTCATTTATTCAAGAGAACATAATTAGAGATCCATAATAAAAGACAAATTTAGGGGAATCTAACTTTAAAATAGCAAAATATATTTTAAAAACAATTCAAAATTAAGGGTTAATACATAGGTTCGGTTCCTAACGGGTACCCACGGTTCTTCGGTCCGGTACGGTTCGGTTCCGAAAACCGTGGGTAATTGAAAACTGGAACCATTCGGATATTATGAAAGAACCAAATCTACTTCGGTTCGGTTCTTTCGATTCGGTTCGGTTCTTTCGGTTCCGTTAAAATGCCCATGCCTAATTCATACAATAAGACCACCATTTTAGAAACCTTCCAAATTACAATAAAATTTAAAATTTTATCTACCAATTAGGATACCAGTTATAAGAAATAAATAATTTGAAAAGTGAGTCCTCCCTCGCCTCTGCTTCCCGACGCACTGATCAACCATGTAATCAACACTGCCATTGCCAAACCCATTCTCAGCTCAGGTCAAGCATTCTCTCTCATTTCGCCTCTGCTTCTCGTCGCACTCCTTAGCATCCGCCTCATTCTCTGGTAATTCTATCTATCTCCAGCTTCCTGTTCAATAAATCTCTCGTACTATAACCATTTTTTGTTAACCAATGTTTACTGCTATATAATATCTGTTTGTATAAGTTGTTCTAGGATCCGATTTTTGTTTGATTTAATTTTCACAATTGCACGATCGAACGACAGTGATTCATAATTTTATTCATGGGTTTTTTACTAAACCCCTGAATTCTATAGTGTTTTCATCTTCATACACTGCAAAAAAAAAGTTATATAGCTTCTGGATTTGATGTCTTCCTTTGTTTATGGAATATCTTACAATTTGTGTTTGACATGTGCGAGTGAGTGAAAGCGATGGTATTTATAAATCTATTTTGTGTTAGAAAATATGGGTTTCTCTTCGATTGTCTCCTTTCTGCCGGATTTATGATTAGAATTTAGAGATATTCTTTCTCAAATCAATGGACTGCCATTATCTGTAAAGGGTGTATTATTATTTCTCTACGCATTGGATTCCAGGTCTGCATATAGAATCAAAACAATTATACTAGTGTTTGTGGTTTGTTCAAGAGGGAATTGAATGAAAAGAAATGGTCTATGATCTGTTTAAGTCTTTGTTACATGATGGCTTCTTTTTTCTATTCTCTGAATCATTATCCATCCGAGTTGAATGAGTGAGGAAAGAAAAGTATAATTGAGGATTAATTTCTGTCTCATTCAACTGAGATTACTTAAGGCTGCCATCGACTGAGCTTACTTGTTCTAAGCTGCATATTGTATTTTCAAGCTTGGTTCGAATGGAACTTGTAAAGCTCAAGCTGTACCTCAACTCAAAGCTAGAAACTCTGTAAAATTAGCAGCTTGACTTATAAAGTTGAAATTAGTCACATGTCGCTGATATTTTTACACAATGCTCAGCTTCACCAGAAAGTCTATGAGCTCAGCTTGACTTGGATGTGTCAAGCTCAGTCATGTCTACTCAAGGTTTAGTTCTAGCCTAACCATGCCATAGGTAGATTTTAGCCTCCCATAGGTAGATATTTTTGGTTGGCGCAAATATTACATATGGCAATAACTGCAATAAATGAGAAAGGTGGCTCAAGTTTGAAAGGGCATTCAAGTTTCCTGAATCATCTCAAGAAAGTGTTGTCTTGAAAACCTAATTGTGTACACAATGAGAAGACGTTATCAGCTTCTTATTGCTACTACTAGCCATATCCAAAAAGAAAATCAAAGGAAACAAACTGAGAGAATTGAAGAATGGAATGAAAAAAGCTAAGAGCTTATTGAATCTCCTGAACTGCAGAAGTGTGGAATCCCATATGACCAAACTAAATCGACTCAAAGGCTGGAAAAGGTATAATTTCCGTCTTTCTCTTAATATTAGTTTTTTTTAACATTGTATACTTTGTTAACTTTAATAATTAATCAAACTAGAAATTAGTGGTTTGAGCAGCGTTCAATAAGCTCAATAGTTATCTTTTATTTGCATACGAGGCTCATAATTCTTTATCTAGTTTCTTCTATTATCAATATTATCAAAATGGAAACTAAAGCAAGAAATGTATAATGGAAGTTTATACTTCAAAACGCAAAAAAGAAACATTAAGACCTCCTAGATTAAGGCCCGATATGTCATTAAAACTGAATCACCGTTTCGAATTGCTCCTTAATCTGTGGGAAGCTTGTTCGAGATGTCGTGCATTTTGCATTGTATCATTCTATTTTATTTTAAAGGTGCAGGCTATCAAGACTTTTGTTCTTCCATATTAAGGCCAAATACGACAAATAAGTTCTTACAGTTTAGAATATCACTACGAAGATGAAGTACAATATCAATTGCATGATTTATTGTATTGATTTATTGTATTTTGACATTGCGGCCTACCTAGAGTCTTATATGATATTGCGAGAAAACTTTGATATAAGTTGTTATATTGTTGTCCAGTGAATTTATATGTACTCTTTTGATCTGATTCAGTTATACATTATCTAATGTCTCTACAGGGCTCGGTGTAGAGTTTCATAGTGTAGGGTGTACATAGACGGCACCACGAGAAACAAGTGGTGTAGAGTTTCATAGTGTAGGGTGTACATAGACGGCACCACGAGAAACAAGTGGTGTAGAGTTTAATAAGACTGGGTGTATAGAGAAGGCACCACTATAAACAACTGTAGAGTTTAATAAAATTGGGTGTATAGAGAAGGCACCACAAGAAACAGGTGGTGTAGAGTTTCATAGCGTTGGGTGTATGCAGAAGGTAACCACAACAAACAATTCGGTGTAGAGAAGTGGCTTGTACCTCTGAGGTGGTTAAAGAACAAAAGCAAATACAAATATGAAGAGAAATACCAACTCGAAGAATTAAATCTGAAGTCGGAACATGTCGTCTTTGTGAATGCGGTGATGGTGGCCAAAACTCGAGTGTTTCGCGTGGTAAAAGAATTCCTATATGGATTAGAAAAGAAAATTCATCTATTGAATTAACAGAAAAAGAGTCTTTAGAAGTGGATGGGAATGGAAGAGAAGAAAACTCGTTTGTGGTCTTACGGCATGTGGAGAAAGGAAGGGCACGTGTGGTTCGCATGGTCGACCAAAGTTATCTGAAAAACAGACAATGCTATTGTCGCTTGAATCGGAATCGCTCGAAGGAGAGCTTAAGATGGACGAGAAAATATTTGTTTTTCTAAACCTACAAGCTTTATAAAGCCTCAAGAGATGATATTAAAGGAGTTGGTCCAACCACCACCAAAGCCATTACAAGTTTAGGAAATGGCACAAATCCTAACCAAAATAAATAAATGCCCCTACTCATTCAAAACTTTACCGATAAATTTATGGGCTATTTCTTTGTTTCAATTTCTTTTCTGGTATACTTGTATTCATGGTAACTAAAATGAAGTTTGTGTTATTGGGATAATTGTGGTAGGTGGGGATTATTTCAAGAGGCTTCTCAACCTCTTTAATTAAATATTAAGAAGATTGTTTTAAAGTTAAATGTAACCGGCTAACATTTTTATTTTAATCAAAAAACAATTGGAGAGAAATACAAAGGGTTTTAGAGCTAAATCGACGGATTAGAAATTGTATTAGCTAGATAAACAAAATTTAGGGACTAGAAAGCAATTCTTGCCGAATTAACTTTCAGTCAAGAGAAAGCTTCGCGAAACTGAATCCACCATAACCAAAACTTCAACCCTTCACCATAGAAATAGAGAAGCCTTAGATTCAGACTCGAAAATTTCAGCCAAAATAGAATCAATACTTAGATCCACCAAGCTTTCCCAAGAATTAAACAACTCGAATTCGCAAATTTTCCAAACCATAGAGCTTCAAATCCAATGACTAGCGAACGGAAATCAAAATCCAGTCTTAGAGCACCCAAATACATGAAAGCCCTCAATCGTATGCTGAAATCCATTCGAGAAACAGAAACCTAAAAGAATCGAAACTCATCATTCCTTATCTGGTCCAATTTGAGACTTCTATCTCCAAGGAACTCCATAAATCCATTTAGTTATCTTCAATCTGCAAAGAAAAAACCGTACACCAACAATATCGAAAACATTAAGATGTACAAACATAACCAAGACCAATGCTTTCCAGAAACACAATCGAGAGGAGAGAATTTGGTGCATTGAAATGAGAGAAGCTTAACTTCTCTTTACATTTCAATGTTCATTTCGTGAGCCAATCCAATGCACGGTTTTGGTCTCTTGAAACAAAGGATCAAGACATTGAGGGTAGAATCAAGTTTTTACAGATGGTGATAAGAGATTTCAGGTACCAAGGGTTTTTTATTTATGTTCATGATATTTATAATAGTTAAACAGTCAGTTTCTATATCCATGTTTATCCAATTTTTCACTTTGCAGGTCAAAAGCCCTTCCAATAGAGCTCTGGTTTCAGCCACCAGGGGAGTGAGCTTTCCAAAAATATTCGAAAAAACATGAACAATTGTACCCTCATGATTTCTGATGACCAATGACACCACATGAATCATCATTAGCAAGACATGAGGCATCGACGTTCATCTTCATCCTACCATTTACAGGAGGCAACCAGTTCAGAGAAGTGACTTTTCTACTTTTTTTTTCATGGGATGGACATCCTAAAGACTGACCAGCATCACTGGCATTCAACCAGTCATTGCTTGTAAGTACTTTAGAGATATCTAGACCCAGTATGATTTTATTGATCATAGTAATGGAAGTATAGAGACTTATACTAGTGCCTTTATATTTCTCATTATTACGACTTTTCCATATCACCTAGTAGATTAAAGCTGGAATGCAGTGGGTGATATGGATCTTTTGGTTGGAGAACCTAAACCAATTATAAATAACATGTTTAATAGTCACGTGTCTTTCAACTTTGACATTAAACAGATTGCTATAATGATACCAAAGACTCCATGAATAATGGCAACTAACAAATAAGTGATTTATATTCTCACTATTATTGAAAAATAAACACTTTGATGCTAAGTGAAAGTGTCTATTTTGTAAAACAAAGTCAACTGGTATGTAATTATGCATGATTCTCCAGAGTAAAAAAGCAAACTTCCTCGGAGTTATAGTTGACTAAATTTTCTTGTTGAATGTAGAAGTACTTTTGGAACTTCTCATTGAATTCCAAGTACACTTAAAGTTGAAGAGATGATCATGAGATAACATCCAGATAATCTCATCCACTTTATCATTGTTTATTTTACACTTCATAATATGCTCCTTTCTGTTTTCAGGAATAAAGCCCATCAGAGGATCTAAGTCCAAGTATTGCCCTTCCAGAATGTGTTGACCCTGGCCTAAAAAAACTATTGATTTGTAGGCAAAAAGTGATCAAGATTGGGGTCATATCATGCCAATTCTCAGTCTAAAAGTCCATTTTCCCCTGTCAAGAAGCCATTTAATACTTTTTTCAGCTTCTCCTTTTATACACATCAGGCGTTTCCAGGTAAGAGAACTACTCTTCTTATAGTTAACTTTTAAAAGATTCACATTTCTATTATAAATGTCATGCATAAGTAAAGCCTAAATAGAGTTTTTTTCCTATAAGTGAACCAGAGATTTTGAGAATAGGTGGTTTGAATATCATCTAATTTCCTGATATTTAACCCACCCTCACCAAAGGGAAAACAAATTTTATCCCAAGAGGCCTAATGAATACTTTTTTCATTTATATTGGTTCTCCAATTTTTTTTATTAAAACTGTTTTCCAATATTTTTATCACAGAATTTGGCAACACAAAACTTTGCATCCAGTAATAAGTAATAGACATTAGTATAGTAGAAATTAGAGATAATCTTCCCCCATAAGATAGCTGCTTTAAGTTCCGTTCTATGATTTTTCCATTGATTTTATCCACTAAAGGATTAAAATTTTGAGCTTTGTTGTTGTTGTGCAGGGTGACCCTAAGGTAGCAAGTATGCAGATTCTCTGTAATGAAACCAGTGGAGCTCTTCAAACTGTTAATTTTGCATTGGTGCAACTTCTATGAGGTAATAACCTTAGTTTTTTCTTTATTTATAGATTGCCCAGAGACACTTAGGTATTTATCTAAAAAATAACTTAGAAGGTCAATAGATTTAGGAAAAGTATTAGTGTAGATAATAATGTCATCAACAAATGCAGTACACAGAATTAGAATTCTAGTCCTACTAGCATACTGCATGGCACAATTAGATACAAACAAATTAAGCAGACCCCTAAGAAGAACTTCCTCACAAAGAATGAAGAGGCTTGGGGACAGGGGATCTCCTTGCCTCAAGCCTCTTTTAGACTTAAAGTACCCAAAGGTATTACCATTAATGAGAACAGAAAGGTTTACATTCCCAATCATATTGTGAATTAGACCATTGAACTTACCAGAAAACCCAAAAAGAGTAAGAACTTTCATAATGAAAGAAATAGACATTCTTCCAAAAGCTTTTGACATCTCCAATTGCACCATAATATTTCCCTTTTTAGGTTTTCTATTCACGTCAAAATCCATTTCTTTGGCAATGAGAATGTTCTCATGAATTGACCTATTCTTGATAAAAGCACCTTGAGTATTTGAAACAATGTGAGGAAGAACATCCCAAATTTCTTCCTCATTTGCAGGCTTCATGAGACATTCATTATCTTCATCAGAGACAAGATTAGGAATAGCATCAAAGATGGGGTCAGACAGTAGTTCAACCTCAACTTCATAACTTCCATAAGGACTAGAAAACAGATAAGTAAAAAAATATTTTACAGCAGAAATTCCTATCTCATTTTCATTATAAACCCAATCACCCCAATTTTAATTCCTTTAATATAATTTCTCCTTATTTTATTATTTAAATAAGCATGATCAACTTTAGTATTACTATCAGCCTCATTTAATAAAAAATTATAACATTTCTGCTTCCAAAAAGACTCTTCAATTCTAAGAGCTTTAAGATGCAAAGCAACAACCTTTTTAAGATCAGTATTAGTTTCACTGTTATTACTATTTTGATGAATAATTCCCAATCTTTTAACCTTATCTTCAGCTTCCTTGATGTTATTGAAAATATTACCAAAATGGTTTTTATTTCAGTTTCTAAGACAGTTCTTTAACCTTTTCATCTTGAACCAAAAAATATCATTAGTAGTAGCCCTAATACTTAAGTTCCAATTATGATCAACTGTATTTAGGAAGGAGTCATCATATATCCACATGTTTAAAAACTTGGAACTCTTCTTATTATGCATATGATTATAGTTATTCATTGAAGCATTAATAAGAAGGGGAGCATGGTCAGAACAAGTTCTGACCATGTTGATAACCTGAGTATAAGGGAAGGTGTCAGCCCAGTTTGTGTTGATTATCACCCGGTGTAAACGTTTCCATTTCAAATTTTTGTTCCAGGTGAACTTGGAGCCCAGAACACCAGCATCCTCTAGGTGACAATCAGTAATAGCTTCAACAAACTCATCAATGTTGTTTTGACACAGGGCAGTGCAACCAATTTCTTCCTCAGCAGAGGCCACAACGTTGAAGTCTCCTATGGTAAGCCAAATTCTATTTTCAATAGAGATTCTCTTAAGATCATTCCACAAATTCCTTCTCAAAACCCTATTACACTTAGCATAAATAACAGTTATAGAAATGTTATTAGGGAGACCAGGATAACAAACATATAGATGCAGGTACTGATCATTATTAGCAATGGTGCTAATATTGATATCATCAGACCAAAAGACCCAAATCTTATTAGTGGAATTGGCACATAAATTAGGATAACTAAGCCTAGCAGCAATATCCCCTTGGACCTCAACATTGATCATAGGCTCATGAACAGCTAAAATCTTCACATTTTACTTAAGAATAATGTCTTTCAACCTCCCAGTTTAGAACCTTAATCATTATCAGAAACAGATTTGTATTTCTTTTTTATCCCTGAAAAATGCAGAGATTTCAAAACCCTTTTACTTGGTCTCTTGCCTTTATTAATAGACTTTAGCTTCTTTTTTTCAGAATGTTGTTAAAACCTTGATCGGTGGGAGAGTCCAAACTTATCATCTTAAGAGGGGAGGTACACTCACTTCTTATATTACCTCTTGTTGGAGAGTAATTTCTTTAAAACAAAGATTACTCGATTCTTGAGAGAGTTCTGATTACATAATTTTGTTAACATCTTTTAAAGAATCAATGAATTCTCTTTCATCTGCAGGATTCTTAGAATCATTATTCATTTGTTGTGGGTCAGACATCTTCTTGAAGGCTTGAAGATCCTGAACAAGTTTCCTTTTGAAGCTCGAAGCCTTATTGCCTTTCCCATCAACAACATTCGAGATGGAAGATGAAATATTTTTTTCCACAACAATCGACTTTAACTTAGGATCATAAATCAAATTTGTATCTTTTTTTACTTTCCTTTTTAGAATTTTCATTATTGTAAATGTTCTCTTTGGATATTAATAAATGAGAAGTATCATTTCTAACAGATTCTTGATTCATATCCTTGTCTTTTTATTTATGTACTTTCACACATTCACTCTGATTATGCCCCAGGTGATAACAAACAGAGCAGTATTTAGATAGATTTGTGTAGGAAATATTTAACCAACACCCGTCATTCTGGCCAATCCAACCCAAAATTTCGAATGTATCTTTAACGCCACATTCATTTCAACCAAGACATAAACGGTATTATTGTAAGCCCTATTCTTTTCTGCAAATTGAACTTTGTAAGGGTAACCAAGAGTAGAGGCAACTTCAGTTATAACTTGAAAATCGTAAAGAAATTCCGGGATTCATTCTAGTCTGATCCAAACCAGAGCAAGAGGGCTTTCATATTTGACATTGAAGTCAGGTCTCCAACGTAATACCCGCATCATGACACTCCCCAGATACCAAAATCTTCTTGCCCAAACCTTAGCAGCGTCTTCCCTAAGATCAAACTCGAAGACAATATGTCGAGAATCTCATTTGAAGGAGTTATAACAACTCTTTAACTTTAAAGAAACCATAAAATTATCAACACCAGATTTTTTGGGGATTCCTGACGAAAAATTTCCAATCAACGTAATCTTTGAAGATTAAGTCAAGCTTTCCTTAACTTTACTAGAATACTGAATTAAGATATGATTTTCCTTATAACATACTGATTTCGGTTTCATTTTGTTGTTAGGTTCCTCAATTGAAGCTTTAACTGTCTCAGCAAAAGACTTACTGATTTTACCGATTTCTCTTTGATCTTTGTTTCTTGAGAAAAGAACTGGAAACTCTTCTTCAAAAATGGTATTGTTATATATCTCCATGATAGAGATATAGACTATAATACAAAGGAAAGAACAGAGATGAAGAAGAAGATTAAAAGAAAGCCACCATTAATGGTAGATCCAAAGGTTCTTGGAGCTTCTCCAAGAAAGTTGAAAAAGTCCAAGACTTTCTCAGATATATAAAGGGTTTAATAAAGGGTTTTGACCGATACAAACATTAAAAAGATGGTATTTATTTATCAGTTTTGTTGTACTTATAATTCTAACCGAAAACTACAGCCTGTAGCAAGCTAACATTGACATTAATAAAAGTACACATATTTGAAAATAAAGTTAAATATACATTAATAACATTGATACAAAATAATTTATTTTGTGTTTCTCCTCTATAAGTAGAGGAGAAACACATTCCCAATTTCACCATCTCTCAATACTACTCTAAATATCTCTACTTCTTCTACAAATACTTTTAAATAACTAGTTACTCATTCTAGTTTACTAACTTTTACTTTGCGAATAGTTACTATTTTTTTCGATCAAAATTTTTATTTGATAAAATCAATCAAGTTTGATTGTGGTAACATTATCGTAGCTAAATTAATAGCGTTGTATAGTTTTTCCAATTATTTGGTTGTTATATTATTTTCAATATTAGTTTGTATTATTTTTAATTTGTATTCTAAATAATTAGTTAGTATTAATTTAAATTACCGTTTATTAATTGCGATATTATTTAGTATTAGGTTTTAGTTGTATTTGTTTGGATTAGTCTTTTATTGCATATTGAAAAAATAAAATTCTTAAAATTTATTTTCTCAAATATCATTTAAGATTTTAAATGGCTCCACAACGTAGCAATACTAATTTTCACGAACCCACTATAGTCGATCTCTATTCAATGGATGGTATTCCCAGAGAATCCCTTCACATTGAAACACTCTACACCCACGAAAGTGGTGGTGGTAGTACAAGTGGTGGGTCAAAGTCTCGTAGAAAAACATCTTGGACATGAGATTAATTTACTGTGAATTCTGAATATACATCCACTAAGTGTAATATTTGCTCAAAATGTTATATTTATAAGGCCTCAAATAGAAATTATGGCACCGGCAATATGGCGAGGAATTTAAAGCGTCATAATCTTACCAACCTTTTAATAATACCATCAAGCCGGTCTTCCTTTTGAGTTTAATCAAGATACGTATAGAGAAAAAAATGATTTATGTGATTAGTAGTTTACAACCTTTTGGTTATGCGGATAGTTGGAGATACAAAAATTGGATTCAACTTTGGGTAAACCCACGAGCCAAATGAATTTCTACGTAGCTTTATGTGATCACTAGCCTTTAAATATTATTTTAAAAAAACATTATTGATACTATGTTAGATTTGCCATGAAATGTTTATGTTACCAGTGACATAGTTACTTTTACTGATTTTGATATGGTATGTGTTACCTTTCATTGGATGGATCTCGAATGGGTACTCCAAAGGAGAATTATTTAGTTTGGATCTATTAGCCATCATAACGCACAAGTAATTAGAGAGAGTATAGTTGAATGCATGAATTATTATGAAATTAAAAATAAAAATTGTGTATATTTAGTTTGACAGTGCATATGCGAACTTTGTTGTTATATCTTTGCTTAGAAATGATTGCAATCCAATGTTCCCTAGATTGTTTCACACTAAATGTATATGCCATGTACTTCAATTAGTTGCGAAAGATGGAATAAGTAAGATTTCAAAAGATTATATAACTCCTATAAAAAAGGAGGTTCTATATTGCATGGCATTCGCTGCTAAAAAAAGAGAGTTTAAAACACTTATTATTAGTAATGGGAAAAAGTATAAAAAGCTTATTTTAGATGTCGAAACGGGATGGATTTATACTTACATGTTTCTTGCACGTGATTATGTATTTAAAGATGAGATTACTACACTTTACAATAGATCTTATCCGAATAGAAATATTGAAACTCCACATTGCACTTATTGTTATAGCATGTTACAGTCTTTAAAGCTTTTTAAATATGCAACTAAAACCTTTTGTACGCAAAACAACCACAACGTTCACTTGGCCCTTTTCACGATTACTAATCTTGCCATGCGTATAAATGAATTTCAATAAAAAAAAACAACTATCTAAAGACAATTTAATGAGGACGGGGCACTCATTAAACAATGTAGTCAATGCATCATTAGAAATTGTTAATTGCAATGATAAAACGTTGAGAGATGATCAAAACAAATAAACATTAATATGAATTACGAAATGATAAGTTTGCCAACGTTATTTTTCTAAATGCGAGATAATGCATGTATATATATTGCACATTAAAGTTCAAAAACTCTTTAAAAACTTAAAATTACCTCATCAACGACATATTCTGTTACAAATTGAAATCATTGGGTAAGTTTAATTAACCCACATTTAACTAGACCTGTTATCGGGTCGGGTCGGTCCGGGTTTGGACGGGACCGAGACCGACTCGTTAAGCTACCGGGCGGGTCGAGCCGAACCGCTAAGCGAAGGGAGCCAAATATGATGGACCGGGACCGGCTAGTTAAGAATCGAGTCGGTCCGGTCTGACTCTTAACGGGCGGGTTTGTTTGTTTATCATAATTGTTTTAGGGTTTTAGTAAACAATATACATAGATTAGGAAAAAAAATTATATATCTCCCTTACCGGGCTGGTGATTGGGCGGACCGGTCCATACCGGTAAGAGAGTCGGTCCCAAATTTTGGCTCCCAACCCGCTCCCTAAGGTATCCGGACCGGTCTCGGGCGGGCCTTACCGGTCCGGTCCGGTCCTGGGCGGGTTAACGGGTTGGGAGGCCCCCTAACAGCTCTACATTTAACTAATACGACATGTTGTAACTAACTATGATGGTCTCTGCCAAATCCAAATTACATTCATGAATATCGGCTAATATGAGGACCATGATAGACTTCTAAAGATACCTGTATTGTCACGGTAAAACTCTAGGCATAAAATTTTCTCTAGTGATGAACAACAACGTGAGAATGTGTACGAACACCAAATCTGATAAGTCGCTTATCCTCGTTGGGATTCTCATAATATAAAAATAAGTCTTGTAAACATAAATATTTAACGAACAAAACCAAATAAATTAGCAAATAAACAAGTCATTAAACGAGTTTTCTGGATTTACAAGAATACACTATATCGACCTAGTGCGTCGGTATTATACACGAATATCGACGCAATATGTTTGACAGGTTCGGATAATTTTGAAAGGGCACTACTGCTTAAATATGAAGGGTTGTTCGGATAATTTTTTGACCAAGATATTGTGAACAATCCGACAAAGTTAATCATGACTCAGTTGTGTGCTAATACCATTTAAGGTTTGGGCTTTAGAGATTGACCTGAATCCAGAATATGACCTGATAGGCCTATGGGTCACAAAATTAGTATAAATACCCCAACCAACTTCATTTAATGAGTTAGACATTTTTCCAAAAACCATTAAATATATAAGCATACACCTCTCTTATCTCACTACTCACTACTCAAAAGTTAATGTTCAAATCACAAACTTCCTGAAATACCCTTTGACTATAAATTATCCACACCAAATTGGCGACCACAATCGGAGGTGACAGTGCCTGAATTTCAGATTCAAAACTAGTGAACAAAGTAGTTTGGATGGATCCTATTGTACAAGACATTTCATCTTCGGAAGTTGAAGGGGTGAAAGAAAATAATGAGCACGCTATTGCGTCTCATGTTAACCACAATGATGATGAAAAAAATCCATGCAAGAAGAACGATATCAGTTGAGAGCTCAGATTGAATCTTTAAGGGCTAAAAACAAGAAGAAAAAAGAATCAAGAAAAAGTCTGGTGCACCACCACTCCACCATACTGATAATCTATGTGAGAATGAGCAGTCCGTAAACATTCATCTCAGCTAAAAAAAAATGGGTCTAAACGAATTATGAGCTCCACATCGGAGTCTTCTACTAGTTCATCTAATGATTCGGAGCTTGGAGAACAAATCTCATCTAGTAGTGATGAAGGCCGCCGGCTGAATAAGAAATTAAGGCTGACCAAGAAGCATTCAAGAAAGGGGTAGACATGATAGACTTAAAAAGTACAAGGGAAAATGAAGGGTTTGGCTGATAAACATATTGATCGTTTGTTGATCGATCCATTTACCTTCCAATTCGAACCAGGTATTTTTGCTACTCCTAATGAAGATACTGTGTTTAGCCGTAATTAAAATTGGAGGCAGTCACATTTGTCTTCAAAGATACTCTCTGGGCATCTTTCCAAAAGATTTGATAGCTCAAAGATGGAAAAGTATGATGGAATTATAGGCGGAGGCAGGTGGGTGCCTGTGGGGTCCCAGAAACCCACCTGCTTCATTTAATTATATGTTTAGTAATACAATTGTACCTCTTACCTTTGTCGAGTTGGTAAAAAACTAGGTTAGGAACCCATTAATCATGGGTCCGAGACCCAGCTGTCGATTAATGTCTTTTAAATTTAAGTTTAAGTTATATTTTTATTATTTATTTTATTATAATATATATATATATATATATATATATTATTTTAATGTAAATATATTATTTATTTCTTACTATTATAAAATACTAATCTATTTTATTTTAATATAAATAAATATATTTTTTAAAAATAATAATATAAATTTATATATGGATTTGATATAATTTTTTATTATATATATTATTTATTTTCGAATTGATAATATAAAAACCCTAACGATAAGATACAATCTTTTAGAACAATTTCTCTTTTACTATCTGATGAGCTCAGAGATTCTTTAGTGAAACTTAGGAACAAAGATGTTTGCGTTAAGGGGTCGGACTAGAGAATGTTCGTATGACGTGACTGTGAACAGTGAATTACTGGAAATGGAAAAGACAAAAGGAATATATGTTGTAATTATTGATCAATCATTGGTCCCTTTTCCCAAAAGGGAATGTCTTTTATATAGAGAAAAATGTAGAGGGTGAAATTATATGTTTACCATTATTAGCGTGGACTTCTTACCCTACTATTTTACTATTTACAAACAAGTTCTAGGGGACTATCATTTAAGTCCCTCACTTCTTATGTATGCTTTTCCTTAATCCTTAACCACTAAATACATGGACTTTGACCTTATTTGTGGGTTAAATTACATGCTAAACACCTGTAGTTTCCAGCCCTTATCATTATCAATTAGACAACTCTAAGTACAAGCTTCAAACACTAACTTATTTATTATGTCTCTATGTTATTAATTCTCAAAATTTAAGCTTTGTTACATGTCTTATATTACTATTAACTAGTTACAAAGATAAACAATGGTTGATCTATATTTTTTCTTGAGATAGAGAGTTGTAGAGTTCAATTTCAAAGTAAATAGACCTCCATAAATCATAATTTTTATTTTTCTTTGCTACGTTTTAATTTTATTATTGATTGAGTTTTTATATTTGTCATTATAGGATGCATATATATTTCAAAACAACTCCTAAATTTAGAAAATCAAATACAAATATCTTAAATTTAATTACTGAAGTTAATCACAGAGACACACGAGATTAACTTGTTATTCCAGAAGCACATGTTTCAGTGGTCAATAATCCACAAACTGAAGTTGAAGCACAATCTTCAAATTAGAAATATTTGGAGGCTGATCCAGGGAAAATAGTCACACTCTATAGTTTTCATCCAGATCTTCAAGACTTGGTAAGAAAAGCTTATCTTTTAAGGGGTCTAACACAACCTCGTAATGAGAAATATCCTTATATCGAAGTTACTTAGAATATACTGAAAAGAATAACTCTGTCTATTGTTGGATTTTCTTTTAGCTGTAGCAACGGCGAGTGTTGGGCGAGTTTTTTTCGGGTTTGAATTATGTGAAGAATGAGTTGAAAAATAGAATGATCAATCCATGGCTTAATGATTGTTCAGTAACATTTGTGGAAAAGCAATTATTTACTACGATTAGTAACACAACTACCCTTCAACATTTTCAAGCTATGAATAAGAGAAAACTACAAGTAAAATTTAATTAGATTTATGTTTTTATTTTAGTTTTTTAATCACATATTAGTTACTTTTGTAACGTATATTATGTTATAACAATGAAAACTTAATATTTGAGATTTCAATATAAACCATGTCTGTTATAAATTTTATATCTTATTTTAATTTATTTGATAATAATCAAAAGGTCCAGGACACCATTATGTTTCGATCCTGACTACACCACTGGATGGAAGTAAAGATCTAGACAATCATCTCAAACAATTTAAGAATTTTTTGATGAACTTCGATGACGATGGCAAGCTACTATGCATGGCCTTCTCACAAATCTTTAAATAAAGTTCCCTCAAATGGTACAATAGTCTTCCTCGGGGATCTATAAAGAATTTTGATATATTTTGGGTTGCGTTCTAAATACAATTTGTTGGAAGCAATGAGCTTAAAATTAATGGTGATACGCTTATCCATTGTGCCCAAGAACCAAATGAATCGTTGAAAACTGGAGTTGGGAAACATAATAATGTCGAAGAAACTAAGAAATCTAGAGTGCCTTGTCAGAACAGATCCATTCCTATATTGTTAACTCCTCAAACAACAACTCACTTCGGTTACAGACCAAATAAAACTGGGCAGGGTCACATCGACCCAAGCAGAATCAATCCAACCAAAACCAACAAGTTAGAAGTAAAAAGGGTCATTGGGTTCAGCCTGAATAGTTTGTTGATTTGGGTGAAAGTGTAGCAACAATATATGAAAAGACTAAAAATGATGTACACTTTAGAAGGCCAGCCCCACTACAGTCTCCTAGAGAGACCCGAAGTACCTGTTTATGCAAATATCATAATGATGTGGGGAATGATACCCATGATTGCATAGCATTGAAGCAAGAAGTGCAAAATCTCATTGAAAGAGGTAAATTCGGCACTTTGTTAAAAAACAAGGGTATAACAGACCATATAATACACCATCCAATACCAATGCCCCCGGAATGACTCCTTCAGCGGCCCTTGGAACATCCAGACAAGAGGATACCATAATGATTGTTGAAAAGTTTGACATGGATTCTCAATACCTTGATCCAGATACGGATCAGAATCAAATAAGGGTGATAGTGGATAAGTCTACTACAGTTTCCGATCTAGTAAAATATTTTGAGTCATTAACTATATTTGGGGGAGACAATATGACATCACCTTCAAGTTGTTCAAGAAAAAGACATGTCAATATCTTGACTACTCAGTTGGATGAGAGGATGTGTACACATCTATACCAAACCCCGATTCTTTTCATAGTATTTGATGAGGATGACCTAAGAGATATTGAAGAGGTCGTGGTAATATAGGCATTAATTGAGGGAGATGATGGACGTCGATTCCTGATTGACACGAGCAGTTTGACAAGTATATTGTTTATGAATACTTATAAACAAATGAAAAATCTCTCGGTTATTCAACGGTCAAACAGAAATATTATGGGATTCGCTAGGAGTTTGGTAGATTTTATTGGCGAGTTTGAAGAGGAAGTACTATTGGGCAAATGACCTTTTTAAGAAGACAATGAAGGTATTATTTATTGTGGTTGACTGCCCAACGTCCTACAATGCTATCTTTGGGAGATCTTGGCTCTCCAGAATGCATGTTGTAGCCTCTATCGTCCATCAGTGTTTAAAGTAAGTTGTGGGTGCACAAGTAGGTGTTGTTCGAAGCAATCATAAGGTGGCCAGAGCATGCTATGCAACTGCTTTTGCCTCAAAGTATTTAGAAGCAGTCAAAGTTAACAAAGAATAACAACTATTGGAGCCTTCCACCGATGAGAATGAATTTGATGATCTAAAGAAGGCTCCTAATGTTATAATACCTATAGAAGAAGTTGAAGTCCATTGCTTAGAATAAGGCAAAAGTGTTAAAATTGGTATTAAGCTGCCAATAAGTTTAAAACAAAGCTATTGTCTTTTTTGTTGGACAATTTACATATATTTGCATGGTGTAATGATACTGTAATCAGGGTACCCACTCAAGTAATTTTCTACAGATTATCAGTCTGAACTGATGTTGAACCGGTAGTTCAAAAAAGATGGTCATTTTCCAAATAAAAAATCGATGTAATAGTACAAGAAGTGGATCGACTCACTAAGATAGGTCATATAAAAGAATCCCAATACCTATAATGGGCTGTCAATCCTGTTTTAGTCAAGAAAAAGAATGGAAAATGACACATGTGTATTGACTTCACTGATCTTAACAAAGCATGCCCTAAAGATCCTTATCAGGTTCATCAGATACATCAGTTGGTGGACTCCACATCTGGGAACAAATTTTTGTCCTTCATGGATGCCTTTTCAGGGTACAATCAGTTACAATTAGATTTGAATGATCAATATCACACCACCTTTATAACAGATAGAGGGCTTCATTGTTATAAGGTGATGCCATTTGGATTGAAGAACGTCGGAGCTACTTATCAACGATTGGTGAACAAAACTTTTTCTACTCAGATTGGCAAAAACATGGAAGTATATATAGATGATATGATGGTAAAAAACCTTGAACAGGAAGAACACATATTCGATCTTCAAGAGACTTTTTCTAACTTGGAATCCATCAACCTTAAACTGAACCCGAAAAAATGCATTGTTGGAGTACGATCTGACAATTTTCTAGGGTATATCATGAGTGAAAAAGGGATACATGCTAATCTAATCAGATAGATGCTCTGTTAAGTATGGATCCTCCTGAAATACTAAAGAAGTCCAAAGGTTAACCGGTAGGTTGGCTGCGTGGAATAGATTTATTTCAAGATCTTCTGACAAGTGTGCTCAATTTTTTCAAGTTTTGAGAAATGTTAAAGATTTCAATTGGTCTTCGTAGTGTGATCAAGCCTTTATTGAAATTAAAAAATATTTGTTCTCGCCCAAGATGTTATTCAAACCTATTCAATGGGAAAAGAGTTTTATGTATTTTGTTATATCGTATTACGTTGTTAGTGTTGTTCTGGTAAGGGAAGTGGATAAGTACCCCCGTCCAGTTTATTACGTACGCAAGAGTTTACTGGAAACAAAAAGAAGGTATTTAAAGTTATAAAAATTAGCCTTGGCGTTGTCAATAGCAGCCACAAAAATGAGGTCATACTTTCAAGCGCATTCGATTACAGTTGGAACATTTTCCCCCCTAAAGAATGTTGTACAAAAAACTGACATATCAGGAAGGATCACTAACTGGTCAGTTGAGCTTGGAGATTATGATATTGATTTTGTGTCCTGAACTGCAATCAAGGCTCAAGCTATAGCTGACTTTTTGGTAGAATTTCATACTGAAAAGGCTCACAAACAAGAGCAAGGAAAACAAGTCTAAGAAAGAGTGGTTAATGAAATGGCAGCCAAAAATCAATTGGATTTAATTAAAGAAAAAAATGTGAAGGTATATTTAGGAACAACACACTATCAAGGTTTAATGAGGAGCATATTTGCATCCAAAGTAAAAAAAAAGAGATTTCAAGTTGGAAGACAAGGTATTAAGAAAAGTCTTTTTGCATACCGAAGAGAAACAGTTTGGGAAATTGGCTCAGAATTGGGAAGGCCCTTATGTGGTGTGTGAAAGGGTCAAGCTAGGAACATATAAAATTTAAGACAAATAGGGCAAAATTTTGAAGCATCCATGGAACATTGAGTATCTTAGGTTGTATTTAGAATAAAACTATCATGTAAATATTTACCTTATCATACCTCAATGTAAATATTAGAGGGCATACTCTTTCCTACCCTGGTGGCGCGTGTCAGTATGACAACATCAGATGAATTAAATACCTATTAAACACCCCAACCCTCAAATAAAGTGTCTTTGAGGTGATCAGATTCATTAAACACATGATCAGATTTATTAAACAATTGTATCCTTCAAATGACATATTCTTTAATGAATTAAACGTCTATTAAACAAGTGGGAGGAATTAAATACTAGTTAAAGATTAGTCATAAGAACAAAAAAAATTAGGAAGGGAAAACTTAACATTATATCCTGATCGGTACGTATTTGATCCACCACCAAAAAAATGTCTTGGCCATCCAAGGACTTTGCTTCACAAAACAAGAATTGAAAAAGCTAACAAAATTCCTTGGCCTTCCAAGGACTTTAATTTTGAAGTGATTTAATGAATTAAACGTCTATTAAACAAGTGGGAGGAATTAAATACTAGTTAAAGTTTAGTCATAAGAACAAAAAGAAGTTTATACGAAGGGAAAACTTAGCATTATATCCTGATCTGTACGTATCTGATCCACCACCAAAAAATCTCTTGGTCATCCAAGGACTTTGCTTCACAAAACAAGAATTGAAAAAGATAACAAAATGCCTTGGCCTTCCAAGGACTTTAATTTTGAACATAAAAGTAAACATTATAACCTTTGGGTTTGTTCCATTCGGTTTTTTCCATACACATAAGAACTATATCCGAACTATTACACAATAAAAATTCATAATACATAATAACTTGTCATATTCCAAACTATTACATAAACAAAAAATCACCATAAGTTCAATAGTAAAAAAATGATATCTAAACAATTGAATTCCCCACAATCATATTCAAAATTCCAAACTTGTAGAAATCCAAAAACAAAAGATATAAGCATTACGTAAGTTAAGTTAATCGATCGACATTTCCTACAAGAAGAAAGAAGAACATGTTAAATTTTAGAAACCTTACATACATTAATAGAAGTCGGGGGTAAATATTTTAAAGTAAATATAAACATACCGATTCTTCTTCATCAACATCTTCAAGTATTGTCGAATAACCATCCGAATACATAATTGAACCATCTAATATAAACAAATAATTTTCTTTTTTGATAAATTTATAGTGTAACTTTTTTTATAAAAATACATACCATTATTTTTCGAGCGCCGATAACCAACTATGAGCGCCGACCAAATATAGGCGCGCTGGTAAAAAAAAAAACTCGTACAATTCTCAGGATGCGAATTGCTTGCATTTTCTGAACGATTCTCATGATAAGATGCGAATTACTTGCAAATTTTTGAACGATTCTCATGATAAGATGCGAATTGCTTGCAATTTCTGAACGATTCTCATGATAAGATGCGAATTACTTGCAAATTTTTGAACGATTCTCATGATAAGATGCGAATTGCTTGCAATTTCTGAACGATTCTCATGATAAGATGCGAATTGCTTGCAATTTCTGAACGATTCTCATGATAAGATGCGAATTGCTTGCAATTTCTGAACGATTCTCATGATAAGATGCGAATTGCTTGCAAATTTCTGAACGATTCTCATGATAAGATGCGAATTGCTTGCAACTCTCAGGATTTCTGACCGATTAAAAAAAACTAGTATGAAAAAAAAACTGGTACAATTCTCAAGATGCGAATTGCTTGCAACTGGTGAAATTTTATTTTAAAAAAAAATAAAAAAATATCATCAATGGATCTAGTTTTGTTCATTTTTAAAAAACAAAAGTGATGGTACTTTCATTTATTTTTTTCGAGCTCCGGTTCGAAAGATACGGATCTTTTAAAAATAAAATTAAAGGAAAAGTAGGAAAAAGAAGGAAAGAGAAATTTTGGTTACGTGGCTGTTCATGAATGGTGAGGGTAGTTAGGGTATTAAAATAAAGTTAAGTACTATGTCACAATTAGGTAGTTGAGTTGGGTATTAAGTAACAATTGATCAAACCTTGGGTGGTAAGTGACAATTGAATAGTTGAGTAGGTACCTTTGGTACAATTTCCCTTATTTTTTTATATAATATTAATTTAGCGGGTACCTGTCAGGTATAACCCAATGGGTCGGGTTCGGGTTGGGTACCCTTGGGAAATTTCTTAAATCCATAATCCATCCCAAACCCGGCGGGTAGTAAATTTTCAAACCCACGACCCATCCGCAGAAATTTTTTTAAACCCATAACCCATCCCATCGGGTCGGCTAGGGTCGGGTACCCGCGGGTTTGGGAAAAATTGCCATCCTTAGCACTTATGGTCTCTTTTTCAATTCGGGTGGCCTCATTATGGAGAGGCATGGTTTCTGAATTCACAAGGGGTTGGGCAGTAGGGTTTAATGTCTCCGAACTAACGTTTTTTGAACAAGAAGGGGTGCCCTTGGATTTGGAGAGTCGAGTGACTCTCCGGGGTGTGAAATTTTCGGTCACTGATCCCATGTCTAGGAACGGTGAGGGCTTCCTAATACTGGAAACCGTTTTACCCTTAGAAGAAGAATCTAATGATACTTGAATTGAAGGTTCAAATTCTAGTGTAGATAATGTCGGGATAAAAGAAGATTTTTGAGTTACCGATGTTCGGGACGATGATGTACTTTTATCCGGTTCTGGTACCGCTAGATTAATTACTCCACCAAGAGAAACATGGAGTCCGGATGCTATCCTCGCCTCCTTCTTGCCTTTTTTCTTGATTTTTTCCAAGTCAAATAGGTTTAACCAACCCTCTTTGATCAAATCAATTATGACTGTGAACATATAACTTCCTCGATATTGAGGAAAATGGCAAACTCAAACTTTCTCTTTCTAGAAAATGGTTCTGATTATGAAAAAAAACGAACAGTAAAATAGGTTTATTTAATGGTGAAAACCACTAGAGTGTTTATCTTAGGGGATATGAAACGACTCAACTGATGATTAGGGGCTATTAAGCATACTCTAATTACTTTTGAGAGATAGGTGGATGTACCAAGGAAGAAAAGCGGCTAAGAGGTCGAATCAAAGTGTGGCACGTGTTAGGTCTCAGAATTTTAACCATTGGCTTTTCATCTAAAAATAAAGGAAACAATTCGGGTCCTACCATGGTCCATTTCCTTCTTACCCAACCCTTTAAAAGACACTTCGAATATGATCCCGATTTTTTCTTAAATAAGTGAGCTCTTCTAAAATATTTTTGAAAGACCTAAAGGGGCTACTGATAGGTTCAGATATTTTTGGAAGAGCACCACTGCCTAAATTTGAAGGGTTGTTCGAACAATTTTTACACCAAACATATTGTGAACAGTCCGACAAAGTCAATCATGACTTAGTTGTGTGCTAATATCATCTAAGGTTTGAGTGTTAGAGGTTGATCCGAATCTAGGATCCGACCCAGAAGGCCCATGGGTCATAAAATTGGTATACATACCCCAACCAACTTCATTTGATGGGTTGAAATTTTTCCAAAAAATATTAAATACAAGCATACACATCTCGTCTCACTACTCACTACTCAGACGTTAATCCTGAAATCACAAACTTCCCGAAATACCCCCTAACTATAAATTATCCACACCAATGTTGACATTAGTGTAAATCTGGAAAAACAATCAAGAACACCAACCTAAAACCTTGAAGCAACAATGACAGTTCTCGTATTTGACATTAAATTCAACAAAATAATTGTATAAACTCACCTTAAATGCTTAACTAACAATCATTGACAATCTAGAACTAGTTTAAACTATTAAACTTCATGAAATGTAGATTTTTTATATATAAACAAATTACTCAATAATATTGATATAAGTAAAAAAAAAAGTTTGATTCAAGTAAAAAACACTAAATAAGCCAATTAGAAGTCCAATAACCATTTTTTTACCTTCAATTTGAACACAAACAGAGATTTAAATTTGTAATTCTTGGTATTTTTTATGTTAAAGAGTTTTGAAAAAAAAAATTAAAAATATATTTTTAACAATATATTCTATTTTTTATTTGGTTTTAATCTAAAAATGGTGATAAAGTATTAATAACACCATATAACAGTTTAAAATAAGTAAAACTTATATGACAAACCATTTATATATATATAAATTTTGAAATCGTATATAATATTGGGTTAAGTACCAATAACTATCAATAGTTAAATATAGTCTACACTTACTATCCTAATTATCATTTATTCATAAAAAGATCCCGCCACCTTTGTTATTTACTATCTACTAGCCATATTTTTTGTAATACCACAAATATTCTTACTAATTATATAAGATTAATTTTTCTTACCAGTTTTTTTTCATTAAATCCAAAATAGGTCTTTATTCTTCTTGATTCATATGACATGAGGTTTTTTATTGTCTTTTCTCTCTCTTATCGCAAACTCTGCAAATCGACAATAATAAAATTGACATTCTCTATTTTATATGCTTTGGTTGCCGATTTAATTAACTAGTTTTGTTCGCTTGATGATGTTCATTCTTTGTTAAAACACAATCGCTGAAATCGGCATTTGAACTATAATTAGAATCGGAATGTGTTTTTAGGTTTAAGATTAAAGATTATTTGTAGAAAAAAATGATTTTGTGTTTCAAGGTGAATTTTATTGTTTTTTGCGGGGAAGATGAAGTCCGTGTCCTGTGTCTCCCATATTGTATCTTACGTCTTGCTAGATGTGAGACGAGAATAGAATAGAAAGGTTAGATTCAAAATCTATATTCTAGACACGAGAACTTAATACTAACCCGAGGTAGATACGGGGCCTAAATACTAGATTGGAGACCTAAATGTTAGATGCGAGACCTAGATGTTAGATGGTAGATGCGGAACTTAAAAGTTTATGCGAGACCTATATGCTAGTTGATAGACGCCAGACCTATATCCTAGACGCGAGACATAAGTTAAATAGACTTTGATAGGGTTGGATTTTGTTGGAGGCTAAGAATGGAAAAATTAATCGGATTTATCTTAAAGGGCATTTTAGACTCGGGATAAAAACTATGTTAAGTAAGCTGGGTGCTTAGTGACTAAGCTGTGTACCAGCTTCACATGTTTTTGGGCATGGGGGTTCATGAGACTGACCCATAGATACGTTCCGACCTGATTGGCCCATGAATCCAAAATTTTCCAATAAATAGTCCAAAGAACAACATTTAAGTGGTTGGAACATTGTTTCTCTCTACTTACTAATAACTAGCACCTCTATTATCTCTATATCCTCTACTCAAAATTAAATATATCTAAACAATTACTTTAAATACCCTCCAACTATAATATATCATCATCAAAATAGAGACTACAGTGGGAGCGGAAGGTACCCGAATAACAATATTCAAAACCTGACTCGCAGAGTAACCTTTGGATTTCTTTGGGACATGGATCTTGATATGAATATTGATCCCTCTCTTGAAAATGAGGGGATTAGAGGCGATGAGAATCATTTGAATGCATCTCATGTGAATCATGATGCTGAGGAAAAACTATTAATGCAGGAAGAGCACGATCAACTGCAAGCAAAATTAAGGCATTAAGAGCCCAAAGAAAGGATGAGAAAAATCTGAGTGGAAAGTATCCATCAGAATATCCCAAACCCAATGAGCCAGATAATAATCCTAAACATGATTTAAATTACCATTCCCCTAAAGCTCACAAAGGGTAAAAAGAAGAACATCGGGCTAAACAATATTCAAGCACATCGGATTCTGTTAGGAACTCAATAACAAAATTAAAATCATTTTTTTTTCTTCCTCTTCAAGTAGTGATCATGGTCATAAGAAGAAAAAGAAAATTTAGCTAAGAGGCATCTTAAAAAGCAACAAAAGTTAAGTAAACATGATTCGTCAAGAAAGAAAAAGGATCATAAGGGTAAAGGAAATAAGAAGTATTATCAAGGAAAATTTAAATGGTAAACAGTCTATAAGATAGATCATTTGTTAAGTGATTAGTTTGTTGTACAATCCGAGCCTGATATATTTGTCACTCCTAATGATGATCAAATTTTTAGCCAATACTATAATTGGAAGCAGTCACTGTTGTCTTAAAAAATTCTATCTGAACATCTACTTAGGCGTTTTGACAGTTCGAAGATGGAGAAGTATGATGAGAGTTAAGATCCTCGTAATCATCTCGAACAATTTAAAATTTGCATGATGAGTTTTAATGATGATAAGTTATTATATAGAATTTTCTCACAAAAATTCAAGGGTATTGGCTTGAAATGGTATAATAAATTGCCCCAAAGATTGATAAATTTTTTTGATATGTTTTGGATGACATTCCGAAGACGGACGATGGAAAAGTATGATGGGAGTTAAGATCCTCATAATCATCTCGAATAATTTAAAATTTTCATGATGAGTTTTAATGATGATGATAAGTTATTATGTATAATTTTCTCACAAACATTCAAGGGTACTGCCTTGAAATGGTATAATAAATTTCCCCAAAGATCGATAAAAAATTTCGATATATTTTGGATGGCATTCCAAAGACAGTTTTGTGAAAAGTATAGAACTCAAAGGGAATGGTGACACAATAATTCACTATGCATAATATCTGAATGAATCACTGAAAGATTACATCATCCGTTTTGTGAATACTCAAAATGGATTGGCTGATTGTTTCGAACAGGTGGTCATAGCTTCGCTTTGGCAGGGATTGTTGGTTGTATAATTGGTTGATTCAATGACTCAAAAAACGCTTACACATGGGGTGGATTATTTAACCAGTTCAGATTGAAAATTACTGGAGAAGAAACCAAAAAATCAAGGCGGTATCATCAGTATAAGTCTGCACCCACAACCTCTATCATACAAGGTAGTTTTCAGTCGCAGGCTACAGCCAGTAATAGACTTAGAGACTCAGGGAAAGGTTCTCATTGGCCCACATAGAGTCAGACAAAAATGGAAAACTGAAAAATTATGTGAAGTTACAAGAGGGTAACAGGAAAGCGAGCATTAGAGCACAACCTAGCACAAGCGTGGCTCAAGCTGCATAACCTAATTCTCGAAGGAAAAATACAGAAGTATCTAAACAAGAGAGTAAGATGGTAATTTTTGAACAGTCTGATGTGGATTCAGAGTACTTGAATCCTAATCTAGATTGGAATTGAATCAATATAGTGACATAAAGTGTTGGAAAAATGTCCAAACTGTATCGTTACTTCGAATCATTAATTATTTTCGGGGGAGATACAATGAAAGCACTATCAAGCTATTCCAAAAAAGACATGTTGTTAGTTTGACCACATAATTGGAGGGGAAATATCTACACACCTCTATACGTTTTTCAGTTTGACAAAGATGACTTGAGGGGAATCTATTGAGGGTATTGAGATCCGATTTTTTTTTATTGAAACAGTGAGCTCTGCTGAAGTGGGGTTTACGGGGAAACAAGACTGTAGTGGGGTTTACGGGCAACTCTGCTGAAGTAATTAGAGAATTCGAATGTGAAGCATTGTTAGGAAAATGAGTGTTTAAGAAAATGGCGAGGGTTTTGTTTGTCTTTGTAGATTATTCGACCTCCTACAACCCAATCTTTGGCAGATCTTGGTTATCAATGATGCATACGGTACTATTAATAGTTCACCACTGTTTGAAATAGGCAGTTGGAAGTCAAATAGGGGTGGTTCGAAGCAGCCAAAAAATGGCTAGGGATGTTATCTCAATGTTCTTGCTCCAAAATCACTAAAAACAGTGATAACTAAAAATAAATAGAAATACTAGAGTCCTCTTCAGATCCGAATAAGATAAACGATCCAGGGGAGATTCCTAGTGATTTCATATTTATATAAAAGGTCGAAATACGTAATCTAACAAAAGGGAAGAATGTCAAAATTGGAACCAAACTGTTATCACAAATGAAGGAAAGACTGTTATCTTTCTTATCCAAATTTTCACATGTATTTTCTTAGTGTAATGAGGATGTAACTATTGTACCAGCATATATCATTGTCATAAACTATATGTACGATCAATGCAGGTCCGATAGTCCAAAAAAGGAGAGCTTTCTCTAAAGAAAAATCCAAATTTATAGTCCAAGAAATGGATTGATTAACTAAAGCAGGACACATTATAGAATCCCAGTTTCCAATCTGGACTGCGAATATAGTGCTTGTTAAAGAGAAGAATGACAAGTGGCGGATTTGCATTGATTTTACATATCTAAACAGAGCATGTCCCAAAGATCATTTTCTTGTGCCTCAAATAGATTGGTTGGTAAATTCCACTTTGCGAAATCAATTATTATCATTTATGGATGCTTTTGCTGGGTACAATCAAATGCAGATGTATCCGAATGAGTGAGATCATACTACATTCATCGCTGATTGGGGGCTTCATTGTTATAAGGTAATACCTTTTAGATTAAAGTTGTTATGGCCACTTACCATCAATTGGTTAATAAAATATTTGGAAGTTAGATCAGAAGAAATGTCGAAGTTTATATCAATGATATGATGGTAAAAATTTAAAATGAGGATGATCATATACTTGACCTTCAAGAAACGTTTTCTAACTTGGAAGCCATCAACTTAAAATTAAATCCTGAAAAATGTAAATTTATGTTTGATCCGATAAACTTATGGGCTTGGTCATCAATGGGAAAGAAATCCAACATGACCCAGAACAATTGAATGCTTTGTTAAATATGGACCACTAAAGAAGTTCAAGTATTGATTGGGAGATTGGCAGCTTCGAATAGGTTTATTTCAAGATCATCGGATAAGTGTGCATAATTTTTCCAAGTACTATGAAATGCCAAAGGCCTCAATTAGTCTCTAAATTGTGATAAGGCATTCCTTGAAATCAAGAGACATTTGTCTTCACCTAAAAATCTATTCAAACCCGTTATTGGAGAAAGACTCTATATGTATCTAGCAGTGTTAGATTATGCTGTGAGTGAAATATTAGTTCGATAAGTTGACAATTTTTTCCGCCCTATTTACTTCATTAGTAAGATTTTATTGGATGCTAAGAAAAGATACATTAAGTTGGAAAAGGTAGCTTTAGCTTTGGTCATAGCGGCTAGAAAAAATAAGCCTTATTTCCAGGCGCATTCGATCATAGTTCGAACTTTTTTCCTCTCAAAAATATGTTGCAATAACCAAATATATCAGGTCTAATGACTAAGTGATCTATCAAATTATGGGATTATGCTATTGACTTTGCTCCTCTAACGATAATTAAAGTTCAAGTTGTAGCTGATTTCCTGGTTGAATTTCACTAGGAAAGGCCTTATGAGAAATCTCAAGTTAACAAACATGAGAAAGAATGGGTAGTTCAAACAGATGGGGGATCCAATATGATGGAATGTGAGGCTGGAATTTGCTTGATTTCTCTCTTTCAGGATTCAATTTACCAAGCTATACGTTTTGGTTTTAAGGCATGAATCAGAATATGAAGCATATATATCAGGTTTAAAGTTAGCTTAGATATGTGGTGCCAAAAGAATCTATTTGTTGAGTGACTCACAATTAGTCATTCATCATGCACAAGGGAAATCTAAAATAAAAAAATATCAGTTGGTGAAATATTTAAGGGTGTTAAAAGAAGTTTTTGTTGGTTTTAAATATGTTAAATATGAACATGTGCCAAGATCAAAAAAATCGATGGTTGATTCTTTGGCCACTATTCCATATTCCAAAGCATACCCTTGGATTCTTGTACAAGAATTTCTCTCTATAGTAACATCTCTTGAAATGGAAGTCGACACTAAAGAGAATTTCCAAATATCAACCATAGCGATTCAAGAGTGGAGATATGGTATCCAAGAGTTTATTACTAACGAGATCTTACGTGAAGACACAAATTTAGCAAAACTATAAAGTTCAAGGCACATGGTTTATTGGTTTTGAGAGGGGTCCTCTATAAATAAATATTTCAGTAAGCCTTTACTATATTGCCTCTGATCCAATGAATCCCAAATAGTTTTGTCTAAGTTACATGACGGGGAAGGGTCGGCTCATTGTGGCTACATGGCTTTAACTATAGGGGTCTTATTGGCAGGTTATTATTTCCATCTAGTATGGAAGATTCTAAAGATCTGGTTAGAAGATATGATCTTTGTTAACGGTATATAATGCAATTTGCATGCCATTGATTCCCATAGAGTCAATATCCGGAGTAGTGCCCTTTGATAGATGAGGACTTGACTTGTTTGGACCACTTCTGATGGCTTCTAGAGGATGTCGAACTATTATCTTGGCAATTGATTACTTTTCAAAGTAGGTAGAAGCTGCACCAGTATATGGAATGACTTCCAAAACAATAATTAAATTTATTCTCTCCAATATATGTTGTAGGTTCGGAATTTCTAGACGTATTACCACAGGCAATACTACCCAATTTGATAATAAAAACATGGAGGTATTTTGTACACAAAGGGGAATTCATCGTTACTTCTCCTCACCTTTTCATCTCCAAGCCAATGGACAAGTAGAGTTGGAAAACAAAAATATATTGATAGGTCTGAAAAAGAACTTAAAAGAAGCAGCCGGTAAAATAGCCTAATTATCTGCAAGAAGTACTTTGGGCTTACCAAACTACTCCGCACACTGCCACATAAGAATATCCATTTTCCTTGGTTTATGGAATATATGCAATTGTACAAATAGAATTTACTCTTACTTCTTTCAGGGTTTAAAATTATTTCGAAGAGGATAATGAAGCTGCAATAAGAGCTTAGTTGGAGTTTATTGAAGAAAAATTAATAAAATCCCATATAAGAACCGTTTAGTACCAAGGTTTATTGAAAAGTAGGCATGCATCTAGAGTTCGAAGAAGATATTTCGAAGCGGGGGACAAAGTTTTAAGAAAGATTTTTTTGCACACGAAGTAGAGGAAGTTTGGAAAGTTCGCTCCAAACTCGGGAGGACCATAAACTGTCTATGAGAAGATTAAGCAGGAAACATACAAGCTAGTTGATCAGGAAAACAATCCTTTAAGGCATCCGTGGAATGTCGAACATCTAAGGTTATATTTGGAACAGAATTATGTTATAAATATTTACTTTGTTTAAGTACAATGTAAATATTAAGGGGCATACTTTTTCCTACCCTAGTGGCATGGGGAGGTTTTCATGAGGCGTCTGAATCATTAATAATCTACTGTATTTGCCTTTGAAATTGTGTTTTGAACTATACAAGTTTCAATTACCTTCGAATGGCCCATGTTTACCAAGTTTTCATTACCTTCGAATGGATTACCATTGAATGGCCCAAGTCTGCAAAGTTTCCACTGCATTCGAATGAATTACCTTCGAATGGCCCATGTGTACCAAGTTTTAATTGTCTTTGAATAGATTACCTTCGAATGACGCATATTGGCCGAAGTGTATTAAGTTTTTTTTACATTCGAATGGATTACCTTCGAATGGCCCATTTATTTAAAATTTTAATCACCCTTGAGCAAATCATATCTAATTATCTTCGGATAAAATGCAGGTGAGAATATATAGAAATGAAACAAGTTGATAAAAATGAGGGATAATATAAAGTACATTGGGTGATCCAAGGGCTTAACAAAATCCGATGAGAGGATTACATAATGCCTTGACCAAGCCAAGGACTTGCACAAACATATCCGATCAAAATAACAAAATGAATTACACACATCAAAGACTTACATAAAAACAATTATATCAAAACATATCGGCCTCAAGGCTCATTCCCATAAGTTTTTCCTTCATTCTTTTCTTCCAAACTCTCACCGTTAGAGTCTTCTTCATTCCCATCATGGGAATCGTTCTCGAGTGAATCATCAGAAAGACTAAATTGGTCAGCCAAAGGTATGTCATGAGGTAGAAATTTATTGACACATGCCCTACAGATCCTTGAGGGCCAATTTGGGAAACCTCTTTAGAAAAAGCAGCACCATATCTGATTTAATTGACTCATCCCCATATTGTAAAGCGTCTACCATTTTTTCAGCATATGCATCCTCAGCATCAGATATATCTTGAGCAATATTTTCCTTAAGAGAGGTAATCTCATATTCTCACTTCTTGAGAAGATCCTCAAGGTTTTTATTTACCTCCGACAAGCGTTTGATGACAGTTTTGCTAATTTTTCAAAAAGGTAATATCCTCAAAATTTGATGACTACAAACCTTTATAATTGGATTGCAACTTGTCACGTTCAGATTTTACTTGAACTAGATCATATTAAACGAAATTAACCGTTTCGTTTAGACTTTCAACTTGGCCTTTTCTTTCTTCAACTTAATTCTTTAGAATTTGATTCTCATTTCGAAGAGAAATGATTTCCTTAACTTGAGACCTTACTTGTCTCTCTAATTCAATGATGGTCCTCATATAACCCAAACTGGATACCCCAACTCATCATTCTTCTTTGATACTTCGAATGGAACCCTATCATATACCACAGCAGTAGCGGTGCTTGTAAACTCGGGGAAATTAGAGTCAAAAGCATCGAAATCAAAGGTCCCCATATCTTCTACCCGGTCACCATCTCAGAAAACTGGCCTTTCGGATGGAGGAAGTAATATAGAATGGGTTGGATACCATGGTTGTGGGAGGAGGAACAAGAACTATGATAGTTGATGGATGAAGTTCTCGACGAAGTATAATCTCTGAACCCATCGAAGTCTTCTTCTTTTTCTTTTTTTGTCTCTCTTATCACTAATCTCTTTACTTTTTTTTTCATTTCTTCTTTTTATGAACATGGGATTCTGATGACACTTGACTTTCTTCAATAGTAGCAACAACAATTTTCGAACAAGGCTGCGTCCATCTCATTAGGCTCCCCATAATTTCGTGTTTCAGGAACAAACTGTGACGAACCATCATTGTCCTTCTTGTCCTTCTTCCGATGACTTGAAGCTCTACTCTTGGCTGGCAAAAATAATATTCCATCGGCTGCTTTAGTTTTTTAAGGATTTCAGCACCTCAAGGACGAGTAATAAACTTCTCTCATGAGAGTTCCCGAACATGATTGTTCCTCCAAATATGGGACCTCAAAAAATTGTCTGGGGTGAAAAAATTATGGAACTCGTTACACCATGTTTCATTGGCCCATTGGTTCAGCTTCCAAAATGTCACTTTTGTATCCTTCAAGTGTTGTAGAAAGGCTTCAGAATAGCTAGAATAAAATAAATGAAAAACAACAAAAGTCACATGAAGTAATAGAAATATAAAGAAAATCCGGAAAAACTAACGTGAACTCTTCCAGTATCTTGTGAGCAAGCTCAGATTCTCTTTAGAGGTAATCTTCTTACCATTTTACTAAAGACCACTGATAAAGAGGAATTGGGTCTTCAAAATATTTTCTGCCTCTAAGAGGTCATATACCACATTGTACTTATTCCCCATATTGAAATAATGAAAGAGAATATAACCATTGCGAGATAAAACCACCACAACAGCCAATTGTTCCATGGGCATCAGAATCTTTGATACCTGTGGGGCTATGATGCACACTAAAAATGAAAACCAAGCATTAGGACTAGCTTGGCTTGGGCACAACTTAACCGAGCTAAAATATCTCACTATTTCGGGGCTTAAGCACATCGATATAGACCACCAACTCACTAGCCCTATAGTTCATCTGAGTTTCTCCGAATTGGGGTACCTCAACTCTAAATAAGTAAGAGAATCCCCATTTGGCTCGAATCCCATGCAGTTCCGATTCGTAGAAATAGACATAGGATATTTTTTCTAAGGCCAAAAGATACTTGACAGTAACCTTGGTGAAGTTAGGCCCAATGAGAGACTAAGAAAGTGGTTCAGATTCTGTTGAGAGGGTTTTATCTTTGGCCTTGTACTCACCAACAAGTGGGGGATTTAAATTTGTTTCCCTTGTTGGCTTCAGAGTTTCCTCAGTTTTCTCAGATTTCTCAAGAGGGAAATTTTTGCACTGTCTTCCATGTTTTCTTCCATGACCTGTGGTATTTGTTCTGAAGGTCCACTAGGCTGAGAACCAAAGTTTTCTTTCTCGGATTGAGAAGACTTAACTGTTATACTTGTATGATTTTCCTCGATCTATGAACCTGATGGGAGTTCCGTTACAATGACTTCTCCTTCCATGATCAGAACTTATAGTGAGGGATTGTCAGTAACTGTGGACGGTTTGGTTGGCTTATTTCGTGTAGAAGGCTTATTTTTTGCCTTAGAAAGTTTAGTAACTCGGCGTGTAGTACACTTATAAATATTCGACCCCATAACTATGAAAGTTAAGGGATTTATACGGCTGGTGGCCCCACGGTTTTCGGATGACTTGTTTGACTGAGGAGAATGATTAGGTGATGTGAACGACTTGGCATTTGAGATGGGTTAAAAATAAATACAATGCTTATTGGAAGGGTAAACCCCCTATAGTCTGTAGACAAAATTACAACAACTTTACCTGAGGAGGCAGGTAACCCAGTTGCAACTCTTACTTTCTTTTTCTCTTCTAATTCGAATAAATTAAGCCAACCACTTTTGATTGGAGTGTTCTTGGTTGTAAACATACTAACCCTAAAACGCGTCAAAAAAGCTAATTTACAATGGCCAATGTAGAGGGGGAAAGAGAATTTTTTCTCAAAGAAAATGAAAGCTTAAGAAAAATACTTTATATACCTAAATTTTAGAAGTAAGCTTTTTCTCACTCTTGAATTACCAACAATAAAAACTGAAAGGATTTTATATAAGAGCTAAGAAACGTTTAAGTGCTCTACTAGGGAATGAGTATCGATAGTAGTTGCTAGAGGGTTATAGAGGGTGTAACTGTTACGATCATTTGATTAGATATTTTTACCTAGGGTAAAACGAGTTCGTGGGTCCAATAAAAAATTAACACGTGTCTCAAAAAGTAACTAGTCAAAAGTTATGACCTTTGGATTATAACCGCTCTTAAATAAACGTATCAGAAGCTGTTCGTATATGTTAGCTCTCCCGAAGTGCTTCTGAGAGAGCTAATGAGGTTAGATGATAGGTCCGGATTTTGTTGGAGGCTAAGAATGGAAAATGGATCAGATTTATCTTAAGGTATTTTAGACTCATAATAAAAACCATGTTGAGTAAGCTGGGTGCTTAGTGAATAAGTTGTGTACCAGCTTCACATGTTTTTGGGCATGGGGGCTCATAAGACTGACCCATACATACAACTCAACTCGATTGACCTATGGATCCGAAATTTTCTTATAAATAGTCTAAAGAACAACAGTTAAGAGGTTGGAACATTTTCTAAATCTAATTATTAATAGCTAACACCTGTATTATCTTTGTATATTCTACTCAAAATTAAAGAAAACATCTAAACAAATACTTTTAATACCTTCTAACCAGTATATAACATCATTGAACATAAAAATCCCAGAGTAAATAGATCTAGTTTTATTCGTCTTAAAAGTTAAAACCTATGATGTTTTCGGATTTTCCCCGAATTACTGCTTAAAAATTAGAGAAATTACATTATAAGTACACACTCACCAAATATATAGCCATCCAATAACAAAACCATCATTTATGCTTATTAAAGACTCATCTCACTAAAATAACTTTCATTCAATACCCAATAATGTTTTAATACCCTAACTACCATCTACCAACTATATAAGCCTTTTTTTATGAAGGGCTGATTTTTTAACTCAATCAGATATTTGAAAATTTGAATTTGTTCAGACACCTCCCTCTTCATACCCTAACCGGTGAAAATCTAGATTTTCAAATACCCTAACCAAATACCAGATTCACCACGTCGTAGCCTATTCATTTCTAAAGTCGGGTTTCAAAGGTCGAGGTATAAGTACAAGTATGTGTTTTAAGCACACAAGACACCTGAGTTAATGGTTTCTTATGCATAATTTTCTTATAAACGAGGTTTTCAAGTTATTATCGCATCTGGTGTTAGTGAAGCTTATTTACTAGCTTACTTTTATGTTTCGAAGCTGGTTTTGGTGAAGTTGGTCAAGTTATCATTACGAAGACTCTTTAGTTTTTCTTGTTTTCCTTTTTTTTATAAAAATGATTTTGTAACAACACGATTTCATGTATTTATGTTGATTGCTAAGTTAAAAAATAGGTTATATTGTTTATATAATACAAATATTATGATTTTTTTTTTGGTTTGGTTGGGTTTCTAGTACCCCGAATCTAGTTTTATGGGTTGCAGGTAGATGATGTGATCAGTGGCGGATCCAGGACTAAAATTTAGGGTATGCGAAAAATATTATAGATTTTTTCTAATAAAAAATAAATATATGAGTACCGTAAAATAAAAATAAGTAAATATTTCAGCTACATATGTAAATATGTAAGTATCGCATAATATAAATATGGCAAAATATGTAAATATTGAAAGTGTTTGATATTATCTAGATCATCAACTACAACAAATACTTCTCTCTCTACAAATGTCACTAAACAATCAATAAGTCATGGATTGGTCATTCTATTTCTCAACTCATTCTTCACATATTTCATACCAGAAAATACTCGTTCAACACTTGCGCCAGCAGCCGGTAATGACAAAGCTACCTTCAAAAGTGTGTACACAAATCCAAAAATCTTATGTTTTTTTGTACGAACAAGAGTCTTACATCGATCCGAGATACTCCTCAAATTGGAAAATTTATCATACATCTTGACACATGTACTATAAGTCTCAGTTTGGTTAGACAGCTCCTTATCACTAATATTCTGGAAGTCATTTGGGTATATTAGTAGATATTTTGGTATAGTTTCTCTAGGGAGTAGAAACGTTAGAGCATGCATTCTAAATGTTTCTTTCACGACCAACTTGAAATATTCGAGCCTATTAATATTGACGTTGTGAAATTTATTTTGTTTCTATTATGGTTATGTTTATCAGATTAAACTTATTTTCATAACTATTGGATATTAAATAAGGTTTGTCATAGCCCAAACCGCGGTGACCGCTACAGTGTCCATTATGCCTACAAATAGATCATGTAATGTATAATAATATTATAAAGTTTAACTATTTTAAGGTTGAAATAATTGTAAATTAGTTTCTAATACTAGTGAGGGAAGGTATTAATACAAGAAGAATTGCTTTAATATGATTTATAGTGAACTGACAGTTCCCAACTTGAACTCGATCTTTTTGTAGCCTTAATAGCACATATCAAATATTTTCTTTCTGTTATTTACATTTCAAATGAACTTCAATTTCTAGTTCAAGAAAAATATCCAAATTGCGCTAAGATATTTTAATTTTCGCATGTAAACAATTCAGCCAATCAAGATCCAACTAATCCTCGAAGATTATTATTAACGGTTTCCTCAAGAGTTTTAAGTGCATAACTAAACCATACTTGGAGGATAGTTTACATAAAGAACCGTATGTTGCCTTCCATAATTGGTGGATGTTTCCTAATATTGGAAGTCAAAGAGTACCGAATTGACAATTTTTTGGAAGAAGATAAAGATTATTAATTTAAAAAACAACAGAACTGTCCATAGTAGAAAATTTATAAATTGTATAGAGAGATATGATTTTGTTTTCATTATTTTTTTATAGAATGTCTACTCTTGGTTTGATTGACTTCTTTAATTTGATTAGCTTATTTAAATGGTTTATTCTTTGATGAAACAAAAATAAATTTTAAAATAATGACCGCCAGGTTTGAACCCACGACTGTAAGTTTAAGAGCCTTACTCGGTACCAACTAAGATAAACAATCCATTTCAAACAAGTAGTTATATTCACGTACAAGTATTCAGTATACCAAAATAAAAAACAATTAAAGTCACACACCGTGGGGCCCAAACTTATAACCTCAAGTATACTAATGAAGTCTTTTACCAATACACTAAATTTGATTTACTTGTCAGGGATGTCCAATGCATACCCATATCCTCTCTAGATCCGCCCCTAGATGCGATTGCATAAGTAGATGATGCGATTTTAGTGTAGATTTAAAACGAAGAACACAAGACTTTTGTGTAAAATAGGTTATAAGATTTATGTTTAAAATTAATCATACGATTTATATGTAAAATATATCATGAGGTTTATATGTAAAATAGAACATGAACTTTGTGAGTAAAACAGGTTATGCTAGCTTTAAGTAAAATAGGTCATACTAGATTGGTTTTGTCATTTTATGATTTGTGGGTAGCATAATACATGCTAGCTTGGTTTGTGAGTAAAATAGGTCATGTGATTTGTGAGTAAAATAGGTCATGTGATTTGTGAGTAAAATAGGTCATGTGATTTGTGAGTAAAATAGATAATGATAAATGCGAGTAAAATAGGCCATACGATTTGTGAGTAAAATGGATAATGAGATTTGTGAGTAGAATAGATCATGTTAGATGTGAGTAAAATAGGTTATGCTATATGTGAGTAAAATATGCCATGCTAGATGTGAGTAAAATATGTCATGATAGATTGATTTAATCATTTACATTTGGAGCCCGATTTACGTACAAATCTGTTATCATGCGATATTCTGAGTAAAAACAATAGATTACGCTTCATACAACTATCCAATTTTTCAAATACATTATCAGCAACTATATTTCTTATAATTTTATGGTTGTGATTGTAGTGACTGCAGTACTACTGCAATTGTTTTGTGTTATTCCTAGTGACTGTAATGCAACTATGAAGTACTTTGGATGTAGTTTCAGTATTACAGGTAAATGATGCAATTGCATAGGTAGATGATGCGATTTTAGTGTAGATTCAAAACGATGAAGATGAGATTTATCTGTAAAATAGATCACGCAATTTATGTGTAAAATAGGTCATGAGATTTATATGTAAAATAAATCATGCGATTTATGAGCAAAACAGGTCATGCTAGATTTGAGTAAAATAGGTCATGCTAGATTGGTTTTGAAATTTTACGATTTGTGGGTAAAATATGACATGCTAGCTTGGTTTGTGAGTAAAATATGTTATGCGATTTGTGAGTAAAATAGATTATGAGATTTGTGAGTAAAGTAGGTCATGCTAGATGTGAGTATAATTGGTCATGCTAGATTTTAGTAAAATAGGTCATGCTGGATTGGTTTTTCATTTACATTGGGAGCCCGATTCATGTACAAATATGTAATCATGCGAGATTGTGAGTAAAAACAATAGACTACGCTTCATGCAACTACTCAACTTTTCAAATACATTATCTCCAACTAGCTTTCGTATGATTTTATGGTTTTGATTGTAGTGACTATAATACTACTGCGATTGCTTTGTGTTACTCGTAGTGAATGTAATGCAACTATTCAGTAGCATGGATCTAATTTCAGTATTGTAGGTAGATGATGTGATTGCAAAAGTAGATGATGCGATTACAAAGGTAGATGATGCGATTGCAAAGGTAGATGATGCAATTTTAGTGTAAATTAAAAACGATGAAAATGAGATCTATGTGTAAAATCGATAATGAGATTTATGTGTAAAATAGATCACGTGATTTATGTGTAAAATAGATAACGCGATTTATGTGTAAAATAGATCATGCGATTCGTGAGCAAAACTAGCCATGCGAGATTTGAGTAAAATAGGTCATGTTAGATTGGTTTTGGAATTTTGCGATTTGTGGGTAAAATATGACATGCTAGTTTGGTTTGTGAGTAAAATAGGTCATGTGATTTGTGAGCAAAATGAATTATGAGATTTGTGAGTAAAATAGGTCATGTGAGTAAATTAGGTCATGCTAGATTTTAATAAAATAGGTTATGTTGGATTGGTTTTGTCATTTACATTTGGAGCGCGATTTACGTACAAATTAAAAACAATTGATTATGCTTCATGCAACTATCCAAATCTTCAAATACATTATTACCAACTAACTTTCTTATAATTTTATGGTTGTGATTGTAGTGACTATAATACTACTGCGATTGCTTTGTGTTACTCGTAGTGACTGTAATGCAACTATTCAGTAGCCTGAATCTAGTTTCAGTATTGCAGTTGGATGATGCGATTATATAGGTAGAGGATGCGATTTTAGTGTATATTTAAAACGATGAAGATGTGATTTATGTGTAAAATAGGTCATGTGATTTATGTGTTAAATAAGTAATAATATTTATGTGTAAAATAGATCACGCGATTTATGTGTAAAATAGGTTATGAGATTTATGTGTAAAATAGATCATACGATTTATGAACAAAACATGCCATACTAGATTTAAGTAAAATATGTCATGCTAGATTGGTTTTGTCATTTTGCGATTTGTGGGTAAAATATAACATGCTAGCTTGGTTTGTGATTAAAATAGGTCATGTGATTTGTGAGTAAAATAGCTCATGCTAGATGTGAGTAAAATATGTCATGCGATTTGTGAGTAAAATAGATTATGAGATTTATGAGTAAAATATATTATGCTAGATTTGAGTAAAATGGGTCATGATAGATTTAGTAAAATAGGTCATGTTAGATTGGTTTTATCATTTATATTTGGAGCCCGATTTATGTATAAATCTGTAATCATGCGAGATTGTGAGTAAAACAATAGATTACGCTTCGTGCAACTATCCAACTTTTCAAAAATATATTATCACCAACTATATTTCTTATAATTTTATGGTTGCAATTATAATGACTGTAATACTACTGCGATTGCTTTGTGTTACTAGAAAAATTAACCACCCAATTTGCAAATAAACCATAACTAACATCACAAATTTTTAATATTAGATAACAACATACATGACCGTACAACTGTACAGAAAGTCGACCATAAAAAAATACAATATATTTTAGGGTTTGTAGGTTTAAATCCAAAAAACAACACAACGACCACCATGATCATCATTCATTATAAAACTCTTCCGAGTCATACTCCTCAAGCTCTTCTTTATCCTCGGATACTTCAAATTCATCCAACTAGGTGTGATTGAAGCACTGATTTCCTTAGTCAGCTTGTTTGAAAAAGAAAAGGACTAGTCAGGTTTATGAAGTGTGTGGTTGGACCTAGTCTTGTAAAATACCATATAAAATACCATGATTTTCGTTGAAGCGGGGAAGTAGATGATACGATATTAGAACTATTCAGCAGGAGTAACCAGTTTACGTTTATACATGATTAATATAGATTTAAAATGATGAACATGAGATTTATGTGTAAAATAGGTCATGAGATTTATGTTTTAAAAAGGTCACGAGATTTATATGTAAAATAGATCATGCGATTTATGTGTAAAATAAGTAATGAGATTTATGTGTAAAATAGATCATGTGATATATTTGTAAAATATGTCATGAGATTTATGTGTAAAATAGATCATGCGATTTGTGAGTAAAACAGATTTGCAACTAAATCGCAATGCAAATGCAGGTTTACGTAGTTGACCATATGTACATGATGCGATTTGTGAGTAAAATACGTCATGCTATATTGGTCTTGCATTTGAGATTTGTGAGTTAAATAGGTGTTGATAGATTGGTCTTGCGATTTATGAGAAAAATAACTCATGATATATTGGTCTTGCATTTGATATTTGCGAGTAAGATAAGTGACGCTAGATTGGTCTTGCGATTTGTGAATAAAGTGTTTCGAACTTACCAAGATAAACTCTATGGATTCATGTTGTAACTTAAGACAAAAATTGGGCTTGCATAATGTATGATTATGTGAATCTTGGTTGTAGTTCAGTATTACGAGGCCCTACCTAAGACATGTACTGTTGTTCTTTTTTTATAGCAATAAAATTGTTTTCTTGATATTATAACGCAATTAGCATTGATTGTTAAACAAATTAAATTGCAGTACTAAGATCAGATACATTGAAACTTGTAACTATATAAAATATTGTACGAATGATCTCCAACTATTAAAGAAAAAATAGAAACCAACAAAATTCAATGATCTTTTATAAACACTTTATATTTCATCGTCTTGAAATAGGTCCCGTTCTAGGGAAGTCCCAAACCTGAAAAATGATAAAGCAACTACATGTAATTATTAATATATGATACATGCAAGAGTATAACAAATGGTCTGATAAATAAAGGACTACTACATACATCCAATGCATTTTCACTTTAAAAAGTCCTACCAAAATACAAGATACAGTCTAACATGACCTATTTTACTCAAAATCTAGCATGACAAAACCAATCTAGCATTATCATCCATGGTCTTATCTAACAATGTTTTAAAACTAATCTAGCATTTACTTACAATCTAGCATGACCTATTTTACTCACAAATCGCAAATGCAAAACCAATCTAGCGTGCCAAAACTAATTTTACTCACAGTCTAACATGACAAAACCAATCTAGCATTATCATTTATGGACTTATCTAGCAATATTTTAAAACTAATCTAGCATTTCATTTATGGACTTATCTAGCAATATTTTAAAACTAATCTAGCATTTCCTCACAATCTAGCATGACAAAACCAATCTAGCATTATCATCTATGGACTTATCTATCAATGTTTTAAAACTAATCTAACATTTACTCACAATCTAGCATGACAAAATCAATCTAGCCTTATCATCTATGGTCTTAGATAGCAATGTTTTAAAATTAATCTATAATTTACTCACAATCTAGCATAACCAATCTAGCATTATCATCTATGGTCTTATCAAACAATGTTTTAAAACTAATCTAGCATCCTCTACTTACAGTTCTAAAAACAAGATTCCAGTATCTGCACAACCAACCACACCTGAAAAAGCTACAATAAGTGAAGTAAATACACAATAAAACGAGGCTAGCATGACAAACCAGAGTTAAAACCAACCACAACAATGATTTACATAATCCCAGTTAGATATAAGCAAGAAACCAAACAGCAATACACAAGCACCGTGAGTCTAGTCTAGAAAGAACAAGAACTTAATCCTTGGTTAAACCGACGAGCGCTTTAACCTAAGCAATTACTAACCAACCTAACAGTGTAATTAACACTTGACAAACCTGTAAACGTTGTACTATATAATCAACGACAACACTTAACCACTAGATTAAAGTGATCTTTTAATTTTTCTTAGAAAAAAGTATTTGTACTTATATTTTCAAGTCTAGATGCAAATTCCGACAACTGGTGGAACAGGATCATTGGATGAAGCTGCTGGTAGGTTGTTTCGCCGGTAACAATAACGTTCGTTCGTGCGGGTATTGTGTCTGTATATTAGCTTATAAAGTCTGTGTATCAGGTTCTTTCTACTGGTCAAAAATAGTCTAATAATTTTAGATAGAATGGATAGCCAAAATCTTTGATTTTGAAAGAAAAAATAAATGCTTTCAATCTAATGGAATCTATGTATATTAATGGGGTATTTTTGTCTATTTATAAAATTTATATATCTATTAATACTATCTCTTTTTTGGTACTAGTCGGCAGTGAGATACATGACAAAGTATTTATAATACTTTTGTCCAAAAAATAGGGACTTGTAACTCTTTTAATAAAATAAAAATACATATAAATACATATACATTCCAAACCAAATATAATTTGGTTAAGATTTTATCTAGGACAAATAGACAGGGGTTACTGAATGATTCTAGACTTACAATTGAATCACATACAACATTTCCTCGTCAGCATTATCCAAAAAATTGTTTTATCCAATTCCAAAATCTAAGTAATTAAGAAGAAAACTAAATCTCAATACTCTCCACTAAAAAGAAACCTATTTTTATCCAAGAATTTCAGTCTAAAATTAGGAACCCCACCCTCTTTGGTTCTTGGGAGTTGATATTAGAAAAATAAACACGAGTTTTTGGTTACTAATAGTTTGTTTCTTAATTTGATGCAGAAAAACGTGTCAAACAAAGCTTTCGATTAGCAGGCAGAATTGACCATTAAATAAATTTCCACTACTTCAAACCAACTCTCTTTCCCTTTCCTTTCCTGTCTTATCTTCTCCTTCCTCTTCCATGTATATAAATACTAGTGCTTTATTATAAAAATGGCTACCCCCACCGACGACTGAAAGTGACCCTTACGCCTTCAATAGCCGTTGCTTGCTCATCAAATTCGTATTCCTTACGATTTGGAGATAAGGCGATAAAAGGGTAAGGCTCACATTTCTATAAAAATCATTTCTTTATTCCCAAAATCTAACCTTTTTTGATTTTTTGACCTACTCTCCAGGTGAAACCCTTCAACATTTCACACCACAGACTTATGTAAAGATGACTAGTTTCTTACTGAATTTTGATTTCTTCCTATCCTAATATTGAATTGAGAAAAAAATGGTAAAAGAATTGACCTTTGTTTTTAAAGTTGTAGAATTTGTAAATTTCTGAAAAAAGTTACGTTTTTTTAGAACGTGGGACACCGTGTCATACAAGTACAGGAACTATATATACGTAGAGATAGATATCTGTATGTCTATCGAATCACATCTAATATGAACGAACATTAGAGTAGAGAGAGAGAGAGAAGAGGCGGTTTTGTGTTTCGATAATTTCATTAGACTTGTTCGATTCTTCTTCAGGATCTCCAGTGGATGCTTTGTGAAACGATAAATTAAAAGGTAATTTAGTTTCTCTTCGAAATTTATGAATGTTCTCGACTATATAATCATAAACGTCTTATCTGTTTATCTGTTGGATCTCGATCCAGGGTTTTGATGCTTTGTGTCTGAAAATTGTTGTGTTAGAAAAAGGAAAGATGTAAGCTCTAATGGTTCATGTTTATGTTTTGTATCTCTGCCTAGGGTTTGAGTCTATACTTCTGTATAACATCTCATTTGGATTAACAGTTTCTTAAGATGAATAGTCAATCTTTATACGTAAGAAAAACTATGAATGAATGGATATGGAGTGTGTTTGATGTGTGTAATTGAATGAAGCAGATCGAAAATGCTGGAGAAAGAGTTTTTCACCGAATACGGTGAGGCAAGTCAGTATAAGATACTAGAAGTAGTAGGGAAAGGAAGCTATGGTGTAGTTGCATCAGCCGTAGATACACATACAGGGGAGAAAGTAGCTATTAAAAAGATGACGAATGTGTTTGAACATGTTTCGGATGGTATTCGGATTTTAAGAGAGATTAAGCTCTTGAGGCTGCTTCGACATCCTGATATCGTGCAGATAAAACACATAATGCTCCCTTCTTGTCCAAGGGAGTTTAAAGATATTTATGTTGTTTTTGAGTTGATGGAATCAGATCTTCACCATGTTTTAAAGGTAAATCACAATCTGACTCCTCAGCATCATCAGTTCTTCTTGTATCAACTTCTTCGTGCTCTAAAATATATGCACTCAGGTAAGTTTTCTTCTCTTTTATCGTTTTCTCCTACCTTTTTCCGTTTATATGTTTTTCGTGGGTGGTCTTATGTGATACTGGTTTTGTCACACTTCTGTTGTAGCTAATGTTTTCCATAGAGACATAAAGCCCAAGAACATACTCGCAAACGCTGACTGCAAACTCAAGATTTGTGATTTTGGTCTCGCTCGTGTTTCGTTTGACAACGCGCCTTCACCTGTTTTTTGGACTGTATGTCTTTCAATCAATTCATCGATGTAGCTTTGTTTCTATTACTTATATATAGATAGATGCTATTTATCTATCTTTTACTTCTGATAAATTCCTTTTGTTGCTTTACTAAGGACTATGTCGCTACAAGATGGTATAGAGCCCCCGAGCTCTGCGGTGCGTTTTTCTCAAATGTAAGTTAAATTCATATTTTTAATTGCAGTTTTCGTTCGCAGTTGATTCATTTTCCGATTGATATATTTTTTCCTTTGCATGTGTTAATATGTATATATTGTGCAGTACACACCTGCTATTGATATATGGAGCATAGGGTGCATATTTGCTGAAATGCTGACAGGGAAGCCCTTATTTCCTGGGAAGAACGTTAAGCACGAATTAGAACTTGTTACAGATTTGCTTGGCACTCCTGCCCCGGAATCCACTGCAAGGGTTTGTAACTTTTAAGTGTTGTTGTAATCAAAGAAGTTTTTCTCACCAATCATGAGATTTACTTCTTTGAAAAGTTAAGCCAGCATTCTCAATTCTTCGAGTTCTTTATTGTAACTGTAGATACTAAATGAAAAGGCTAGAAAGTTTTTAACCAGCATGACTACAAAGGAGCCTGTTCCTTTCTCCAAAATATTTCCCAAGGTGGATCCATTGGCCCTTCGCTTGCTCAAGCGATTGCTGGCTTTCGACCCTAAAGAGCGTCCTTCTGCTGCAGAGGTAACTCAACAATTCATCCTTTTTCAGGCATATCTTTACATAACATATCGATTTGCTGGGCTGTTGTCTGTGCTATGTTTTAAATCCAGAATCATTAAACGAAACTATAAATGTAAGTAATGAATTAAACTCATAAATAATTAAAATACTAATTGACATCAAACCTCTGCTCTAAATCCACCTTTCAATTGATGTATCGGTTGGACATATGACAGCCAGTTTCTATTGTAATACACTAACAGATTTTGTAATTTTTTTACTTGTTGACGTCAGTAAGTTTGGTATTTTTTTCCCTGTTTGTAGGCACTAGCTGATCCATATTTCCATGGGTTGGCAAACGTAGACCATGAACCATCAAGGAGTCCGATTTCAATGTTGGAGTTTGAATTTGAAAAGAGAAATCTTATGAAAGAAGACGTGAGGGAGATAATGTATCGAGAGGTATATCATAATCGTAGCAAATTCTACTTTCTTATCAGATTGTTGAAATTTGTCATGTAACGTATATTCTAAAAATGAACAGATATTGGAGTATCACCCACAGATGCTGCAGGAGTACCTTCAAGGCACAGACCATATTAACTTCCTGTATCCAAGGTTCCCATTTTAACTTTTTTCACTTTGTTGCGTTTCAATATCCGTATGAACTTTCACTTATCTAGTCATAGAGTAACTTCATTGGAAATTTTTCGCGGGTAAATAGCATAAAAATTGGAAACCCTTATCGTTTGCCTTGAGTCTCGAATCAACTCTCCGAATTTTTTTATTATCAAACATTTACACTTTAAGTTCTGGTTTAGACATCTAAATCTTAGAATACAAAATTGTTATGAAATACTAATTTGAGTAACCATATTGAACAGTATCATTAGACATGAAACAGTTTTCCACATATTTACTTCATCATTTATCTTGATTTTAATATTGTTTAAACTTCAATTTTTTTGCGAAATGCCGAAATCACAAATCGATGGTATGCAAAATAACACTTTTACTAGTTGACATATTATTCATTGAACATTAGCAAGTAAAGTTCTAACTAAAGTTATGACTTATGAGTCAAATAGTAAACCATGTACTCTAGGGAATATTGTGTTTTTTATACAATTTTTTTAGCTAGAGTGTTTACTTGATACAGAAAGGTAAAATTTGGATAATTAGTTTGAGACTTGAGGTACACTCCAAGATATTTTCTGTTCTTAGGGTTTTTGTTGTTGCTGCTGTTTCTAGTATTAATGATTGTATCTCGTCATCTCAATGCTACAATTTTTTGACATTCTATGATAAACAGCGGAGACGATCAATTTAAGCAACAGTTTGCCCGTCTTGAGGAACACGATGATGACGAAGAAAACAACCCACACTCGAGAAAATACACATCCTTGCCCAGGTAAAGTGTTATAAAAAACTGGTTTCTTTTCAGATGGATAACCACCATAATGCCATATTGATGGCGTCTTTCAAAATCTCAACAGGGAACGTGTGGCTTCATCTGATGATTTAGTTGGCTATCAAAACCACCATTCTGAAAAATGTCTTACTCCTGCGAGTGTTATTAGCCCTGCGAAATCCCACGGAAGCAATGATTCAGAACCTGGTAAAAGGAATACAAGTCCTGCCAAGATCAACCCAAAACACACCCCTTATCTCTTCAGGAGCGAGAGCTTTTGTGCTTCTAAGCGTGTAGGAGTGATGGCCAGTGACCGTGATATGTTCGTTAAGTGACCTACCTTTTCTTTTATTGTTGATGTAAGCGTCTTTTACTAGGACAAACTTGTTTAAGGCATCCTGTTCTGGATTGAAGTGTTTATTTAGTTTGTGAACTAGCCTTCTGTCTCTGAAAGTTGCACTGCTGGTGGTTAACTAAAGCCAAAATCCAACCTGTAGGTGGATGTCTGAATAATAAAAACCCGGAAACCTTCCAGGTTTGGGGTTTAGACCTACACCAAGACATATTTGTGGCTATTCTTATTTCTTAATTTTTAATAAAAGGAAATTAAAGCATTGAAAAAGAAGTTTACATATATCAAATATCGAATTATTAAATTTTAGGTTAATCTCGACTGGTTGACATTAGTGTTTTTAGTAGTTTCGGTTGAGGTCTGCTTGTTGATGTGTTTTTGAGTAGCATACCAAAAAAATAGTGTTTGGTTGAAAATGGCCGCAGAAATTGTTAGTTTCTCACAGTGGTACATGTTAGTACATTTTCTTTCGGTTAAGCAACCTATCTAGTCATCTGTTAAACCTTCAATTTTTACCTCTTATTTTTGTTGATATTTTTTTACATTTGATCTCTATAAATGAAAAAAATACAAAAGATCCAATAATAGTGACGAATAGATGCACTAAAATGACCGTTTTATATAAACATTACATAGATGTCTCTTTCGATAAAAGTAATCAATTTTCATGGCATCTATCTTTCTTAAAGAGTAAAAGGATATATTATATTATATATATATATGCTACAGTAACACATGTGTACTTGTAAATAATTAACACTTTTTACCTCTTTTATCTATTTTGATGACACGAGAGAAGCAACGATGGATGAAACCATAATGAGTAACAAAGATTGAAATTTTCAGAGATAAAAAATATATTATTCCAAAAACTTAAAATAAGCTTTATATAATAGTTTCTCAAAACCTTAAATTAGAATATAAAGAAATAAAATAAATGAATTAAAATAAAATAAAATAAAATGTTAATATAATTAGATTTGATTTAAATAATATAAGATATTTAATAAAATAAAATAAAATAAAATAAGTTTGTGTTTGGACACTCTGGGCTACATCATCCTCCCCTGGATGACAAGAATTCGTCATCGTATAATTGTTGACCTTATCGGAATAAGATAATTCTTCTCGAGTGTTTCTTATTTGAAGTCACATTGAAGCCATCTAGTTGAAGAAAAAAAATAGTTTCGAAAACATTTTCATAGCCTGAAGACAACATCCTGAAAAAATAGTTTTGAAAACCTCTTCATAGACTGAGACAACATCTCGATAAGCAATTTTTATCTTGATTCAACGATTGGTAGCCAATTTAAACTCATAACCGATCAATACGATCGTCACTGAAACGGCTGGTATGTCCCCCTCATACTCAAACGATCTTCCCGATCTTCATGACCATGTGTGGTGTTCTCTTCTTTAAACCTTGAATCAGAATAGTCAAACTTTAGAAACATGCTTCCCCACAGCAAGGAACTGAGGCTCTGATACCAAACTGATGACGCAGCGGAAATAGAAGAAGAAGCAACGATAGATGAAACTCTAATTCAAGGGTAACATAATGAAACCCTAATCTAAGGGTAACAGAAACCCACAAATATTGAAATATTGAAATTTTCAGAGATAAATAATATATTATTAAAAAAACTTAAGGCAGGCTTTATATAATATATATAATAGCTTCTTAAAACCCTAAATTAAATTACAAAGAAATAAAATAAATATATTAAAATAAAATAAAATAAAATAAAATAAAATAAAGTCGATTTAAAGAATATAAGATATAAAATAAAATAAAATAACTTTGTGTTTCGACTTTTGGGCTAGATCATATTTATCCCTTTTAATTTATAAATGTTCTGTATTATCTTTTATTATATATTAGTGTCTTATTGTGTTTAAATATAATTATACTATTGCTTAAAGCATTTCCAACCGCAACCGCTACGGTATAATTTAGGTAGATATAGATTAAACTAGGACACATTATAATTTTAGACTACTAAGTATTTAATAAAAAAAATAGATATGTTTAAAAATAACTATGAAATAGCGTATCTGTTGGGGATGTTCTTAGTTAGAACAAAAGAGTAGCAGATGCATATATATTTTTTATATTCAAATTAAACTCACCATTTCTCTTTTTACATGTTTTTGAAGTGGTATATTGAGATGTTGTCATGTGTGTTTTTCTTTTACGTATTATGACTGTAATTGTGCCATCTGTCATTCTGCATGTATAGATCATTTATTTAAGTTTTGCATCTTATCGTTCTTCTCAATTTTTTTCTTTCTCTGGTTTTTCTTTTGTTCTTCTTTAAATACCAAGAGTGTGTTAGATAGACTCACAAATTATTTTCTTGCCCCTTTTTATTCATCCCCTCTCTATTGTTTTTTCCTTTCCGTAGTTGATAACTTAAATAAATTCATTTTCTTTTTATGAGTTCTAGAGTTGAATAAACATCATTGAAGGTAAAAGATTTTATTAAATGTTGTTTTTTTTATGAATTTTTGTGAATTTTTTAAATCTAACCGTAGCAATATTTTTTTGAGTTTTCTCTTTTAGATTTATAGTTCATTGATAGTTTGGTTTAAAAATTATATTAAATTTCAAATCCAGTTTCAATTTTTTTTATTATCGATTTTTTTTTATCTTTTTAGGTATGATTGATTTGAGTGATTGAATTAATTAAAAAAAAACAAATAATAAAAATTATTTATATATAATGAAATAAAATAAAATAATGTTTTTGATAAAATAGTTGTATTGATATCAAAATAAATTAAAATTTATTTTATTTTAGTTTATTTTGTATTTTCGAAATTTTGGTATATTCTTATTATTGAATAACCTAATTTTGTATAATTTTACTTTTAGTGTAATTAATAATAATTAGTAATAGTCAATTTTTTTTCAATAATAATGAATAAATATTTTTAATCCGTTATTATTGTTTTAATTATAACATTAATATATCACTGAAATGATCCAGTGTTCGTAAGTTTCATTTATTAAATAATAAATATATATATATATAATAAAAAAATTAACTTTTTTATAAATAAAAAAATTGTTTGTTATTATTATATCTAATCCAAAGGAAAGTATCAATTCACTGTGATTATGGAGAGTGAATTGATACTTTACCTTTATACCTTTTACTTATATATATAAAACTTAAATAGATTCAAACCTTCCATTAGTATTCCTTTTATATAAAACACATTACTCTTTTTTTGTCTATAAAGTTTTATCGTATAATTTATTATTTTTTATATTATACCATATATTTTTAATAATTTTTGATTTGTTTTAAAGGTTTGTGTTAAATCTACCGTGTGTTTTTTTATCATTTTTATGCGTCTTTTATTACTCTTCTTCTTACTTTATATTGCTTCCGTTATTTATTATCTTTTTTATAACCAATATCTAATATTTAAAGTAACTCTTCAGATTCTGATGAAAAAGTATTCAATGTTCTACTCTATTTGATATTCATTGCTTTTTGTTATATTTGGTTTTTTTATTTTTCTTCATTGACAAACCCTCACGATATTCTTATTCAGAGGTGATTTTCTAGAAAATTTAGGAGGAAAAACTCATACTCTATGTAATTTATGGTTCTTTTATCTGTTAATTTTATTTATCGATTGTCTCTTTTTTATTTTTTTAGATTTGATTGTTCATTCTTCTATTCTATGGGTGCCTTCAGATATATTATTATACTCCAAAACCTACATTCTCTTTTGTTATCAGGTTCTTTGTAGAAATTTTTTTCTGCTTATTTCATTACGTTTTTTAAAATTAGGGTTTTCAATTTTATGTTTGCTTGTTTTATCTATTTGTTGCAGTTATGACAGAGGTCCAACTAGACAAGTGATGACCTCTGTAGGAGAGAGAAAATAACATGGTGGAAATCGAGAAGAATATTTGGCTGTACTCGCCCTTTAACAAAATTGTTTTATAGAATATGAGTATTCGATATTAAGGTTTTAGAGTTTTACTTCTAATGGATGATTAATTATTATGGTTAGTAAGGGAGTTAGGGTGTATATAAAATTGATAGTCTTTTTCGAGATGGTTGACTAACATTTTTAGTTTGTTTTGATATATTTCTTGATTAATTAATATTTTGTTGGACATACTACGATTTCTGTGATACTGTAATTCTCCTGATACTGTAATTCTCCAAGTGTTCTTTTGTTGAAAATATGCCCGGTTATATAAGTATCATGTATAAGTTAATAGTTTAATAACTTCACTTGATCAATATATTTAGTGTATGGAAGATAAGTAAGTTCACATAAAATTTAGGTTTTGAATAACAAAATAGATGAACCGCATTATCGCCCATAATCCTAATATTTGTTTGTATTAACACATTCAGATCCTATATAATTCTAATAACAAACTCAAATCCTAGCTCACAATGCGGTCCCAAGTCTGCTTAACCTCGAATAATTAGGTATCAACTATCCTTCTATAGTGTGATAAGATATTTTTTTCCTTCCCAAGTCTTTTGGAGATGTAAAACAACAAAGAGAAACTCTTTAAATAAAAGAGTTAAAAGGTCTATTGGTAGATTTTTTTGTTCACGGAGGCATTATCAAAAAATAAGTAAGGGAGCTAAGATATCGGGTTAAATGCAAGTTAAAATAAGTCAGAGAGCTAAGGTAAGTTATCGGCTTAAATGCAGGTTACCTTTGAAATACCTGATGAGGATTTCTCATATTATTCTAAGAAAATGAATATACTAATATTTAATTATGTATTCATCCCTTCAAGCCTATCAAAGTAACAATAGTGTGGATCATACTTTTTTTAATTTCCATCTCTTTAATTTTAGTGCCTCCTCAATTCTCCGGTTCATCATACTGTCACTCATTTGTTAACAAGCTGAATTTAAGAAAGTAATTAGTCAAAAAATATCACAAGCTGGTTCGATGGCTTTTGATCATCTCAGGTTTGCCTTTAACTTCCACAAAACGCTTCTTGACAGCAAGTTTCAGAATATTGAGGGATTAGAGAGGAAAAATTTCTTCAAACAATAGTGTTGAGTCTTGATGAGGCAGAAAAATCAAGCGCTATTGCTATGTTTGGAGAAAAATATGGTACACATTTTGATGCAAGACTTCAGGCTGCCAAAAGGCAGAGTGGAGACCAAACTTCAAAACCTTAAATCGCTCCCTCTTAATCTGCCATACACCGACTATTTCTTTCTCTCGCATATTTTCATCCTTCGAACCCTACTTTTTATCTAAGGTAAATCTCAGTCCAGTTTTTGTTTTTCTATTCTTTTGTTTAAATTTTCATTACTTTTATAAAATAGGTTTTTTATCAAGTTATTCAGATATGTGATCTTTCCTTTCATCGAATGCTTATGAGTTTGATTTCAATTTTGCTTCTAATCTTTGGTTTGATTTAATATTTCATTGAATTTTGATTTCATATGTTAGTTGATAGCCAATAAGCTGCAATAAAATCAGGTTATGATATTTAATTTGAATTCTGGTTTTTGTGCTTTTTCATTTGATTGAGTTTGCTATGTGATAGTTTGAATCATTGATTTTAGTGAATCTATACTATATAATCCGTTTTACTATGGATTTTTTTAATCTTCATGTTTCATCTAAATTAAAAGAAAAATCATATCTAATATTCTCATTCTTTTTTTCCTCTCCTATTTCATTTCCGTGAAGTATTTATTTTTCTAGGTTTTCAATTTTTATATAACCGAGGTTCACTTTTTGTTCGTTCATTGATTTTGTTTTGTTGTTGCTAGTAAAAGATTCACTTTCTCTCTCGAGATTTTTTTGTTTTACCTTTTATTTTCGAATTATTATTTTATTTTATTTTATTATTGAGAATTTGAAAATAGTAAGAGATATTTCAAAGTTGAAGAATACCGATCGAACAATTTAGTATTTTTTGCAGGGGTTGATGAAGTCACTTGGTGATATGAAAGAGGTTAACCATTTTGGTTTTGGTGGGTGATCTTATTATTTAATTATAATCACTAATTTTAAACAAAATTTTATTCCATAGTTCTCCACTCCAGGTGAGGTAAAGAACTAAGACATGGACAGATTTTCTCATCTCCAATGGAGACTTAGTTTTTATTCTTCGTTCGATCTATGTTTATAAAACATTTCATCCAGCGGAAACTTATTTTTTGTCCTTTGTTGTCCGTTGTTAGCGATTGATGTCTTTTAATTTTGTTGATTCAAAAAATACAAATTCGAATTCGATAACAAAGAACTTTTATGATGTAGCGAAGACTGCAGACAGACTGGTTTCTCGCTCGGGTATCCAAACTAGGCGAAATTGGTACTCAAATCGAACGTCTCGACGAGCCCAACAACTGTCAAAAGCGTGACTATGTCACGAAATTCGAACTTCAAATTCTACTGTTTAGGATCCGAAAATCCTATTTTACTATTTTTGATATTTTATTTTATTTTAAAATTTATATTTTAATTAGTGAATCAAATCTGATTGCATTCAGATTATATTTGATTTTTATTTTTAATATCTTTATTGTATTTTTAGAATATTTTATTAGGGTTTTGGATGTCTCATATATAAAGCATCTTATACCCTATTTTACCGTCAGACTTTGATGAATAAAAATTGAGATTTTTCTCTTAGTCTCTTATACTCTAACCTAGGGTTAGGGTTTATATATCTTTGTTTCGTCTTTTCTTTTTGTGTTTGCCGCCATCTGATCTATCTCGTAGCTTGGTGCTACCATATTGGTATCAGAGCGACAGAGCTCCTACGGCGTGGGTAACGAAGGTATGCCGCCAAAGAGATCCTTGCGGGGGAAGTCCACTCTTCCGTTCACCGAATCGATCGACCGAGATGAATTTGATCAGTTCCGATCGCAGATAGATTAATGGATGAATTCGATGCGACATCAAATGAAGAAAGCGATAGAAGATATTGAAAGGTTGACCACCACCGGATTTCAAACTCCAACCATAAATTCAAAGGCGAAAGTCTTTTTCACAGGATCCAACCACAGAGAACCGAAACAAGGGTTCCATTGTAGGATAACCGAAAATACCTGGAAGGCGCATCTCCACGATAAAAGCTAATGCTTCGTAGTCATTTTTCAACAAAATATTTGGAGTGATGTAGTATGGTGTACTGAAGTCTGAGACAATTTCTTGATCTTCAAGTTTCTCCTTAACATTAATTTGATCTTCGTTATCCCATTCTTTAACATCAAAGCTCTTCTCTTCAATCTCATCGTTGTAGACATCATAAATTGGATCTCCCAATTCCGACCAAGTTTCATCAGAAATTTCACCTGGTAGTCAGCCTCGTACTCAGCAAAGAGTGGATGGTCGAGTATGGGCGAACCCTCCATGTCACCAACAACTACTTGATGGATCTCCTTCCCCTTTGGTTTTTCCAAATTGTAGTTGTGGCTGTGGTTGGATCCTGTGAAAAAGACTTTCGCCTTTGAATTTATGGTTGGAGTTTGAAATCCGGTGGTGGTCAACCTTTCAATATCTTCTATCGCTTTCTTCATTTGATGTCGCATCGAATTCATCCATTCATCTATCTGCGATCGGAACTGATCGAATTCATCTCGGTCGATCGATTCGGTGAACGGAAGAGTGGACTTCCCCCGCAAGGATCTCTTTGGCGGCATACCTTCGTTACCCACGCCGTAGGAGCTCTGTCGCTCTGATACCAATATGGTAGCGTCAAGCTACAAGATGGAAACAGATGGCTGAAAATTCAGAAAAAGAAGACAACAATAGAACCTGGCTCTGATACCAATAAACTAATAACGCGGCGTAAGTAGAAGAAGAAGCAACGATAGATGAAACCCTAATTCAAGAGTAACATGATGAAACCCTAATCTAAGGGTAACAAAAATTGAAATTTTCAGAGATAAAAAATCTATTATTCCAAAAACTTCAAATAACTTAAGGTATATGAGGCTTTATATAAGAGCTTCTCAAAACCCTAAATATAATACAAGGAAATAAAATAAATATTTTAAAATAAAATAAAATAAAATTTAAATCAAATCTTAATATAATTAGATTTGATTTAAATACATAAGATATTTGAATAAAATAAAATAAAACAAAAAGGCTTTTGTTTGGACTTTCCGGGCTACATCATCCTCTCCTAGTTGACAAGAATTCGTCCTCGAATTCACAGCACCATCACCATCAAGAACCCAAATTATTTATCTTATTTTATTCAATCGTTACATTGGGAATTAGAATTGTTGACCTTATCGGAATAAGATAAATTCTTCTCGAGTGTTCCTTATTCAAAGTCACATTGAAGCCATCCAATTGAAGGAAAAAAATAGTTTCGAAAACCTTTTCATAGCCTGAAGACAACATCCCCATATCCAGTTGATGAAAAATTGGTTTTGAAAACCTCTTCATAGCCTGAGACGACATTTCGATAAGAAAGTTTTACCTTGATTCGATGATTGGTAGCCAATTTAAACTCCTTCAGTAACCGGTCAATATGATCGTCATTGAAACTGTTGGTATGCCCCCTCATACTCAAACGATCTTTCTGATCTTCATGACCGTGTGTTGTTCTCTTCTTTAGACCTTGAATCAGATGAAATCAAGATTCAGAAACATGCTTGACCCGTAGCAGAAACTGAGGCTCTGATACCAAACTGATAACGCGGCGGAAGTAGAAGAAGAAGCAACGATAGATGAAACCCTAATTCAAGAGTAACATGATGAAACCCTAATCTAAGGGTAACAAAAATTGAAATTTTCAGAGATAAAAAATCTATTATTCCAAAAACTTCAAATAACTTAAGGTATATGAGGCTTTATATAAGAGCTTCTCAAAACCCTAAATATAATACAAGGAAATAAAATAAATATTTTAAAATAAAATAAAATAAAATAAAATTTAAATCAAATCTTAATATAATTTGATTTGATTTAAATACATAAGATATTTGAATAAAATAAAATAAAACAAAAAGGCTTTTGTTTGGACTTTCTGGGCTACATCATCCGGTGTCTTCTTTTTCTGATCGAATAAAATAAAATATATAATAGAACTATCCATCTTCTATTGTTGTCTTCTTTTTCTGAATTTTCAGCCATCTGTTTCCATCTTGTAGCTTGACGCTACCATATTGGTATCAGAGCGACAGAGCTCCTACGGCGTGGGTAACGAAGGTATGCCGCCAAAGAGATCCTTGCGAAAAAGACTTTCAATATCTATCTTCTATTGTGCTTAGTACTCAAATCGAACATCTCGACGAGCCCAACAACTGTCAAAAGCGTGACTATGTCACGAAATTCGGACTTCAAATTCTATTGTTTAGGGTCCGAAAATCCTATTTTACTATTTTTGATATTTTATTTTATTTTATTTTATTTTATTTTAAAATTAATATTTTAATTAGTGAATCAAATCTGATTGCATTCAGATTATATTTGATTTTTTTATTTTTAATATCTTTATTGTATTTTTAGAATATTTTATTAGGGTTTTGGATGTCTCATATATAAAGCATCTTATACCCTATTTTACCGTCAGACTTTTTTGAATAGAATTTTGATTTTTTTTAAAGTCTCACTTACTCTAACCTAGGGTTGAACTATCCATCTTCTATTGTTCGTCTTCTTTTTTCTGAATTTTCAGCCATTTGTTTCCATCTTGTAGCTTGACGCTACCATTTTATCTTGTGGGTTAGTGAAAATGAATTGCTTTTATATACACTTTTACCATGTAAGAGTAACATTTTATATAATTTTATAATTTAAATGGTATTGAACAAATATTAATATTAGTTTTTTATTATATTTATATGTTTTTCTTTCAATTTTGTATATACACAAAATATTAAATTTTATTAACCAATGTTTATACTAATTTTTTTATTGTATTTATATGTTTTTGTTTCAATTTTATATTAGACACAAAATATGAAATTTTATAGATTTTTTCCATTTTCCGAGCAAAGATCAGGGTTTTTTTTATATCTAGTTTAATCTAAAGTAGTACCAAATCACTATTATTATTATTTTATTTTTAATTTGTTTATATATAAATTCATAACATTAAGTTGACTATTCTTTTAGGTTTATCTCAAAAACTTAGTTTCATATCAATTAGACGTTTTGACATGTGGCATACTTTTTCTTAATTTGCTGATGTGCTCAGCCTAACGTGTCTTGTATTTATAAAACCTAAATTCGTCTTTTAAACATTTTGCTTATTTTTTTCTTTCATTTTATTTTTCATTATTTATCTTCTTTCCTCATCTTTTTTTCTCATGTTAATTTGTTGATCTTTTAACTTTTCAAGTTTGGAAATCTATCTCTCAACTCTTCATGTTTGGATTTATATTCGAGTCTGTTTGGATTTATATTCGAGCATCATGATGATGAAGAAGAAAAAAAATAAAAAATAAGAAAAATAAAAAAAAGGGAGAAGAACAAAGAAAACAAAGGAAAGTAAAAAGAAAAAGAGGAAAAACCAACAAAAACCTAAGAAGAACAAGAAAAGAAAAGATGATGTTGTCCAAACCCTATCCTTTGTTTACTGCTAAACTCTCTTGCAACCTTTAAGATGGCATGAAAAGTACCCTATATAATGGTAAATTACAGGTTTCTAATTGAAAAACATGTACATCGTTTAATATTCTTCACCTCTATAAATGTTTTTTAATTCTGACTTTTTATTTTATTTTATTAGTTTTAACTTATATTTGCTTTATGAGATAAAACTTCTTAAATAATTAACTAATGTTGGAAATATATAAGAAAATGTATCGACAGAAACTGATAATAAGTTTAATAAGAGATTAAATGATGCACCATTGTTATTCTCCTCACATATTTATTCTTAAAATTTTAATTAATATAATCAATTATCAAATATTTTTAAAATAATATTATAAACTTAATTACTTAATATTCAATTTAGTATGAAAATTAATAAAATTAGCTAACAATATATATTGAGTCAATATTTGTTTTTTTAAAATTAATTTTATAACAATTATAAATATTATACATTAATTAATTGAATTAAATTATACAATATTATTTTATGGTATTCTTATTTGTAAGATCAAAATAAACCCAGATAGAATGATTCATTGAACAAACAATATATGTGCATAATTGACTTTCAAAGTAGTTTGAAACGTAGTCTGAATTGGATTGATCAAATAACAACCATTAAACTCAAAAGCATAGTTCAAACTTTAAAGATTACATTATGGAAAATTTTAAAAATTACATTGTGGCTTTTGAAATCTATGGAAAATTTTAAAAATTACATTGTGACTTTTAGAATCTGATTGTGATTTTGGACACAAGTAGTCTAAAGCTCTATGGATTGACTTGGATTTTGTGAATTTTGTTACCATGTTTATAAGATTTTCATTTACAAGATTTTGAGTTCAATGAACGGGATGAAGTTTTTTAAACTATTATTCTCATGGTCAGTGACAAGATTTTGAGTTCAATAAACGGGATTAATTTTTTTAAGCTATTATTCTCACGATCATTAGGGTGTTGATATGAAAGGATGTTCAATGTAAGAAAGTTAATCATGAATATATAAGAAAGGTCGTCTCCGAATTTGAGAAAGGCTTTGGTTTAAGTATGTTTGTATCTATATTTTAGAGTAAAACAAATGTTTGTAACCTTTTATTTAGCTATATTTTATAAATATTTGTAATATTTTGTTTATTTATGTTTTTTATTTTATAAATCACATTCTTTAATCATTTTCCCATATTCTGTTAACTCGCGGTAATGCGCGGGCAGTTTTTCTAGTTTGTAGCTATTGGAGATTCAAAAATGTTGTGCTCTTTTTCCAAACCTACTGCCACAATGTAGCTTGAGAATCTGAAGATTTATCTAAATTAAGTGGAGTGCTAGAATTATATGACGTTTTCTATGTACAACTATTTGATGTCCGGATATCAAAAGATATCTCATATGAACAAGGTTGAAATTCTAACAGTCCGGCATGGTGTTTCAGTCTGTATAAAGAGAGAAATGAATGTAGATGGCTACGAGCCTTCTTTCTTTGTTCTTGTTCAACAAAAAATGACTAAAAAAGCGAAGCAAAATTTTGGTGGATACATGTTTGCGGAACGTCGGCATATTATGTTGATAATAGTTGTCATTTATGTGGATTCATATTCTACAACATAATTTATGATTTAAATTATCTTTTTCTTATGAGTGTTTTAGGTCACAAAACAAAAAATTTATGAATTTGTTTTGCATTTTAAGATCTTTACATATTACACTATATATGAACCTAAAGAATGGTAGAAATAGAAGATACGTGATAGCTAAATGATTTTACGATGAGAGGAAGACTGCTAGAGTTATGAGATTAATATCTATTTGTAAGGATTTCAGATAATATATGAAACAATCTAAAAAACCTAATCGATGCTATATGATTGTCTTTTTAGACTTAAGCTTTATCCCGTTACAAGTGAAAGTGGTTTATAGACTCCAAACATTATATGCTAGAAAACATAATCATGACATTGCGAGATTCATAGAATGATGAGTAAGAACCATAAAGTTAAAAATAAACGAAGAAGAATTCGCTAAAAAATAGTCTATCCTCGGCTTCCGTCCTTGAGAAGTTTTAGTCAAATTAAGGAATAGAAATCCAGAAACGTACGACATATTTATAATGTAATATACAAACACCGAACAATTAAATAGGAAGTTAAAAAGAGTTATTGTTTCACGATCATATTCTCTTGTTTATGATTTCATTCATTTATGAGGTAACATATATAAAAATGGATGGTTATTGGTGGTTTTAAGGTTGTATATCACTCTTCGTTTGGAAGTCAAGAGACATGGCGGCATGTGAAAGAATGACTAATAAACAAAATCATATTAGACTTGCCTTGTATGAACTTGTGTACGATACTTGTAAAAAAGTAGATAATGGACTAAAGATGCTCCAATGCTTTGATATAATTGTTGGCTTTAAGAACTGAGTGCTAGTGCCTCATATTTGTTTCGTCGTTGCGACCGTGTTTAAAGGTGTCGTGTGTAATTATTTTTTACCTCTTAAAGGTGTTTCCCCCCTCTTATAAAAAAATATGTTTGCATTGCTCACTTGAACGAGAATCATTTTGTGTATGGAAGAAAATTCATCATTTAAGTTACTTATTGCGTTCATAACATAATTTTATTTTATAATATTGTTCGTATTCAATTAGAAGGTTATGATCCATCCAAACACACCGCTACCTCTGGTTCATATTGGTAGGAAAAACTATTATAAAGAATATAGTCTTAGCTGTATGAATCCATTACTCGATCCGATTGACAAATATATGCAAATCGAGGGAGTAATTAACAAAGATCATAAAATGACAAACCTTTCTAAAGATTGAAAATGTTTACTTTGTAACTTTAGCTTGTTGTAACTTTAATTTTTCGTATTGTTATTTTTAAACTGTTTTTGTTTCTCATTGTTATTTATAAACTATGTTTTGTTGCTTATTGTTACTTCTAAACTACATTTTCTTGATTATTGTTATTTCTGTTAACGACATTGTTTTAGTTTCAAATATTGGAATAATTATGGATCGATATGCTAAATCTATAGTTGGTCATTGTCATTGGATAGTCCAATTAATAAGTAATCGCATTAATTATATCATATCTAGTTAAATAAACCTCTTGTGATTCATATGATAAACTGTATGTATATTTTTTATTGAATAAAGTGCATAATTTGTTTATATACCAAAATCCATACTATTGAGATTATTTGTTAATTGAATTGGCATGGTATGAATTTAGGGTTTATGTGAAAAAACATGAATAAATAGATTTGTTTATAAAACAACATGCTTAAATGGCTAAGTTTTTATGAATAAATATATTATTTTGACTGGATTTGGAGTTTTTTCCATTAAATAAGATTTTGTTTGGCTATAATTTTTTTTTCTCAAATTTGGAATCAACCAACCCTAATTTAACGGAACAAATTAGACATATTAGCACAACAGCTTATCGATAATGAAACACCATATGTTATAGTTGATGGAAGGTTTTCAGGTGATGTTCACCGTGACCAACTAGGTATTGCCGCTACAGATGAACGCCACAACTTGTGAAGAAACCATAAGCCGCTGTTGTCGTGATGGCAGCAACATGAGGCTGCTAGCTGGGCGTGCATCCAACAACAATAACAACAACTATCACTGCTGGCTGGATGTGTGTCCAACGACAACAACAACTGCTACTGATTGGGCGGATTTCTTAGTGACAACAACAGTAGGCTAATTTGTTTTTCCGAATATATATTATTTTCAATTAATTAATTGATTTAATATTTTTTTCTAATTTATTTCACATGATAAATGTTTGGATATCCTGTATTTTGTATGTATTTTTGAAATAAATATTTTATGTGCTTAAATGTTTATATGAATATGCATGACTAAGGTTTTATATTTCGGTATGTGACACCTGTAATCATTTAATCGGCCATCTAGAAGGTTAATTGATCTCCTTAATGATCTTTAGATCTGAAAAGGTTTAAGAGATTAATTTAATTTCAAATATTACAGGCCATTCGAAAGGTTAATATTTGGATTTGGTTAATCATGAACTCAAGAAAATGTATTAAAAATTGATCATTGAGATATTTTAATTCAAGTAGATAAAATCAGCCACCCGGAGTGTTTCACCAATACTTGAGAAAATTAATTTAACCATTCCATTTATTTTTATTGAAGTAGGTAAAATCAACACTCCGGAGGGTGTCACTGGTACTTAAAAAAGTTTAAAGTTATTATAATCTAAGTAGGTGAAATCAACCTTCCAGAGGATTTCGTCGGTACGCAGAATCAATTAAAATAATAATTAATGATAATTTTCCAAAACTCATATATACGTGTTACTATAATTTGCCGTCCAATATTCTATTACCATAGTATGTTAAGTTTTAAATGTATCCGCCATGTACAAGTATGTTAAGTTGTTATATGTCAAGTTTACTTATGTGGTGTGTATTATATATGTTTAGTTAATATTATAAGTTATGATTGGTTGGGGAACAAACCCTCAATATTGGATGGATCACATTTTAATTAGGGGAAAAATATTGAGTTTTAGTTGATTTTTCATGATTATGACCTCGCACTAATGAAACATAAACCAAGTTCTCTTACTTTAGAAAATTTACATGAGGAAACAAACAAGGATGAAAACTGGGGTTGTTCTAATCGATTGTGCTTGGCCTTCATGCTTTGAGGGATACCAACTGTGCTTCATGGGGTTTTCCTAAATGACGTTAGAAATGACTTGGAGTTTATCAAGGAATTTGAGAAAATATTTGTAAAACATGACAAGGTACAGGTACACATCTCATTATTGAGATCTCTACTCGGAAGTACAGTGACATAGGTGCTATCCGAGAGCACATTACGAGGATGTCTATGAATTCTATCAAGCTAAAGGAAATCAAGGTAGACTTACCTGAAGAATGAGTAGTGGAGTTTATTTTTCAATCTCTTTGGAGAAAGTTTAAGAATTTCTAGTCCACCTACTACTGCATCCAGAAAAAATGGATAATCAATGAATTGATTGCGTTGCACTAGAGGAGGAAAAGCTTAAAGGGGAACAGTTGAAGTGAACATGTTAGTTCAAAGAAAAGGATGAGGTGAAAGCAAAAAAGTGATGGTAAAAGACTAGGCTTTGGTCCGGCTAAGAAGAACAAATCCGATGAATCAACGATATCAGCTTTTTCTGCAACAAATTCTGGGTTTACTTACAAAGTATAGGTAATCTCATGTCTTTGGTTATTTTGGAAGTTAGTCTTATTTCCATGGAAAATAAGACTAACTTCCAAAATAAAATAATATATGGTGGGTTGGCTGCAACAAATCATGTCTGTATTTCTTCGCAGGGTACACTAAAAAGTCGAAGGCTAAGTAAGGATGAAAAATATATCTTCACAACTAACAGGAGCTCATACAAAGTTTCGACAATTTATGATAAGTTTAAAGCTTATTAATGGACATGAATTATTTTTAGAGAATGTTATGTATGTTTCTACACTTCGAAGGAACTTAATTTATTTTTCTGGTTTTGGATATGTAGTTTTATTCTTGTATTTTTGGAAACAATGGCTTCTCTCTCTCTCTTATAATAATATGATTGCTGGTTATGGTATCTTGGCATTGGAGTATAAATTTTATTTATTAAATACTATTGATAATCACAAAATTTCCATGAATGAACAACTTGTAATGAACAAGATTAATTAAACTGAAATTATAAGGTCAAATAAAGCAACAAAAATCATAGAATTGATTTATACCGATATCCGTTGACTGTTTTCAAAAGAATAATGGAATATACAATATTATTTCATATATTTTATAGACGAATTCTCTCATTTTAGGTACCTCTACCTCCTTCATGGAAAGTTAGAGGCCTTAGACATGTTCAAAACTTTGACGAACGAAGTTAAAAAACAACTAGGTAAAAGCATTAAGAGTATTAGAATTGACCGTGCTAGTGAATACTATGGTAGATATGACGTATTTGGTGAACAACGTTAACGGCCATTTGCAAAATATGTAGAGGATTGTGGCATATAACCTCAGTATACAATGTCGGGTTCATCTCGCATGAATGATTTATCTGAGAGACGAAACTGTACACTAAATGATATGGTTAGAAGTATGATAAGTAACTCAACTCTACGATTATCTCCCTGAAACGAGAAGCCATTAAATGTGCCGCATACATACTCAATAGAGTACCCAGTAAGGAAACTAAAAAAATTTCATATGAGCTCTAGAACGGGCGCACGCCTAATTTAAAGCATCTGCATATATGGGGGTGTGCAACTAAGGTAAGAGCATACAAACCTCGTGAAAAAAAACTGGAACAAAAAACGATTAGCTGCTTCTTCATTTTATTATATCAAATATTCTAGAGGCTTAAGTTTTATGATCCTCACATTGGTAGTATTTTTAGACAAGAATGACAAATTTTCTTGAGTTTAGAGGGAAGAATTCAAGAACATATGTTTATTTTTTAGGAAGAATATGTGGAGATTCATGAAGATACTATCATAGATACTTATCTATTTGAATGTTAGGCTTTAATGCCAATCATTTTGGCCACGTTAGAATAAGTGTATACTCAGAATAAGATTAATGTTCCACTTGAGGTTTTTAACCACGACACATATATGGTCCAGTTAGAGTAAGAGTATACTCAAGGTTGATAATGATCGAATTTTCTAAAGGACTGGTCAAACAAATGAGTTATAAAACATAATATTATTTTAGATATGCTGATATAATAAAGTGTAATAATTAGAGGTATTTTAGATTATTATGGGATTTAAGTGTATTTGAGCTTGGGTTACCGAAATCGGCCATGGAACATGTAAGCCTATTGGGCCCATTTCACTATACATAGCCTTTTTGGAATTAATGAGATTTAATTTTGTTTTACTGCTCAACTACCCTGTCAGAGCATCTCTCTCTACAATTATACCAGGTAGCTCGATTCTCTTACTATAGCTTATCCAAAATTTAATTAGTTTATCCTTTATTACAAAAACACCGTCCAAAAATCTTAACACTATTAGTGACAACCACACTGAGGGTCTGGTTAGGTACCTAAATAACAACATAAAAAAACGTAAGAGTTATTAAGTTTATCTTCTAAATATACCGATGGATTTTGAGATACAAATGGATCCTTCCAAAATAAATGAAGGATTCATGATTGGAGAGGGGTCTGGTTGAATAAGTATGTCAATAACGAGAAACAGGAACACTTACTAATGGAAAAAGAACGTGACCAAGTACAAAGGGAAATCAAGACGTTAAGATCCCAAAAAGAAACAATTATAACCCCACGGGGTATGGTCCGCTTGGAAGTCCGAAAACCTGAAGGACAAGAGGGCTCTAAGGAAACTTGCAGATTTAGATGCTCAACACAATCAAGAAAAATACCAAAGAGGTCAATCACGTAAAATCCACCATTCTTTGAAGAAGGAACATGGAACCAGGTGTCCATAAAATCCTTCAGCATCTAGTGAATACTCCGTGTTTGAGTCCAAGGAGACTTCATCTTTTCCGAATAAGGGTCAACGTCGTAAAAAAAATATAAATCATGATTGCAATCACTACTAAAGAGACATTCTTATCTGTGTCAAAACCGAGAGCAAGAGCAAAGGTCAAGCAAACAGCATACTTTCTCGAATAAGCAAGGACCTCAAAATGGTAAAAAAAGAACATAAATTGATGGAAGGATAAGAGGTTTGTGGAACTAAAGTGTTGATTATCAAGCGAACAATTAATTTGTGATTCAGTCTGAACATGGTATTTATGCGACAACTAAGGAGGGTCACCAATATAGTGAGGGACATAATTGAAACCAATGTTCCAATTTTATGGAAATTCTCTCTAAAAATTTGCCAAAGAGGTTTGACATATCCAAGATGGAGAAACTCAATGAGATTAAAGATCGGGATAAACACCTCTAATAGTTCAAGAACTTTATGATGAATTAAGATAATGATGATAAGTTATTGTGCTTGGCTTTCTTCCAAACTTCAAAGATGGAGCTTTAAAATGGTATAATCATATTTTGTAGGGGTCTATCAAGATTTTTGATATAATCTGGACGGTTTCCTAAAGGAAATTTGTGGGAAGGAAAAAGAGAGAGGAAATAACGAAATAATAATCAACTGTCGTCCGGTGATTGGGGAAAATTTGATAAATTACATTAAATTCTTTGTACAAACTAAGAATAGCTTGGATGACTGCTTTGAGCAAGTGGCTATAGCTTCTTTAAGATAATGGTTTCTTCTTCGAGAATCGACTAATAATATGACTAGGAAATGAGCCATGTCTTTCGGAGGGTTTGCTAGCACACGACGAGAATAAAATTAAGGTGCAATAGTGGAAGAGATATAAATTTATCCCTATGCAAATGTAGGTTCCATAAACTACTAAATCAGACCATCAACAACAACATGCCCAGACAGTTACCAATTTCCATCTGAAGGACACAGAACAGAATTTATCTCGACCTAAGGTAAACCAACACCCACAAGGTCACCTGAATAGATCTACGACAAATCAATGGGTCTGGCCTGATCAATATGTAGAGTTAATAGAAAGTGTTGCTGCTAATTTGACAATATAAACAATTTTGTTTAGTATAGAAAACCACTCCCAATCTAGAGTTTGAGGGAGAATTAAAATTCTAGTTTTTGTAAGTATCATAATGATGTGGGAAATGATACAAGAAAAATACTATGGTTATAACTGGACCTTATAATGAGTTTGATATTGCGTCTGAGTATCTTAACCCAGATCCTGACCAAACCAGTATTATGGTGATTGATAAACCTGAAAAGCTAGGAAAAAGAAAAGATTTGTGTGAGTTTTTTTTTTGAGTTGCTAATTATTTTTGGCAGGGGTACGGTATCCGAGCCTTCAGGTTGCTCATCAAAGAGGCATATTGTGAGTTGGCAACTCAATTAGAAGGAAAAATGTTTTTCCATTTTTACCAAGATACGATGCCATTTATTATGTTTGATGGTGATGATTTAAGAGATGTTGTTGGGCCATATGAGGATGTTATGATGATCAGAGCGGTAATCGAGGGGGATAAAACCGAAAGATCCTGGTTGATACAACCAAATAAAAAACCTCATGTCATACTCCAGACGAATAGAAAAAATAGTGGGAGTACTTTTTATAGCCGTGGATGGCCGACTTCGTATAATGATATTTTCGGTAGATCTTGGTTATCAAGAAGGCACGTTGTTACCTCGACGGTCCATCAATATTTGAAATATTCCATTAGAGGTTATCCGTAACATCTAGAGGTCGGAAATTATACTAGGAAGACTCCCCTAAGACACTCCAAAATATCAAAACTAAAGAAAAATAACAATTATCTGAGTCCAGTTCGGAGTCACACACTGTAGATTATCTGAGAAGGACTCCCAGTTCGGTTATAATTGATGAGGATAATGAGGTGTATACTTTTCCAAATGGAAATGAGTGAAGAATGGGGCTTAGGTACCACCAGTCGAAGGGAACAACTACTATTTTTTATATATGATAATTTGCACATGTTTTCTTAGTGTACCGATGATGTAATAAGCGTCCCTGCAAGTATTATTTGCCACAAACTAGAAATATAAACCAACATATCCCTCGCTATAAAAAAACAGAGCCTTTCCTACTAAAAAATCTGAAGTAATTGTTGCAGATATGAATTGGTTAACAAACACAGGGCATATCCAAGAAACTCAATACCCGTTATGGACAAAAAACCTGGAAGTCATTAAAAATAAAAATGAGAAGTGGTGCATTTGTGTTGATTTCACAGATCTAAACCGGGCTTGTCTGAATGATCCATTCCTTGTCCCTAAAATTGAGAAATTGATAGATTCAACTTTGACTAAAAAAATATTATCATTCATTAATGCTTTTGCAAGATATAAACAAATACAGATGGATCCGGGGGACCAATACAACACCACATTCAGAAAAAGTAAAAGCCTCAATTGCTATAAAATAATGCCATTTGGTTTGAAGAATGTTGTGGCTACTTATTAGTGCTTGGTAAATAAAGCGTTCACTATCCAAATCGGAAGAAATGTTGAGGTTTATATTGATGATATGTTGGTAAAACGTATGAGAAATGATAATCATTTTTTGATCAGGAAGATATATTTTCTAATCCTGAAAGCCATCAACTTAAAACTAAACCTAGAAAAGTGTATATTTGTTGCGCGGTCAGGACAATTATTCGGGTATGTTTTAAGTGAAAAGGGCATTCAAGACAACCCGATACAGTTGAGCACTTTAATTGATATGGATCCTCTGCGGACCATAAAAAGAAGTACAAATTTTAACTAGAAGGTTAGCAACTTTAAAAAGGAATGGGTTTGTCTATTATGGCTATAAAAAAATAACAATGAGGTTTCTATTGGTTGGGTATCATTGGTCTTTTATTATGATATATGCTAAAGAATTAGTCTGACGATATAATCTATGTTAACGGTTTGCGAATGTAATACACATGTCAATTGTACCACTTGAGTCAATATCCGAGGTATTACATTTTAATAGATGGGGGATTGATCTTGTTGGACCTTTACCTTTGGGATGCGAAGGCTGTCATACCGTTATTATGGTTGTTGATTGTTTTTATAATTGCATGAAAGCAGAGCCTCTATTTGAAATTATGTCTAAAGTAATTATTAAGTTCACCATGTCTGATAAATACTGCATCTTCAGAATACCAAGAACCATAGGGACATGGAAGCATTTTATTCTTCTCGGGGAATTAAATATATTTTCTCATCACATTTTCACCTTCAGGCTAACGGACAAGTATAAGTAATCAACAAAACCATCATGGATGGTTTGAGAAATAATTTAAAAGGGCATACGGAAAATGGACAAGTTATGTACAAGAGGTGTTATGGGCTTATCGTGTTACATATGAACATCAACGCAAGAATCCTCATTTGTATTGGTTTCCGGGATGGAACTTTACCTCATCAATAAGTACAACAAGAAGTAATGGTATCTTTAAGAAGGCTCTCGAGAGAATATAAGAGTCTTATAAATTTTTAATTATATAATATTTCTTTAGGAATATGAAGAGTCATGTCATGGAAATATAAAGGATCTTTTATTCTACAAACAAGGTATACAAATCTCTAACTATAGGATGTGCATTGATGTTATAAACAAAGAGTATAAATTGATGCAGATAGTGCAATATGAGAGCTTGTCCCATTACCTGAATGGAAAAAACAATTGGTTGTAAGTGGGTTTACAAAACAAAATATAATTCTCTGGGTAATGTCGAAAGACGTAAATCACACTTTATATGGAATGGTTATACCCAATATTTATGGATTGATTTTAAAGAAACCTTCTATTTGGTATCGACGAAAGATTCCTTTAGAATAATCATGGAATTAGTTGCACACTTTGATCTTGAGCTTCATCAAATAGACGTAAAGACCACATTTCTCACTAGTGTTATTGTGGAAACGATCGATATAGTGCAACCATAATTCTTTGAAATAAAATACTCAAAGAATCTGGTATGCAAACTTAAGAAATCTATTCATAGGCTTAAACAAGCTTCTCATCAGTGGTACCACAAATTCCTTAAGGTGATAGTCTCTTTTGGCTTTAAGGGCAACTCAACTGAAGGTTATGTATATCACAAATTCAGTAAGAGTAATTTCATATTTCTAGTATTATATGTTGTTGACATACTACGTGCCTCAAATAATAAGGATTGTTACATATTACAAAGAAATTTCTATAAAAAAATATTAATATGAAAGATCTTGGTGATACCATATTTGTGTTAGGAATTCAAATACATCATGATTGCTCTCGTGGTATCACAAAATGCATATATAGAAGGGAACAAAACAAAACATATTGACATATAGGAAGTCGAAAAGGCTAGAGACCATTGGGTATCCGTACTCATATTTTGGTGGATGCACGGACACACTGAAAAGCACTTTGGACAACATAGTTTTATCATCTACGAGTGAAATATCTTGAAAAAATGTAAATCAAAAACTTATTGCATCGTCCATTATGGAAGAAAAATTTCTTACGAGCTTTGAGGATTCAAACTAGTCATTTATGTTGTAGAATTTTATCATTGATTTGCACGTTGCACAATGGATGAAGGTTTCATGAAGTTGTATTACAGCAACAATTCGACAGTGCATTACTCTAACAATAACATAAGCTTGTCTAATTCCAAACACATAAATATAAAGTTCATTTCTCTTAAAGAGAGAGTTCACAGGGGCCATATAACTATAGAGCACATCAATATATACTCAATGATAACAAATCCTCTTACAAAAGCGGCATTACCTAAAATTTTCTAGGAAGACACTATCAAGATGGATGTAGTTGAGTTAGAGGATTGTTAGTTTCAGTTAGAGTTTTTGTAATATGATATGATTAATATTTGTAACTTTTGTATACATAAAAGTTTAGTGCAATATATGGCTTAGTTAAATTTATTGATATCGGTTATTCTATTAGATGTCCAAGGTAAAACAATTTAAGAGTAGATATGTAATTGATTGATGGTAATAATGTGATTAACGTTTCATCTTATTGTTCATATTGTTTAGTTTATTAATCATGTACAGTGTTGCACCGTTCACCTATTAAGAATGGATTTAGTGTACTCATTGAAGTTAAATATATTATTGAGTAGCATATGATGATCCAAATGAGAGATTGTTGGATACACTAAATATATATTTGGTTACTGTCATAAGATAGTCCATTTAATAAATAATTAAATTAATTATATTTTATATTATTAAATAGAAATTAAGCTTATAAGTGAAAAAACATTATGGAGGTATAAGTGTGGTAACTGGGTTAAATTTGGAAAATTTGAAGGATTGAGTCCAAATCTCAACACTTAAGTCTGAACTGATAATTCATAGACTAAATTGATTAAATCAATTCAATGGTTATGATCCCGATCATAAAACGACTAATGTAGATGAGCTTAATAAAATTAAGGTTTCCAACTGTATTTTTCATATATAGAGAAGACTAAGTTAAGATATATCTTTAATCTCAACTTAAAAGGTAAGTCGACGTTTTGCTAAAAGAAAGATCTACAAATATCTTCATATCTAACAAAAGCTTTAAGAAGAACTAAATCAAGAATATGGATAATAGCACACAAACCCATAAGTACTTTATTATGTGTATACTAGTTAATCATACGTAAGGATTTATTATTCCATGTTTGTGATAGATTATATTGAGTGATCCGTATATGTTTCACCATCAAACAATTAACTCAAACAATAAAGCAACATCAACAAATAAACACGATAGATTCCAAATATACTGAAAATTAAACAACTACAATGACATACGATAGTTTAAGAGCATAAATGAATAACAGATGTAAGAAATACAAATATCACAAAAATTTAAGAAGCGTTACATTGTAGCATATCAATTTCCGAGAGGTAAACATTCTCCTCCACTTGTTCCAGTCTCTTTTCAATGAATTTCAAGTCCAACTCATACGATATATGTTTTTTTAATGAAATCAGTAATACACAAATCAATCACATGTATAACTCTTTCTTGACATCGCGCATGAGGTGGAAGCCCATAAACTTAGTTACGGTCTCAAATATTTGAACCTGATGAAGAGTTCATCTCGTCCTCGTGCATGTAACATCATATATGAACTACATATACAATTCATACCATACATGTAGTACATTCTGCATAGTACTCCACAAAAAACATTGTAGTCTCATTTGTAGTCTCAACAAGTAATTATATTTTTGTGTAGTTAATTACGTATTGTAGATATTAAAGATTTGATTTGTTTACACATTCATGTGATTGGTATATATAGATAAATGATAGAGAACTAGGCCAATGCGACTGATAAAGTTGGAAAATTTAACCAATAATCTAACGCTGCATGTTTAAGTTAGATTAGATAGCTATTCTCGACTAATCTTGTCGGCATTAGATGCTTAAGTTTTTTCTCGAAGAAAACACCTAACGTCGACAGAGTTGGTCGCTATTAAGTGTTTTGCTAAAAAATATTTATTTTTTGTTCATAAGTATTTTTCAAAGATTAACACCTAAAAAGATAATAACAAACCTTAAATACTTAAAAATATAAACTGAAATAAATAATTATATATAACATTCAAAATATTACATGCGAATACCTAACCAAAATTTATATCGGAATATCTAACCAAAATATAACATCTTAATATCTAACCTAAATATCACATAAGAAAACCTAACCAAAACTTAACACTAGAATAACCAAATTTTACATCCAAATTCCTAAGCAATATATTACATCTTAATTTTCACCAAAATATTACATCTGAATAATATTTGTAAATTTTTTTTATTATTCGTGAATTTTTTTACAATACTTTTAACCTTTACCACATCTAGGGATGGCAATGAGCCAGGTTCGGACCGGGTTCGGGCCGACCCGCTTAGGCCCGTTCTTTTTTACTCGAACCCAAACCCGGCCCGACCCGCAACGGGTTTAATATTTTCAAACCCGAGCCCGTCCCGTTTATGTCCGCGGGTCAGCCTGACTCGGCCCGCAAACATTGTTTTTACTATTCGGGTTGACCAAACCTGTCTCACTGCTCAAATTTGACTTTATTTTTAATTTGAAACAAAAGTTTAAGATATAAATTGTTAAACCAACGTACCTAAAACACAATAGCAGAAGAGAAAACCATCTAAAGAACTTGAAAAAATAGAAATTAGGATTTGGAGTATATATATATATATATATATATATATATATGCACAGATCTGAAAAAATATATTTATAATTTATGGAATTAGTTTATGGAAAAAGAATATAATTAATAAATATATTATTGACTATAAAAGTAAAATAATAATCACTCAAATACGATATATTATTGGTATACATAATATAAATGTCAATCTTTTCTAGTAATTAGTAAGTATATTTATTTTAGTTATATTTTACAAATTTAAAATTATTTTTAATACATTTTTTATTTTTTATACTAGTTTATATTTGCGGGCCGGGTCGGGTTGGACAAATTAAAAATCCATACCCGACCCGACCCACCTACAGATCACAATTCGTATATCCGTACCCGCCCCGTTAAATTTCGGGCTCGACAAAGCCCGACCGGATTAGGCCGGGTCGGGCCGGTTCGGACCAACATTTCCACCCCTAACCACATCGTATGGGGGAATCTTTATTGCAGTTTAAAACGAAATCTCAAATCTCGTATGTAACCCCACTTATAATGATCAAATCTAAGATCCTAGAATTTTTAAGGAGGAATCTCACTGAATGCTTCAAACATGTTGGATGCCTCAGAATGCAATATATAAAAATGTGGATATGTAAATAAGTCAGTGAATCCATATAAGATAACATTTCTCGTTCCTCACTTCATTCATTTGTGCTCCCAAATATTTTACACTTCATCCATATAAAATCGATGATTACGACAATTATCATTTTATTATTTGCACATTAAAAGAGGTGATACTTATAGAAGTTCTAGCAACCCGCTAATACATATGTTACACACTTCTAGCATTAAATTTATACATTGGTTAAAGAAGGAAAATCTCAAGTCTTTTGGAGTCCATGTTGATAACATCTTAAAGAGAACAAAAATAAAATCAAGTAAAAAATTAACTAATAATATTCAGAAGCAGATCAAGAGTTAAAAACATATACTTTTACGTAACTGTAGCCAATAGTAATTTTTACAACATCTTGGATATTTTGTAGGACCTTCTCACCGACTGCAGATTTCTAGATTCTAGTATTTCAATATTAATTTTTGATAAAGACAACACATTTATTAGTTCAAAGTCTTCATTTTTTGCAGATACTGAAAATATTTGTATTAAATGCCTAAATCCCGATAAACCAATTATCCTCATTATTACGATTGTATGAAATGATTGATAATATCTTTAAAATAATAAAGGTTGCTTGATTTTTAGCCAACATATAACAACTATCTAAAGACAATTCTTCGAGCACATGACACCCATTCAGTAATGTAACTAGTGCGTCATTAAAAATGCGGGGAATGAATGCATATATATTACAAATTAAAGTCTACAAACTCCAAAAAGCTTAGAGTTAGCTCATCGGCGACATGTTATATTGCAAATTGAATTCATTGGGTAAGTTCACTTACTACACGATTAACTAGTGAGATCATGAAAATATAAAATCCTAAGATTGTGTCGGCCAAATTCAAATTATATTCGTGAATATCGGTTAATATAAGGACCATGACAGACTTAAAAAAATACCTATATTATCGGAAAATACACTAGTTCTAACATTGTGTAGTATTGGGAAATAACGTGAGAATATGTCCAAACATGAAGTCTGTTGAGTCACTTATCTTTGGGATTTACTCTTGTAAACATAAATATTTAGCGAACCAAACCAAATAATTAAACCGAATAGACAAGCTAATAGATTTAGGCTTTACAATAATATATTAATGTCGACCTAGTGCGTCGCCATTATACACTAATATCGACGCTCTAGATATACATTAGTGTAAACCCGAAATACAACAACTAATCTAAAACTTTGAAACAATAAATTCAACGAAATAACTTTATAAATTTAACGTACGCTTAACTAGAAATCTTGTACAACCTAAAACAAGTTTAAATCATTAAAGTTCATAAAATTTAGTTTTTTAGAAAATTATTCAGTAAAACTTGTTTAAATAAAATACAAGTTTGATTCGAATAAAAACACTAATTAAGAGTCTAACAAAAGTTTGTTTATCTTTATCTTTAATATGAATGAAAACATATATTTAGGGTTGATGTCATCTGTGGGTTTTGATGGATTTGAACCAAAAAAAAGTTAAAATTGACGTTCATAATGTTTTTTCGGTTAATTTGTTTTTTTATTTTTAAAAAAAAATAAGATTTTAACATTTGTTCTAGTTATCACTTGTTTTTAGTCTAATATTAAAATGATAAATTATTAATGAACATATATAATAATAAAACAAATAAAAAATTATATATAATAAATATTTATATATAATAATTTTGAGAACATATGTAATATTTTTCGAATCCTTTCATTTGTAATTGACGTAAACAAAATTACAAAAAATTATTTTATCGAACAGCTAATATAATAATCGGTAATTTAACAATTACCACAGACCATCAAACTTATTTATCGTTAATGAGTTTGATAAAGTAACCACCTTGTGATAAATCAATATTTACAAATAACTACCAATAGTCTAAATTGTTTTCTCTTATTTTTTTTATGTTTTTTAAATGAGATAACTTTCAAACTATAGCCCCAAAAGAAGTATAAAAGATATAATTGGTTTTTGTTTTTAAGATAAATAAAACTAGATCATTGGAGATTTTTTTGTTGTTTTTAAATTGTTTTTATTCGCATAATTACGTGTAATTGGATTACAAAATAAGTCCAGAAAAGAAAATATATTAAAGTTGTAGAATTACTTGTAATTTTGTTGCTAAAAATCGAATGTGTTCCAGTTACAGAATTGTGTGTAATTGAGTTGCGAATAAGAAACTGCATTTCAGTTGCAGAATTTCGAGAAAATAAGTTGCCTGAATAGGATTTTGGTTGCGAAAAAATAATTTGGTAATATTTGTGAAATTACATGCAAATGAGTTTTATTCCATAACAATTTGGTTCTAATATTGGAATTACTGTTTGGACTTTGGTTGTGAAATAAGTGTGGAAAAAAATTGTATTCCAGTTGCAGAATTACCTGTAATTTCTTTGGTAAAAAGTTATTATGTCCCCGTTGCGTAATTACATGTAATTTGGTTGTGAAAATAGAAAAAAAATAAAAAAATTTCCAAAAATATTACTCATGGTTTTCGTTTTGTTTTCTTGGAAATATAAAATATATGTGATTTTAGATTTTTTTTAATGAGATTTAAAATTTGAAAATAATTAATTATTGAGGTTGTACGTGCGTTTTGTCTTCATATATATTCTTAAAATTTTAAACTATAAAACCCAAATGATTATAGATAATTTGAATTTTATCGATATTTAACAATAATTCACCAATGGTTAGAATTTTGTCGAAAACAAATAAATAGAGGTTAACAAATGATTCTAAATTTACAATTGAGTCAAAGACAATTTTTCCTCGTCGATATTATAAAAAATGATAGTTTTTATTCGATTTGAAAGTCCCGATAAATACGAAGAAAAGTAAATCTTAATACTTTCCACTAAAATCCTTGTTTTTATTTAAGATTTCCAATCCATAATTAGAAACCTCATCATCTTGACTTTTGGGAGTTGATATTGATATAGTGGTACCCTTCGGGTAGGTCATGACGCTCAGAAGTGGTAAAGTAATGTATTACTATCATTCACCTTTGGTTGGGTGATACCCAGGAAAAAATGATGACCGATCAGTGTAATGCCAATCATGAATTATCTGTCTCGGCAAGGCTAGTTTAAACAGAGAGGTTCATAGGTAAAGTAAATTTAACGATCGATGAAATCTTAAATCGAGAGGGTCATGGCAGACAGATTCTCGATCCTAGGTGTCATTAATACCAAATGACAACAGCACAAGAATAAAAATACAACCTCATATCGATGCCATGCATCGGTAATATGAGCATATATCACCACTACCCCCACCAAAAAGTGTGTCCAAGGAATATGGACATTAATCATAGTAGTTATACTCCTCATATTAATGACCACTAAGTCACAATTGTAATTAAAAGTTATGTAATATAATGATGGACTTTGTGGTGATGGACTAAGTCACAATTGTAATTAAAAGTTATGTAATATAATGATGGACTTTGTGGTGATGGACTAAGTCACAATTTTAATTGAAATTTATATAATATAATGACCACAAGAAATAGGTTTACTTAGACTGTCCAATAGTGGTAATTACGTCCGGATACGAAAGGGACATCAATGATGTGAATCCCCATAGTGGTACCCAAGTAATCGTTCATGGCTCAGCAGGAAATGTGCCGATTATAGAATTTCCCCCATGCAAACCTGGCAGTAGACAACACTGCCCAACTCCCTACCACCGTTAACGACGTTCTAGCAAACAGAGTAGCTACCCGCGACGATCATGGCATAATCATAATCCCTCATGATGCAACCTGGGCAGTGAAGATGGTTGACACCACTGGGGAAGTGAATGTAGTAAATCAGAATGCGCCCATCGCTTCTTCCGCCATGCACTTGTTGGAGTGGTAGATCAAATAATTGAGGAATGAACATCTACGAGTGCTCCAACTCCAAGAGGTTAAAGATCAATAAACGAAAAGTACATTAAAAATGTGATCAACGCGCTGCATCAACTTGCTGCAAAAGTATTGGGTGGAGAAAATAAGAATGATACATGACTCAAGGAAGCCAGCAAAACCAACAGGGCCGACAAAGGAAAAGAATATGTTGTGGTTGTCAAAGAAAAATACAAAATTGGAAGTAATAAAAAATGACCCTTAGGCCAAGAGCGCGCCAGTGGAACGGATTGTGAGACAGAAAAATGGGCTAAGGAAACGAAAGTAGTGCAATACGACCAAGTTCTCCCTAAGAAGGATTCCTACATGCTCAAGAAATCCCCTTTCATAGGCAAAATTCTGGAAGAGGAGCTCTCGCGAAAATTCGATCCATTTCGGATAGAGGGGTTTGACGGAACATGCGAACCATAACAACATCTTGAGAAATTTCACAACATGATGATAATTTGCAATACTGATGATTATATGCTATGACGAATGCTTTTCATGACCGTAAAAGGTAATGCAATGGATTGGTTTAACGCTTTTCCAAAAATGGTATATTTTTTTATTTTGCAAGATTGTGAAGCGCATTCAGATCGTTTTGTTGACAATAAGGAACCAAAAAGGAAAGTAAATCAATCATAGACTTATTCTAAATATGGCGAGTCTCTCAAAATATATTTCAAAATATTTGTCCACTCGATGAATGCCCTGTTAGACGTAGAACAACCAGTAGCCACTACATTTTTGAAGCGAGGACTACACAGAAAAGCCCCCATGTACTCCGATCACGTACGCTTCCCAGTCAAGAAAATACGAGATATCCTGGAAATGTGGACCAGCTTATCAAGGTTGATGATGCCAAAAAATGAGACTCTATCTATTCTTCTGACCTTGGGTTGCGGGACTCAAAGGTACCACCAACTGACCAAAGGTAGACCGATGATGGTAAACGAATTGATAACTCGATGTCCTCCGGCAACAAGCCAATTGGATACTATTATGACTAAGATAAAAATAATGGTCGATCCCGGTATTAGCCTCCTTGCACTATGTTTTCTCCCAGCCACAAGAGATCAAATCGCCACTTTGACTCCTACCACAATGATCATGGCCATCCAACAAACGACTGTTGATAACTCAAATAGGAGATCTAAAGGTTGGTTGATAGTGGAAATTTAGTACACTTTGTCAAGTACAGAGAGGAAGAGGATCGCATGAAGGAACTCATAGTGGGTGACTTACCTGAAGAACGCCCAGAGAAAAGGCTGACTGGTAAGGGAGATCAACAATGGATGTTTTTCATTTTCAGGAGGAGCAGCACCATCGTGGACGAACGAGCCCGTGCCAAACAAGCACGACAAGAAGGATTTGGAGGTTCAGTCGATCGACGAGTCCTTGTACCATAACTATTTAGAGCCATTGGAAGATCTGACCTTCAATGATGACGATGGCGAGGGATCGTGACGTTCCACGAAGACGCGCTTACAATTAACTTGGATATAAGCAGTGTCATGATAACATGGGTCTTGGTGGATGCTGACAACTAACATCATAAGATGTATAAGACACTGGTGAGTTATGAAGGCAACTCATCCAAGTGCATGGGTGAAGTAGAACTATTAGTGATCGTAGGCCACAAAAAATACTAAGAAATAATTATTGACACTCTTTGTGATATCCAACGTCCCAAGCTCATATCACACTATCATGGGTGAATCATGGCTGCACCTCATGGAAGCAACACCATGCACGTTTTAGCAATGTGTGAAGTATTCCGTTGAAAATATGGTCGGAATAATTAGGGGAATCCAGTGACCGCCCAGAATTGATACGTCTTCTCTATCGACCCTTCGAGACCAGCCAGATAGCAACTAACTAGCGAAGGATGGGGGGTAGCAATAAGACTCCCACCTATCACAAGAAGAGGTAAACGGGCCCTGAGAGGTGGACCAACTCACCCGTACGAACGATAAAATGGTGGAAGAAACTCTATATGGGGGCAAGACTGTACATATAGGTTGGTGAGTTCAAATATTGTAAGTTACCTTAGTAAACAATTATAAGTGCGTTTTAGTGAGATAAGGTTTTAGAGAGCGAGTCTGAGAGCACAAATGAGTAAGATCAAAAGTGTTCAACCCCTTTATTAGTTCAGCCCTGACTTTTACATAGAGGCGCAAGAACTTAGCTCATAACTGCAAGTGGTGTCATAAAAGGTTAAATTGCCTTTAGTCCTCAATAAAGATACATAATCAAAATCGCTCATTTAAACTCTTATTGTTTATACTTTTGTCCTTGAACTTCTATTTCTATATCAGTAGCCCCCTAGTTCTCATGTCAATAAATGAATGAGAACTAACTGTCTTCGAATCTTGTCAAAAGCAACTTCAAAATCTTGACAATTTAAAGTCAACAACATCTTTCTCCTTAGATCTCGTCAGAGGCAAATATTATGATATAAAATTTAAACTCCTTTTCCTCGAATTTTATTAGCCATAACAACACATCGGAGAATGCCTTCAGATAGTCATTCATCGAATTAACTTCGAAGTATCTATAAAATCTATCTGTTTAAATTCATCATGATTTCATAGCTGCTAGGCTTGCAGCTAATATGACATATGTCAAACTGGTATCATTATTAATGTTTCATATTTTGTCCCATCACCATAAAACCTTTTCCACTTCTACACACATCCTCTTCCTCCTATAAATTTGACAACAATTTCATTTTCTGTTTCACAACCAAGAATTCTTGAGAGAGAAACAAAAAACCTCCCAACTCTTGGCTACCTTCAACTCCTTTTTCAAACTTTTTAGCTATTTTCGTCGGAAAAATTATACTTCCCGATCGATCTTCAACTTGTTTTTGAGAAAACGACCAAGACCCAGAAGATCTAAAGCAAAAATGCCCAAAAACTCAAATCTCCAAAACCTGACGATAACCTTGTCTTCAGAGCTTATGATTACTTGAGCATAAGTGAGAGAGTAGACGAATATAGAGGTGCTAGATTTATAAGCAACGCTCCCCTCAGAACGTCAACAAAAACCATCTATTACGGTAATTTCGATCCATCCAAAGCTCCTATTATTTCACCTTCTCCTGTTAGCAAAGATAATCGTTCTTTTAAAGCTCAAACACCCAAAACACCTTGAATTTAGAGTGAATCAATTAAATCCATTTCGAAAAAATCCGAAGCGACTCCTTCTTCAACTTATCCCTCAAAAACTCCGCGAATAAGGACTTTTATAGCCATGAGATATGATAACGATGCTACCCCAAATCCCTCCTCATCAGCTCCACCTACCAACTCTCCTCCTCGAAGGGAGATTGTTGAGGAAGTCTCATTACCTCAACAAAATCCCTCGAAGAATCTTTCACAATTAAGAGATGAGACATCAAAAGTGGAGGAAGTTGACTCCAAATCTACTCGATCAGACAAAGAGGTTGATTCCGATGAACGAGAATCATAGAATGCTACAGAAAAGAAAGTTCGTAAGCCAAGAAAAAATAAGTCTCTGATTACCATATCCGATAAGGAAAGAGCAAAAATCGGCAAACATCTGAGATCTCTTGATGCTGACTATATTTTTGAACTGAAAAACGTTCCATACATATATGATCAAGAAAGTAAAGCATCAAATCTCAAGAAAGAACGGGGAATGGGAGACAGCATTTCCCTTTGATTACCCAAAAAGGGAGAGACTCCCTTAGATTGCAAAGACAATGAGATGGTGGTCTACCTCGAAGTCATATATTAGGGTCTTCGATTTCCACTAGATCCTATGATCGTTGAGTAGTTCGAACTTCTAAACCTGTGCCCAATTCAAGTGACATTGAATCAATGGTTTACTCTTATGCCTGTGATCATGGCCTCTCACTTATCTAAGATTCCGATCAACATCAAGGATTTCATATCTTTGACAAAACTATCCAAAGGGCCAAAGCTTCCATTTTACTACCTTATCCTAGATGATGATCTGAAAATCATCGACGATCTTCTAGAAGGGGACAAATTTTGGAAGCAAAAATTTGTCTTCATCTCATGAGCGTGGGAAAATGGTAAAGAGATATTCGATGCCAACCCATCAAAACTGAACCTCCTCTCGAGAAGCAACCGTGAGTATAATAATATCATTCTTTTATTTTAAACAAAATAGTATAACTGTTGTTACCCTTATTTACTATCTACTTATATGATCCTTTTAGAAATTCTGAGGCGTTAGGCCATTCGTCGGAAAAAGCCAAAAAGATATTCGTTAAGCTTGCTGCTTGGGCTGAAGTAGAATGAAACAATGTTTTTCTCACCGCCTTTCAACCGATCAATTCTCTCAAGAATTATCTATTTCTGATTACTCATGGAGCTTTTCCTCCCAAAAATCTAATGGAGCAACCAAACCCTCATCATGCTTGCAAAAGATTAATCCATCCCGATTGTAAGGTATTCCTCCCCAGTCGTAATAAATCAGACAATGACTTGCCGCAAAATAAAAAGGCAAAAAGGAGAAAAAGATAACTAGCACATCTGGTGCTAGCCCTTCAATAAAACCGAAGCCCAAACGCCCGAAAAGAAAAACAACAGAGAATACGCTTTCGATTATGGAAGAAAGTGAAGAAGGTGAACCTTCCTCAAAAAAGAAGAAAACTTCTACGCCTTCGAAAAAAGGTTCTAGCAGTCCTCATAAGAAGAATAATAAAAAATCAATGACCATTGAAGACACAGTGCCCGATGATGATGAGGTCATAGCTGTTGGAATCCTCAACAAGAAAAAGAAGCCACTAATGATGATGTTACAATCTTAATCAAAGACAATCCTGATGATGGTAATCAAGACGACGATCAATTCGATCCCAATAGTTTCATTAATTTCAACGAGTCACAAGAACTTACCGGAGAAGAGGATCTTGTCATCCAAGAAGTTCAAAATCGTATACACAATCTTGGGAGAAGATCTGCACCATTTACCTTCGAAGCCTCTCTAAAAATAATTTTTGCTTCTGCTCTTACTACATCTTTGGACCTTATTCCTCGTCCTATCCCAACAAGTTTCCTTCTATTAACACCCAATCCAGGTGTCCTTGCTGCACTTCAACCATTTACGGATCTTGATGCTGCAACAAAGTCACTTTCTCAATAAATCGAGGCTTTCAATAGTCACTTGAAACGTTGGCCAAAAATATGGTTTCTTATAAAGTAATTGTAGGTGCTGAGAAACAGTTGAGGGAAATTTTTTTAAATCATATAATCAATCAGTTCCACACCTTCGAAATGGAAAAATCTAAACTTATCAGAGGACTTTTTTTTGTCAAAGGCCATTTACGAGAACAACACCAGGCCGACAAATAAAAATTGATCGCTTCATATGAAGAGGAGATAAATAAGCTCAAGGCTAAACACCTTGAGGACTTGGCTACTGAGGAGAAAAAATTCGAGGGTCTTCAAACTTCTCTTACTGCAAGAAAAATAGAAAAGAAAAACTTAAATGATGAGATAGCCACACTGAAGACCAATTTGGAGAAGGAGAAACGACTTGTTGTCACTGCCGCAGAAGCTGAATGTACCCAAGACATGTTGGTAGCTATCAACAATGGTAAAGAAGAGACATCCATTATTGTTCTTTGAGAAATTCATGCAATATATCCAAAAATCAATCTTTCTATCTTATGGAATGAATATTCTTGTCAAACGACGTCCTAGTTAAGCCTTTGACCCTAACCCAAGCTCATCATCAGAGGAAGAATCATCCGAAGAAGATTCATCTGAATAATCTTTCTATCCTTTGAATTTGTATTATCTATTTTGTACTTGTCATTTTAGTATTATATCCATTGTACTCCTTGAATTATTCTAATTAACAAAAAAATTTGTTTGTATTTCATATTTATCATCAAGTTATGTGATCGTTTAATTTTTATTAAAACTCATCGAATATTATGGTGCACTTGATGATAATGGAACATCGAAAATTATACTTCGAACATCACAATGCTTTTAATAAATGTATCACTTCGAATAACACAGTGCTTTTAATGAACGTAGCACTTCCAATATCATACTGCATTTAATGAATGTAGCACTTCGAATATCATAGTGCATTTAATGAACGTAGCACTTTAACTATCATAGTGCACTTAATGAATGTAACACTTCGAATATGGTTGTTTCATTGAAAAGTGTTATAAACACTTCAGAACATTCTACTCTTGATCAACCTCAAAGATGATCAGTCTTTGATCAGTTGTCAAGATAGTTTAAATAAAATACTTATAGATAACCATTGGCCAAAAATGCATTTTATTGAAAAATTTGAATATGTACATAGCCCCTCATTAAAACCTTCATGGGCCAACAAGGTAGGAAACAGTGCAGTATTTGATCTAAAGAAACCAATTCAAAATACAATAGAACTATTCCCAATATAATTTCAGATGTTGTATATTTTATGGGTGTTGAAGCATCCTCCCCTGAATATCACAGATGCGATAAGACCCTGGCATTATCCTTTCCATAACCATATAAGGTTTCCGAGACATTTTTTCTTGGTATGCAAGAATACGTTTCTCAATAATTTATCACTTGCTTTAAACTCCCGCATTTTTACCTTCGAATCGTATATGTTCCTCATAAGAGTCTGGTAATTGATTACGTGTAAATGAGCTCAAACTCTTTTTTCGTCAATCAAATCTAAATTTGCCTATTTTAGCTTCATCATTAGATCTTTCATAATATTGAGCTATCCTAAAAGATGATATCGTAAATTCCACAGGGCTAACAACATCCATTCCATATGCTAAGCCAAAAGGAGTTTCTTTAGTAGTTTCCTTGGGAGTTGTCCCGATAAGTCCAAAGTAATTCTTGCAAATAATTCGGCCATTTCCCTACTGCTCCTATAAATTTTTTCTTCAAACCATCTAAAATAGTTTTGTTTGTCACATCGACTTGTCTATTGGCTTGAGGATGAAAATACGTCGACAAACATTGTTGAATTCCCTTTGATGCATAAAATAAGGTCATTTATTTATTATTAAACCGAGAGACATTATCCATAGTAATTCTCCGAGGTACTCCGAAGCGACAACAAATACTGTTTACAATGAATTTGATTACATCTTTTTATTTTGTTCCAGATAGTGGTTCTGCCTTAACCTATTTTGCAAAATAATCCACTACTAAAATTATAATTTGCCTTCCCCCAGATACCATCAACAAAGGTCGCACCAAATCAATCCTCCATCTATCGAATGGTATGGCCTCGGTTATAGACATAAGTGGAACTGCAGGCTTGTGTATATTATTGGAAAACCTTTGACAAGTATCACAGCTTCGAACTAAAGTTTTGGCATTATTCATAATTGTAGGCCAATAAAATCCTACAAGTAAAACTCGACGAGATAAAACTTTAAACCCGCAATGAGCTGATCCTTCTCGATCATGCAACTCTGACAATACCTCGTGTGATTCTTTCCTCTCTAAACACCGTAATAATGGTCTGCTTAATGCTTTCTTATATAAAATTCCATCAAAAAATATGTATCCAAAGGCTATAACCCTCAATTTTTTGGCCAACTTTGCATAATCTTGCAAGGTTCCTTGAATAAAAAAATCAGGAATATCCATTCGCCAATCGCCTCAGACTACATCTGGGGTGACGAAGAGTTCCTCTAAATATTCACACTAATCTGATTGGGTCAAGATCGAGGGACTTTCTTGTAACAAAATCCATAAGTATTTCTCCTTGTAAGCAATATTCGCTAAAGAATCGACCACCATGTTACTTCCTCGACTAATATGTTCAACAACAACATGATCGAATAGTAGCATTAAATTCTGAAGCTCCCGAAGATACAAAATTAAACGATCATTTTTCGCCTAGAAAATTCCAAATACTTGATTCGCTACTAATTGAGAATCTGTTTCCAAGCGCATCGAAGTTGCTCCACATATTTTTGCCAACCTCAAACCAGCCAAAGCAACTTCGTATTCAGCTTCGTTATTCGAGGCGTGACAACCAAAATTGATGTACTGAAGCATCATTTCTTCAGATGGAGCAATTAATTGAACTCCAACAATGCATCGGGAAATACTAGATCCTTCATCTGTTCGAACGACCCAACTTGAACTTACTGGTGCAACATCTTGATTTTCTTCTATATCCGATCTGATTGACTGAAATTCAACTAAAAATTCAGCTAGCGCTTGAGCTTTTATTGTAGTTCGTGGTGCGAACATAATGTCACAATGTCCTAACTCTATTGACCATTTGGTCATCCTCCCCGAAATATCTGGCCGTTGCAAAACATTTTTTAAAGGGATTGAAGTTCGGACTTCAATAGTATGAGCTTGGAAGTATGGGAACATTTTCCTCGCAGCGATCACCAATACTAACGCTAATTTCTCAAGCTTCAAATACTTCTTTTCTGCTGCCACTAAACTTTTGCTGATATAGTACACTGGCTTCAGAATTCCTGAATCTTCACTTATTAGTACCGCACTTAGTGCAAAATTCGATACCGCAATGTACAAAAAGAGCTTTTCTCCACTTCGAGGTTTTGACAAAATCTCTGGTGATGATAACAAATTATTTATGCTTGTAAATGCAGCTTCACACTCCGATGTCCATTCAAATCTACTTGGCCCGAGCTACACATGAAAGAAAGGAAAGTATTTATCATAAACTCTAGAATACAATCTATCAAGTTTTGCTAACCATCCTGTCAAAATTTGCACTACTTTAAAAGATCGAGGTGAATTTATTGCTATTAGAGCTTTCAACTGTTCATGGTCAGCTTCCATTTCTCTTTCACTGATAATATAACCCAAGAACTTCCCTGATCAAACTCCGAAGGTACACTTTTCAGGATTGAGTTTTAGTCTGATTGCCGTTAGATTTAAAAAAAATTCGTCTAAATCCTCCAGATGCGCATTATCCCTCAAAGTTCTTACCACCATATCATTAATATGCACCTCTATGTTTCTTCCGATATGAGTGGCAAAAGCTTTATTCATCAACCTTTGATAAGTAACTCCAGCGTTATTCAATCCAAAAAGCATAACCTTATAGCAATGCAATCCCTTATTACTTATGACATGTTGTACATTCTTGGTCCTTTGGATCCATCTGAATCTGATTGTAACCTGCAAAAGCATCCATGAAGGTTAATATTTTATTTCCCGAAGTGGAATCAATCAGTTGATCTATTCGGGAAACATGAAATGGATCTTTAGGACAAGCTTGATTCAAGTCTGTAAAATCCACACACATTCTCCACTTCTCATTCTTCTTTTTTACCACTACTGGATTCGTCGTCCATAAAGGATATTGTAACTCCCTTATATGTTTGACCCTGGATAACCGATCCACTTTGGAAACTATTTCTTCTACCTTCTTCAATGAGAATGCTCTTCTTTTCTGAACTAATGGCTTTCCCTTCGGATAAATATCTAAACTATGATGAATTACCTCGATCGGCACCCCCGTCACATCCTCCATTTTCCAAGCGAAATACTACAAGTTGAAAGACAAAAACTCTAGCAACTATTGATGTGGAACCGGGGTCAGTAAGGTTCCTATTCGAAGTACTCTTCCTTCAGAAGAGGTATATTCCTCGGATCGTCAACTTATTCTTCAAAATATGAGGTCAACCCCTCTGACTGCTATTCATTCATCAAGTCCCCACTGCTGGATCCTCAGATCCGAAGTGCGGTGGCGTAACACTCTCTTGCAAAATTTTGGTCGCTTCGAACGACCCCTACATGATCCCCTACCACATATTAAAATCATTGATGTACTGTCGACAAAACCCCATACATTCTGGATAGCCAAGACCTTCCAAGAATAACATTGTAACTTGTGGGAAAGCCCACCACCATAAAGATCACTTGGACCTTCAACTTGAAAGGTCCCTTTCCTAAGCTCACCTCTTCTTTGAATTCCCCAATCACCCGCGTTGCCACACCAGTGAATCCTATAACTATACGGTCCGATTGAGAAATTCAAGGAGGGTTACGCATCCTGTCATAATTCATTTTGAAGAGGACGTTAGCAGAACTACCGGTGTCTATAAGAACACATCGAATTTCACACCAGCCACTTTTGCCCCAATAACTACAACGTCTTCATGCGGCCCCGCTGTTCTCCGCAAGTTATCCTCATCAAACAAGATAAAAGGTATAACCTTTTTGCCATACAAGTGGGTAGACATTTTTCCCTCAATTTGAGTTGTCAAATTGACAACATGTCTCTTATTCGAACTGCCAATGCTACCAGCCATTGAGTCGCCTCCGAAAATAGCTAACGACTCAAAATAGTCACACAACCTTCGCACATGTCCTTTTATTACCGGCTCCTCAACAGCCATCGAAATTAACCTGTCTGGATCCTGGTCCGAATATTCCGAAGCAGCATCAAATTCAGTAGCCTCATAATCGAGAATCATTTAATTTTCAGATGGGGCACTTGGGTTAGTAAGTCGTGAATTTGATGCTAGAGTTTTCGACGCGCCTCCTTGTGATTTCACATAAGTCAAGAGTTTTCCATTTCACTCAAGATTTAGACCTCTTTTTTCAATGCAATATAATCATTGGTATCTTGACCAATGTCCTCATGATATCTGCAAAAAAATTATTCTGTGGCTCACTTAACCTATTTATTGGAGTTAGCTTCCTGAAATTCACGAAGTTATTGTTTGTGTCGAAGATCGCAGCTACACTTTCTGTTAAATCTGCATAATATTTTGGACTAATCCACTGATTTTGCCTCAGTCTGCTGTAACTGTAAGATGGGGCATGGTTTGAATATCCCCCAGTTCGAGGTTGAAAATTATTATTCCTCGAATGCGACTGCTGATTAACATTCGAGGGTTGCCCTTGGTTATTGGCCACCTGACCCGAATTTTTTGGAACATTAACTGGTCCTCCATGGACCTTGTTTGATTCTTCAACATTGAGTTGGTCTTCAACCTGAGCCATCAATACCCCAAAGGTTAAAGCTTTCCTCTTTGTCATTTCATTATCCAACTCCCTTGGCAGTAAGCCCTGGTGAAAAGCAGTCATCGCCTCACCTTCTTCGTAATTATCCAAACTTTCCTTAGTCAGAACAAACCTCTTTGTGTAGTCCTTTAATTTCTCTCCAACCGCATGTTTGCATTGGATAATCATATCTCCGTTCGCTCTCATCTCCGTGCTTCCAATAAACTTCCTTCGAAAAGCAATATAGAAATCCCTGAAATTCGAAATGGATCCCCTCGGAATCTGGTTGTACCACTTTAATAATGTTCTTTTAAAAGTTTGTGAAAAAGCACGACACACCAACCGATCGTCATCTTTGAAATTCATCATGTAATTCTTGAATTCTTCGATGTGATCATCTGGATCCTGCATCCCATCTAACTTTTCAACCTTAGCAATATCAAAACGCTTCGGAAGCGTAATAGATTAAATTTCACTCGTCAAAGGAGAGTTCCTCCAAGTGATATTTATGGTGTGTTTACCTCACACCAAGTACATTCCCTCAAACAACGAGGAATGTTGTCCCTCTTAGATTTATGTTCCTTCTTATGCTTCCTTGGTTGTTCACTTTATTGTTCTTCCAATTTCATTTTTCTCGTTTACTTATCTCACCTCGGATTTAAGCTTTGCCGAGTGAATTTCCTCCTCTCTTTGCTCGTACTTCTCGTTCAACGTGTTTATTTTATGGAGGAGAAATTTCATACGCATTTCAATATCCGACTGTTTTTGGATCAGAACATATCTGTCAGGTCTGTTTTCATTCCCTTACAAATCTTCTCTCAGCGTTTCAATAGCTAATCAGACTAATGGATTGTTTTCAGGATTCATTGTGAACTTTCATGATCGATAAAATTCAAACGAGAGAATAAGACAACGATTTCTAGTTAGGTCCCTAGTGAATTTGCCAATTTGGTGAGTTAAATTATTGTAAGTTTCCTTCCTAAACAATGATAACTGTGTTTTAGTGAGAGAAAGGTTTTAGAGAAAGATAGTTTGAGAGCACAAATGAGTAAGATCAAAAGTGTTCCGTCCCTTTATTAGTTCAACCATGACCTTTATATAGAGGCGCAAGGACTTAGCTCATAATTTTAAGTGGTTACATATAAGGATAAATTGCCTTTAGTCCTCAATAAAGATACATAATCAAAATCGCTCCTTTAAACTCTTATTATTTACACTTTAGTCCATGAATTTCTATTTCCTTATCATAGGTAATAAACTCAACCTTGCCTTTAAACAAGATTTAATCGCTCTGTCATAGTAAAATATTAATATATTTGCTTGGAATGCAGATGATGTAACATGCATCCACCAATTAGTGATATGCCACGAACTTTCTGTTGACTAACAAGCCATAGCGATCCGTCAAAAGTGAAGGAAATTTTCCCCTAAAAAGACGAAAGTTATAAATAAATAAGTAGAAAAACTTCTATGGTTGGGACATATTCGGAAAGCACAATACCCACTATGGGTGGCAAACCGGTCTTCATCAAGAAATGACCTCAATAAAGGTTTCTCCAAAGATGCATTCCCCATCCATCGCATAGACTTCCTAGTAGACGCGGCATTCGGTATCAAACTCCTCTGATTCATGGACGCTTATTCAGGTTGTAACCAAATCCGTATGCGCTCTAGAGACGAAGAGTACACTACATTCTAGATCGGGAGAGGCTTGTATTGCTATACAGAAATGCCATTTGGCCTAAAAATGCAGGATCGACGTATCAACGACTGGTTAACCAAATTTGTTAGCGGTAGCTTGGCCTTAATATGGAGGCATATATCATCGATATTCTAGTCAAAAGCAATAATGAGATTCGTCAACTAGAAGTATTATTGGATATTTTCGCTATCATATGTACAATTTAAAGTTAAAACCCCTTAAGTGTACGCACGTTGTACGTAGTGATAAGTTTATGAGGTATGTCGTTAGTAAAAAAGAAATCAAGGTAGACCCAAAACAGTTGCGAGCCCACCTCCATATAGAACCGCCTAGGAATATCAAGGAAGTCCAATATCTGACATGTGGCTAGCAGCCCTCTTTAAATTTATCTCCCGAGCATCGGATCACAACGATCCTTTCTTCACCATACTCAGAGGGGCTAAGAACTTTCTCTGGACCAAATAATTTGCAAAGGCATTCCATGTCTTGAAATACTATTTAACATGCATTGAAATTCTATTGGCACCCATACTTGGTGAGACTCTTTATCTATAATTGTCTATTTTGGACTGTACGGTTAGCGGAGTTCTCATATAAGAACCCGAAAGGGGGGGGGGTCAGTTTATTATTTCATGTATAAATTGAAAAATCTCAATTTGGAGAAGATGACCATCCGTATGGTTGTCGTTGCTCAAAATATGAGGCCATTTTTTCAAGGATATTCCATCATACGATGCACGTCTTTCATGTTGAAAAGTGTTCTCCAAAAACTAGATATTTCAGTGCTATTGACACGATGGCCGATCGAGCTTGGAAAATACATCATATCCTACAAACCCCGTGCTACCATCAACGACCAGGTGGTGGCGGACTTTATCACCAAGTTCACAGTCGCGAGGGTAGAGGCTGACGATGAATCTATCTCAATCGAACCCTTTTCTATTGAATGGGTAATCGAAGCCGATGGGGCCTCAAATACAAATGTTGGAGGGGCTGACATGATGTTAAAAATATCAAACGATGATGAGTTTAAGCAAGCGGTTAGGTTTGGTTTTCCCGTAACCAAAAACATCATTGAATATGAGGCAGTCTTAGGTGGAATGAAATTGTCCTCTATTTGTGGGGCGAAAGTTATCCGCATCTATTATGATTCACAACTTGTAGTTAATCAATCTAAGGGTTTGTACGATACTAAGAAGGTGACTACCCGTGAATACATAGATTTCCTTCGTGAATGAGATGCTATGTTCAATTCTGTCATGTACAACAAGTACCACATCTAGAGAGAACCCACTTGTCATTGAATATCTATACCCTCACGACACCCATACGTAAAAATGACACCCTCGTTTAAAAATTGGTGCTGGTAATACTAATCGTATTTACGTGACCACATGCTACCCAAAAATAAACCCCTCTCTTGTGATTTGCAGCTATAAGCTACCAAGTACACTAGCTTTGATGATGTCCTTTACCGGAAAAGTGCCACATGACTGTTTTGTGATGCCTTGGTCATAACAAAGCTCATACCGTACTTTTAGATTTACATGAAAATAAGGCCAACACCTATTGTGGGTCCCACAACCTGATTTGACGCTTCTTGCTTACAGGCTATTATTGGCCCAAGTTGGCTACAGAGATGTCGAACGGTTGATACATAAATGTCAAGCATGCCAGCACCAAGTGAACATCTGGTCGTCACTCTGGTACCTTACCTCTTTGACAAATGAGGCATTGATCTAGTGAGGCCACCGGTAAAAGAGAGTACCTGATCGTCACAATGGATTACTTTACCAAGTGGGGTGTGGCCAATATATTTTATCACACAAGGGCCCATGAAGTTTGTGATTTTATGCACAAATAGATACTGTCTCGGTTTGGAATACCGTGAATCCTAATGATGGACAACAAACCTTAGTTTAAAAACTCGATGCTCACCATATTTTTCAGAACACACATAATAAAGCAATACTTCTCCACACCATATCAACCACAAGTGAATGGTCAGGTCGAGGTGACAAATGATACTAGTTTGGATGACATCACAAAAAACTTGAAGGCGCAAAAGGAAAATAACATGATAATCTTACCGAGGTACTTTGGGGATACCAAACAACCCACCGAACAAAGACTAATGAAACCCCTTTTTCCATCTATGGCATGAAGGCATTCGTCTCATCTGATATTATTTTCCCCAACCATCGGATTGCCAACTACTCTGGCGTCTCGAATGAATAAGGGAGCCACATGCAGATCGACATACTCGTAGAGGGCAGAGAGCAGGCCCAGGGGCGGTTAGAATATTACCGTAGTTTGATGCAGAACCGTTTTAACTCAAAGCTCAAATCGAGGACCCTTTAAGTAGGTGATTTAGTAATAAAAAAGGTCTTTTAGGGTGCATGAGACAACCATTCTAGCAAACTAGACCTCACCTGGGATATGCCCTATACCATAGTCTTAAAAAGATATATAGAGTGTATCGTTTGGCTGATAGTGAATGACAGTTTCTGAAATACCCCTGGAACATTAATCACATAAAATTGTATTGATGCACAGTGTAATGCAAATGTGTTCTCCTTTTCTCTTCGGATGACGCAGAAATAGTTTTTTTAACGAGGCACATTATTGAGTAAATCATGAAATGTTTGTTATCGCCAACACTTGTCTTTTTCCCTTTTATCTTTAACTTCTCGATAACTAACTCCACTAATTTAGCAAACGAGTTAATTGACTATGCCTTAGGGCCACGCAACGAGCCCTATTGGGCTCTAGCCTAAATGGTCGAATTGTGAACGAGCTAATTGGTCATGTTTTCGGGCTATGCAAAAAGCCCCATCAAGCCTAACCCTTAGGGGTAATCCTGTGATCAGGTTCTATAACCATGCCTTAGGGCTATGCAATGGGCCATACTACACCCTGACCGATAGACCATATGTTCAATCGGCCAATAGGCCAGCCTTGCGAGCCTATGCAATGAGCCATACTATGCCTTTTACTAAAGATACGCAATTAGCTATGCATCATACTTCATAAACAAAGAATAAAACAAAAATATTATAGTTTACTTAATGTTGTCTTACAAGTATTGGATCGTACAAAATAAAATCCATCAAATAAAAATTAGCTAATTTAATATACTAAAAAAGCTGAATCCTTAACAGTGTGTATCATGGAAATCCTACTCTGACTAAATTAAGCACCATCAGGGCCAAATTTTACATGTCAGGTATGGTTCCTTTTAATCATCCTCAACACCCCTGAGACAATTTTTGGACGCTTGTAGCCCTATGTTAAGAGGGTCCTTCTGCTCAGTGCTTCCCATCGTGTGGTCTTCATTTTGGAATTTCACTGGATCAGTCCCAAGCATAACATCTTCTTCTTTATCTTCCCCATCCGACGCCTCAAGCCTCTCGTTGGTAGGTACATGATTCCACAAATCCCCCAGGTTAACCCTTAGGTTCTTTCTCCATATCTCTAATATGACCCCCTTTCAGGACTAATCCAACATCTACAAAGCCACGTCAAGTACCTACCTCTCCCTTTCCTCTATGACCAACTATCGCTCCTCCACTTGATGCTTTTCAGCACACTCGGCGGCTAGTTGACTTCTCAATCTTCCACTCATAAGTTAGCATTTTGAAGCGTTAAAGAATCTACATTTTTGCTTAATTCCTCCACCATCATCGCTTGTACCATATTATGTGTCAGAAAACTCACACTTTTCGCCATAAAGTTATCATACTTGGTAGAGTGCTTTATATTCTCAGTTATTAATGATTTCTTCCCACTAATTAGTAACTTGCTCTGCTTCCAGAAGGATTCTCTCTCGGAAAATCGTTTTTGTCTCGTATATTCGTCAATGACTTTGCATCCACCTATTTTGAGAAGTAGCCGATTATTATCACATGGTATCGTTAATCCTCTGATGATTTTGGAATATGTCCAACTACGTTCATCGGATGAACTTCATCCCCTATATATTGAAGGGAACCGCTTCCGAATCAATTCCTTGGCTATTGTTAGGATTTGGATTGAGTTTGGAAATCGTTGATAGGCATTAAAACAATGTACAAATATCTTAGTATCTTCATGTATCATTGGTTGGTAGTACATAAATAATAATATTCACATATGAAGAGTTTATCTCTACCATAACCCTTTTATCCTCCTTCCTGAACTTCTTCAAAGATGAAGGTTGATTATTCTGAACCAAGATATCTAGAGAGGGTTTGGTTAGTCCTTGGTGATATAACATGTCGATGAGCAACACATAACGAGCAAAACAAATCTTGATACTTCTAGCCTCTAGTTTGTTTTCTGGAAGTTCTCATTCTATAAGATATCCTATGATTAGGGTTAATCCGGTGGTTCGTCAATAACCATGGCTTTAAGAATTTTTAAAAAAAAAATCATTATAAACCTTCTAGAGTCTTACGCAGTCCATCAAGCATACTTTGATTTGTTACTTCTAGTAGGATTGGATATTTTTGGAAGGATGCAGCTGTAAAAACTGGAGGGGAAGTTCAAGTATATCTTCGACCACACAAATTAAGAACAATCCGACCAGTCAATACATGACTCAGCTGTATGCAAACATTGAACCGGATCCAAAGTCCGACCTATAAGGCCCATGGGTCAAATAATTAGTATAAATACCCCAACCAACTTCATTTAATAGGTTGGACTTTTTCTAAAACATTAAATACAAGCATACACCTCCTTTATCTCACTACTCACTTCCCAAAAAATAATATTTAACTTATAAACTACCTAAAATACCCTCCAACTACAGATTATCCACACCAAATTGGCGACCATAGTGGGAGGTGACGTTGCCTGAATTACAGATTCAAAACCAGTAAAAAAACCAGTTCGGATGGATCCGAATGTACAAAACGCTCCATCTCTGGAGGTGGAAGAAGTGAAAGAAAATAATTAGCACATTACTGTGTCCCATGTCAATTATAGTGGCAATGAAAAACAATCCATGCAAGAAGAGTGTGATTAATTAAGGTTTGAAATTGAGGCTTTAAGGGCCCATAACCAAGAAGAAAAAAGAATTAAAGAAAAGTCAGGTGCGTTAACGCTCCACCCTACTCATAATCCTGGTCAAAACGAGCAGTTTATAAAGACTCATCTCAGCTCCAAGAAAACACATCGATCCAAATATAGGTCCACATCAGAGTCTTCTAGTAGTTCATCTAATGATTTTGAGCTTGATGAGTCATTCTCATCTAGTAGTGATGAAGATCGATTAAAAAAGAAAATAAGACTGACCAAGAAGTATTCAAGAAAAAAGGATAGGTATGGTAGGCTCAAAAAGCATCAGGGAAAAATGAAAGGTTTAGCTGATCAGCATATTGACCGTTTGCTGATTGATCCATTTGCTTTCTAATCCGAACCCAGTATTTTTGCTACTCCCAATGAGGATACTGTGTTCAGTCGTAGACAAAATCAGAGGCAATCATATTTGTCTTCAGAAATACTTTCCGAACATCTTCCCAAAAGATTTGATAGTTCAAAGATGGAAAAGTATGATTGAAGTAAAGTTCCGGAAAATCATCTTGAACGTTTTAAAAACTTCATGATGAACTTTGATGATGATGATGACAAGCAGCTATGTACGGATTTCTCTCAAACCTTTAAGGTAAGTGTCCTCAAATGGTATAATAATCTCCCTCAGGGATCTATATATTTTTTATATATATTATGGGTTGCGTTCCGGAGGCAATTTGTTGGAAGTAAGAAGCTTAAAGGTAATGGTGACACAATTATCCATTGTGCCCAAGAATCGAACGAGTCATTGAGAGAGTACATTAATAGGTTTGTAAATACGAAAAATGGGTTGACTGGTTGTTTTGAACAAGTTGCAATTGCCTCTCTTAGACAGGGTTTGAATCCGGGTAATTTGGCTAATTCTGTGATCCGGAAGAAAGCTATGAATTTTGGAGGACTGTTGAATCATGTCGAGAAACATATTAATGTTAAGGAAACTAAAAAATCTAGAGTGCCTTGCCAGATCAGATCCACTACTACAACATCAACACCTCAATCAACTACCCAGTCCGGTTACAGATCAAATGAAACTGGGCAAGGGTCTCATCGGTCCAAGCAGAATCGATCCAACCAGAATCAGCAGGTTAGAAGTAAAAGGGGACCTTGGGTTCAGCCTGGATAGTTTTCTGAATTGGGGGAGATGTGGCTACGATTTATGATGAAACTAAAAATGATGTACACTTTAGAAGGCCGACCGCATTACAGTCTCATATGGGAACCCGAAGTACCCGTTTCCACAAATATCATAACGACGTGGGCCATGATACCCATGATTGCATAACATTTAAACAAGAGGTGAAAAATCTATCTGAAATGGGTAAATAGGGTGCTTATGTTAAAAAAACAAGGGGGTAACAGGCCAGATAATGCACCATCCAACACCAATACTCCCCGAATGACTCCTTCGGTAGCCGCTGGAACATCCAGAAAGAAGGATACCATGGTTGATTATTAAAAGGTTTTACGTGGATCCGGAGTACCTTGATCCGGATTCTGGTCACAATTAAGTAGGGGTGATAGTGGACAAGACTGCCACTATTTTTCGATCTGGTTAAATAGTTTGAGTTTTAAGCATATTTGGGGGAGATACTATGACCACACCTTCGAATTGTTTAAGAAAAAGGCATGTCAACATCTTGACTACTCAATTTGATGGGAGAATGTCCACACATCAATACCAAACTCCAGCTCATTTAATAGTTTTTGATGAAGATGACCTGAGAGATCTTGCAGGACCTCATGAAGACGTCGTGGTGATAGGGGCATCAATAGGAGGAAATGATGTACGTTGAATCCTGGTTGACACAGGTAGTTCGACAAACACATTGTTTTTTGAATACCTATAAACATATGAGAAATCCCTCAGTTATTTAATGTTCGAACATAACTATTGTGGGATTCATTAAGAGTTTGGCAGATGTAATTGGAGAATTTAAGGAGGAAGTATTGTTGGGCAAATGGCCTTTCAAGAATACTGTGAAGGTATTTTTTGTTGTGGTTGACTGCCCAACATCTTACAATGTTATATTTGGGAGGTCTTGGCTCTCCGGGATGCATGTTGTAGCCTCTACTGTCTATCAGTGCTTAAAGTATGTTGTGGGTGCACAAATGGGTGTTGTCTGAAGTAGTCAAAATGTAGTTAGAGAATGTTTTGTAACAACTCTTGCTTCAAAGTCTTTGGAGGCAGTCAAAGTTAACAAAAAATAGCAGCTATTGGACCTTCTACCGATGAGAATGAAATTGATGATTCAAGGGAGGCTCCTAGTGTTATAATACCTATAAAAGAAGTTGAAGTCCATTGCCTAGCTAAGTGAAAAAAATGTTAAGATTGGTACTAAGTTGCCACCAAGTTTGAAACAAAGGCTATTGTATTTTTTATCGGAAAATTTACATGTCTTTGCAAGGTGCAATGATGATGTAACCGAAGTACCCGTTGAGGTAGTGTTTCATAAGTTATCAGTCTGAGTTGATGCTGGACCAGTGGTACAAAGAAGAAGGTCATTTTACAAAGAAAAAGCAGATGTGATTATGCAAAAATGGGCCACATCAAAGAATCTCAGTACCCATTATGGACTGTCAACCCTATTTTGGCCAAGAAAAAGAATGGTAAGTGGCACATGCATATTCACTTCACTTATCTTAATAAAGCATGTCGCAAAGATCCTTATCCAGTTCTTCGGATAGATCAATTAGTAGACTCTACCTCTGGGAACAAGCGATTGTCCTTCATGGATGCATTTTCAGGGTACAATCATATACAAGCAGATCTGAATGATCAAGACCACACAACTTTTATTACAGATAGAGGATTTCATTGCTACAATGTGATTCCATTTGGATTGAAAAATGTTGGGGCCACTTATCAAAGGTTAGTAAATAAAGCCTTTGTTAGTCAAATCAGCAGGAATATGGACGTATATATAGATGACATGATGGTGAAAAGCCTCAAGGAAGATGCACACATATCCGACCTTCAAGAAACTTTTTCAAAGTTAGAGGCCATGAATTTAAAATCGAACCCGGAGAAATGTGTTTTTGGGGTCCGGTTCGGAAAATTCTTGGGTTATGTCATAAATGAAAAAGGGTTTCAGCCTGGTCCGGATCAACTAAATGCTCTGTTGGCTATGGATCCTCCTGAAAGCACTAAAAAAGTTCAAAGACTAACCGGACGATTAGCAGTGTTAAATAGGTTCATTTCAAGATCATCAGACAAGTGTGCTTAATTTTTCCAAGTGTTAAAGAATGACAAAAACTTTAATTGGTCTCCACAATGTGAGCACGCCTTCCTTGAAATCAAGAAACATTTATCTTCTCCTAAGATGCTACTCAAACCTATTCAGGGGGAGAAACTGTATATATACTTAGTTGCATCAGAGTATGCAGTAAGTGTTGTGTTAGTAAGAGAAGTTGATAGTTACCCTCATCCGGTGTATCACATAAGCAAAAGTATATTGGAAGTATAAAAGAGATATTTGAAGTTAGAAAATTTACCTTTGACATTGGTAATAACGGCCACGAAAATGAGGCCTTAATTCTAAGCACATTCGATTGTTGTCCAAATTTTTTTTCCTTTGAAGAATGTTCTATAAAAGGCTGATATATCGAGCACAATGACCAAGTAGTCACTTGAGCTGGATGATTACCATATTGATTTTGCGCCTCAAACTGTAGTCAAAGCTCAAGTTGTGGCTGATTTCTTAGTAGAGTTTCATACTGAAAGACCTTCTGAGCAAAGGCAAGCAAATCAGCTTAAGAAAGAATGGGTAGTCTGAAGAGACGGCGGGTCTAGTACCATGAGATATGGGGCCGAAATTTGTTTAACTTCTCTTTATGGTGATACTATGTATCAAGCTATATGTTTTGGTTTTAGGGCCTCTAATAATGAGTCAGAATATGAAGTAGCCATAGCCGGTCTAAGGTTAGCCCTTATATGTGGAGCAATGAGAGTCTGATTGATAAGTAACCCCCAACTACTTATTCATCATGCTTAGGGACAGTCTAAAGCAAAGAAGGAACAATTGATAAAATATTTGTTGATACCAAGGGAAGTTGCTGCAAGATTTAATGGTAACCAATACGAACATGTCCCTAGATTGGAGAATAATATGGCTAACTCTCTAGCAACCATAGCCTATTCTGAAGCCTACCCATGGATTCTGATGCAAGAATTCCCCTCGATAGATTCAAGACAATAGAAGGGTAAAGGGAAGGAAGAAAATATGATCATATTTGTCATTTAACCTAAAAACTGGAGGTATAATATGTTTTAGTTTAATTCTGATGGAGTTGTACTTCCGGATAAGGCCCTGGTTAAAAAGATTAAGTATAAGGCTCGTGGCTTCATGGTATTAAAAGAAGTTATTTATAAGAAATTTTTCAACAGACTTCTCCTGTGTTGCTTAGGATTTGAAAAATCCCAAAATGTTCTCACCGAACTGCACGATGGAGAAGGCTCTACACATTGTGGCTATAAGACCTTAACCAAAAGAGTCTTGTTAGCAGGGTACTATTGGCCAACAATAATGGCAGATGCCAAAGATATAGTCAAGAGGTATGATCGTTGCCAGAGATACGACAATTGAAATCCATGTGTCAGCGGTTCTTATGGAGTCCATATCAAAACCCATACCTTTTGATAGTTAGGGTCTGGATTTGGTTGGACCTCTTCACATGACATCCAGAGGGTATCGAACAATAATAGTGGCAATTGACTATTTCTCTAAGTGGATAAAAGCAGCACCCTTAGTTGGAACCTCTTCTAAGACGGTTATAAAATTTATTATATCCAACATATGTTGTAGATTTGGAGTTCCCCGAAGAATCACTACAGACAATGGGCCACAATTTGATAATAAAGATATGGACATATTTTGCACTTCCAAAGGAATTCAACACTGTTTTTCTTCACCTTTCCACCCTCAGGCTAATGGGCAAGTTGAAGTTGTTAATTGAACGATCTTGTCAGGTTTATAAAAGAATGTGGAAGATGCTGCAGAAAAATAGCCAAGTTATTTGCAAGAGGTATTGTGAGCTTACCGAACTACTCCACAGACTCCTACACAAGAATCCCATTTTCCCCCGTTTATGAGATGGATGTAATCACGCCCGTAGAATCTACTTTACCATCTTTCGGGATCCAAAACTATTTCAAACAGGCAAATGATATGGCAGTTAGGGATCTGTTGGATTTGATTGAAGAGAAAAGGGTCAAGGCATATTTAAGAACAACACGCTATCAGGGTTTAATGAGAAGCAGATTTGCATCCAAGGTTAAAAGAAGATATTTCCAGTTGGGAGACAAAGTCTTAAGAAAGGTCTTTTTGCATACTAAAGAAAAATAGTTTGAAAAGCTGGTTGCGAACTGGGAAGACCCTTATATGTTATGTGAAAAAGTCAAGCGAGGGACATATAGACTTCAAGACAAGAAGAGCATAGTTTTGAAGCATCCATGGAACATTGGACATCTCAGGTTATATTTAGATTAAAATATCTTGTAAATATTTACTTTCTCATATCTAAGTGTAAATATTAAGGGACATACTCTTTCCTACCCTGGTGGCGCGAGGAGGTTTTAATGAGGTGTCCGGTTTTTAAATCAATGGTATCTTATGCCTTCTTCAAAATTATTGTGAGTAATATGAGGAATTCAGATAAATTGAATACTCATTAAACACCCCGGCTCTCAAATGAAGTATCTTTAACGTGATCGGATTTATTAAACACTTAATTAGATTTATTAAACATTTATGATCAGAGTTATTCAATACCTTCATCCTTCAAAATGAAATATTTTTTAAGTGATTAAACATTTATTAAACACGTCAGAAATAATAAAAACCACTTAAACATTAGCCATCAGAAGAAAAAATAGTTCGTACAAAATAAAGATTTGACATTATAACCTGATCGGAACGAGTCTGATCCACAATTACAAAAATGCTTTGGCTATCCAAGGAATTTGGTTTATGAAACAAGGATTGAAAAAGAAAACAAAATGCTTTGGCCATCCAAGGACTTTAGTTTTGAACATAAAATAAACATTGTAACCTTAGGGCTTGTTCCCTTCGGTTTTTACCTCACCTCATCTTTCTTGGGACTCTTAATTATAGTGCTTGAATAACCATGCTTATCAATATCCACCATGGTATGAAAAGGTACCTTCTCGTACGGTTCATATTTCCACAAAGGTCCAAGGGTTATCTTTGGATAGGTCTCATTGAATAGCGGAACCATGTCTGATTTGACCCCCTCATCTCTTTTTTTGAGAGAATCCATCATCCCAACAAAATATTTCTCTATGGCTGCAGCTATCTCTTGAGTCTTGTTGTCCTTGAGAGATTTGTTCTCTTCTTCTTTCCCTTAGAGAGATTTTTCTAGCTTTCCTTTCTGTTCGGTTAAAGCAGCAATTGTGTTGGTGCTGGTGGTTTGTTGCTCCTTCAAGAATTTGATTTCATTGGAAGAATTGGCTTCCAAGGTGGAATATTTGGTTTGGATCTCCTCTTGAGCACTCTTGGACTGACACAATTCAGTAGCCAAATCATCCTTCTCTTTGTTAAATCCTCAATTCTTTTCAGAGCAGTGGAGAGATCGGTAGTCAAATTCTGGTTTGTTGTGGTAAGGGTACCGATGCTCTCAGCTTGCCCCCTGACCTGCCACTCCAAGTCTACTATTCGCCTGATAAAGCCCAAAACTGCATGGCCTATGGTGTCATGCTCGCTTGACACCTCGAAAGATTCGTTATCATAAGTAATGACATTAGGAATTGTGGGCTGAGCGAAGGATCCAAAATCATCCTTGTGCAGGTTACTAAAGTACATGTTGCGAAACTCATTGAGGTTGATCGCTCCTTCAATAGATGGTTGGTTAGCCGTGGGAAGTCTTAGAGAATGAGGGTCATCAGGTGCCTCTAACTGTGGAGGAGCATCATGTGGCAGTGTAGGATTGTCAACCGGAGTTCAGAGAATTACTTTTGACCCCATGCTGCTCTTGTTCTTGTTCGTTGCTCTTCAGTCATCGCCTTCCTTGGGCCTTTTATGACCTCTCTTCTTAGCCTGAGGGGATTTATTGATTCCCCAGTTTCCCTGACTATTGCAGCCACCACTTCTAACAAGATATCATTTATCCCTTTAGGATTCTCCGAACTAGCTGATTCAGGGTTCTGGGGAGGTGGATCGGTTCTAGTTTTCTTCTTTTTCTTCATCTTATCTAGATGACTAGGAGCTTTACTCCAGGCTGGTAAGTACAACTTTCCATCATTTACCTTTGTTATTCTCAGTATAACATCTGCTGGATGGAGAGCGGTCAACTATTCCTAGGTGAGGTCCCTACTTCCGGCGGTGTTCCACACATGAGATCTCAACATGTTTACCGAAGTGAAACAATTATGAAAGCCAAGCCCCATGTTTCCGATGCCCATTGGTTCAATTTTGGAAAAGGTAGCTTTTCCATCCTCTAAGTCCTCAGGAAACATCTTTGAAAAGACTGCAGGATAAAAACTACAATCAGTTCGGTCTAAACAATATAGAGTTAAATATAACTATAAAATGAGTGTTACTTGAGCTCCTCCAATACCTAGTCAGTTGACTCAGATTTGTTTGATAGTTGATCTTTTTGCCATTATCCTAGGCTCCACTGATGAACAAATGTTGGGTCCACCATGGTTTCTCAGCCTCTAGCAGGTCGTTCACTACCTTGTAGTCATTCTCCATGTTATAATGATAGAAGGGGATCTAGTGGTTCCTACACAAAACGGCAACGTCAACAAATTTCTCCATAGGTAATGGAATCTTAGATAGCTTGGAAGCGATGATGCTGACTCGAAGGGGGTACCATACATTCGGACTCAGTTGGCTGGGGCAAAGCTTAATCAGATGGAAGTACCGAACTACTTCCGGGTCCAAGGGGAAATGAAGTCCCCAGTTTAGCACTTTGGTGAATACAACCAGTTCTATGACCTTGCAGTCTAAAGGAGTCCCTGGAGTAACTGGAATCCTAACTTTGATTGACTCTAGAAAGCCTCACTTTATCCATATCCGATCTAGTTCAGCGGTGTGTGTATACACAGAGTTAATTTTTTGAAGGGCCAACAAATATTTCGCATTGACCTTACGAATATTTGGCCCAACTTTCCCTTCTAAACACTGCGGGAGTGATTCACTGTTAGGCATCCCTGCTCGACTTTAGATTTGCAGAGTCGAGTAACTCCCTGAGGCGTGAACTCTTCTTTATCTGATCCCATGGCTATGAAAGATTAGGGTTTCCTAACACTAAAAACGGTTTTTCTCTTAGGAGAATAATCGAAAGATGATTGAACTGAAGGTTCAGATTCTAGAGTAGATAATGTAGGAATGAAAGAGGGTTACGCGCTACCGATCTTCAAGATGATGATGTGCTTTTATCAGATTCTGGAACCACTGGGCTAACCACTCTACCAGAAGAAACGGGGAGTCCGGCTCCGATCCTTGGCTCCTGTCTTGCCTATTTTCTTTTCTCTCTAAAGTCTGATAGGTTTAACCAACCCCCTTTAATCAAATTTGTTCTAGCAGTGTATATATAAATTCTTAAAGACAAAGTAAAATAAAAACTCAAGATTTATCTCTCTAAAAAATGGTTCTAGATATGAGAAGCTAAACAGTAAAACAAGTTTAAATAGAGTTAAAAACACTTGAGTATTTTTTTTTTGGGAAGATCAAACAGTTTGAATAATGATTAGGGGCTATTAAGTCTACCCTAATTACTTTTTGAAAACAGGTACATCTCCCAAGAAATAAAAACGGCTTAGAAGTCCAATCGAAACATGATACGTGTCAGATTTCAGGTTTCCGACCGTTGGTTTTTCATTTACGAAAAGAAACCACTTCGGATCCGGTCAAGGTCCTTTTTTCTTTATGAACCATTTTTATAACCCATTCGGATTCGATCCATATCTTTTCATGAATAAGATAGCTCTTCCAAAATATTTTTTGAAAGAACAAAAAGGGCTACTGATAGGGTCGAATATTTTTAGAAGGACGCTGCTGTAAAAACCGAAGGGTTAATTCAGGTATATCTTGGACCACACAAATTAAGAACAATCTCACTAGTCAATACATGACTCAACCGTATGCTAACATTGAACCAGATCCATGGTTTGACCCATAAGGCCCGTGGGTTAAAGAATTAGTATAAATACACTAATCAACTTCATTTAATAAGTTGGACTTTCTCTAAAACATTAAATACAAGCATACACCTCCTTTATCTCACTACTCACTATCCAAAAAATAATGTTCAACTCACAAACTCCCTAAGATACCCTAAAACCACAAATTATCCACACCAACTTCTACTTGAATGACGTTAAGAAATATTCCTCAATTACCCTTGTTCCGAAGAAAAAATCTACTTGAATATTATAAAATTAAATTCCACTATGACTTCTAATCACATTCGTATACTAAACATGCAATAAATGTTAATTTTAATAACACATCCTAAGCCCTTATTATGGCTAAAAGTTATGCTTCTACCCACTTCGGAAAATATTCGACCCCAATGAAAGATATAGACGTCCTCCCAACGCTTTAGAAATCAAGTCAAACAAGTTACAAACCTTATTTATAAATAAAATAATGCTTACGATATGGTTTGTAAATGTGCTAACAAATAATGAATGATATATGCAAAACGCTAACATGTGTCATATCTTTTGATCATATCTTGAGCATCAACCATGACCTTTGGCCAATAATGTCATACCAATAAGACTCGTATAATTTAAGTGTTATATCTACAATGAGAAAAAAATTACTTTGTCATGAAATACCTCAAGGAAAATGCAAGACTCGTTAGGACCAGAAAAACAAAGAAGAAGACAAGTTAGGCATTTCTTATACAATGTTCCTCCATACAACACATAATTTCTAGGCCGTATTTTTCAGATTACGAGAAGTATCTTTATCTAATAGAAATATTTCACTCAAGAGGTATTACTTGATTTATATATTCCAATCAATGTCAAAGTCTATGAAACAAGTAAGGCCGTCAACGGTTCTCCGGAACCGAGAACCGGACCGGGACCGAACCGATAAGGACCGGGACCGAACCGATAAGGGCCGGACCGAGAACCGGACCGAACCTTAACGGTCCGGTTCGCGGTTCCATTCTAAAAACCGAAAACCGATAAGGAACCGAAACGAAAAAACCGATTAGGAACCAAACCGATAAACCGATAGAACCGATAAAGAACCGAACCGATAAAACCGAAAGAACCGATACAGAATCGAACCGATGAAACCGATAAACCGGTAGAACCGATAAGAAATCGGAGCAATAAAACTGTTAAAACCGATTATTTATTATTATTATTATATATTTTTTTATAAATTATTAGTTTGTATATCATTTATTTTAATAAAAAAATAATTAAAAATCAATTTTTAATTGATTTTATTTTTTTAAGTGGACCGAACCGGACTGAAACCGGACCGAAACGGAACCGGACCGAACTCGGACCGAACCGAAACCGGAACCGAACCGAACCGGACCGGACCGAACCAAACCGAACCGAAAGCTTAGCGGTTCGGTCCGGTTCTAAAAATTAGAACCGAAAGCTTAGCGGTCCGGTCCAGTCCGAACCGATAAGCTTAGCGGTCCGGTCCGGTTCCTTCAAAACCCGGACTGAACCGGACCGATAACAGCCCTAGAAACAAGCATCCAATTTTGTTTCTTTTAAGGGTTCAGGTTCTTTTTCAATTGAAAGTCATTCCTAGAGGACAACATATGCAATAGATTCGACATATACCATGAAAGTTAAGGAGTCGGCTAACAAGTATCGACTTTAGGAACTTTCTCATAATGGCGATCCTTGAAAGCATCTACCTGTTATCTCATAAATTTGAGGTATTTAATCAGATGGTCTTTAGTTTTTCTGTTTGAACAAGGGCATGGTTGATTAAAGTAGAGATTCACTAAGACCTTACTCGTATTGCTCCACATACATATGTTAATCAGAGTCATGAGAGCAGCCTCATACTCAAACTTATTGTTAGAAGCTTGGAAGCTAAAACAAATCGCCTGATGCATAACCTCTCAAGCACGAGACATTAACTAAACCCCATCCTCGCAATCTGAAGAGCTAGACTCATCATCAATCCAAACTATCCATTATAGAAACAATTATTGATGAAAAGGAGTAGGTCTCCCAACATGAAGATCTATTAAAATATTTGCCAATTTTTTAGCCCTGAGCACAATCATTAGTTCATAAGTAATATTGAAATCCCCCAAATCCATCGACCATCGTGTTAGGCACCTAAATTATTTTGACTTCTGAATGATACATTGAGGAAGAAATAACATCTGAATTATAAAAGAATTAACTTTGAAGTAAGGTCTCATTTTTATGATATCACAACGAAACCAAGTGCTAACTTCTCTAGCTAAATATACGATGTCTCCTCATTAAGTATATTTTAGATGACATAGTAGTTGGGGCTCGGATTCGTATACGCCTCCCTGGAAAAAGAATCACTTATAACATACTCAGAGACATGTAAATGTATCTTCTAGCTACAATAGACAAGCTTCTATCATTTTCTCATTAACTAAGTAACTAAAAAAATTACTGATCGTACCTTAAGACTTTATATATACTTAGCCAGTATATTGTGGTAACAAACCTTTTAGATTCCGAATTGGGGTGGAAGAAAAAATGTATTTTATTATCGGCGCGAGTTAAAGTTGATGGGAAAGGGAAAACCCAATAATGGATAATGTCAGAAATTTTATGATGGCGTAAATACGAGAGGTAGAGTAAGTATAATTAACCATGTAGTAGAGACATTATAATGAATCCATTTGGAGCCGAAGGTTAGGGTTTCTAGAGCAACGACTAATGAAAATATAATCTTGCAGTAATTATTCGAAAACAATATAAGAAAATTTGACCCCAATAGTGATTCAAAACCTGCAAAAACATGTTACAAAACCCTTGAAATAACTTGTAAGCTCCTTCGTCGTGCCCTTGGGAGGAAAAGTTCTCCTCTGATCCATTGCAATACGTTCCTACAGGAAAACATGTATCATTCTGATGGAATAATTGCAAACCATAGGGAATATATCATTAAAACATCATGTCATTCGGCAAGCAGAGACCATCATATAAAGAAATTATCTCTTTTATGATGATTATTTTACAGGAATGAAACATGAGATCCTAATATTTTGTGTTATATTTAAAATCTCGACAAGCAGATGTTGGACTTGAAGTTAGTCAAATTCTTGTCTTTCTTTCATGTAAGATCATTCTCCAATAATATTGAAATTATAACATGTCATATCTGATTATTTTGACATGATGATGAGAGTGAAAAAAAATATATACGGTTGTAGTAATGTCTAATCTTCGACCTCTACTGACGAACCATTCGAGGATAAAAGACATGTTAAAACAAAAGATTCCTAAGTAGACAAAGAAAATTTGACTATTGTTGACTACCAAATTCTAGTCAATGAGGAGTTTTACACATCATGCCCCACATATATGAGAAACCATAGTTTGACTATTGTTCATATTCGGCCTCGTTGTTCAAGACATTGAATCCAAACTTGATTAATTGGTACACAGATATCTTGAAGAGGATGTTAGTTGTACGTCTACTTTAAAACCTAAATTATTTGAGCCCCAAGTGGTTTGTATGATCCACATAGGTTTATGATTATTCTATGAGAGAGTCGGCCTTTCGACATCTAATTCAGTGAGGAAGTCTGCTATAAGTTGGGCCTTGACATCAATCATTGTCTTGAATATGATATTGAAATCTTCTAAATCTATTGACTACCTCTTTAGTTTGTTAAATTTATCTTGCTTATGGATATTTTTTGCAAATAGAAAGAGGTTGTGAAAATAGTTATATGGCCTTAAAAATTTAGCCTCATCTTTTTAAAAGCCATCATAAAATCTAGTCGTAACTTCTCCTGTTGTAAGTACCCAATTTTGGTATCAATGAAAGGTTTGATGACATAATAAACGAATCTAAATATGGATAATTCTTCCCTGACGAGGATTGTAGTAACAATATAATCATATGCAGGTAAATATAAATAAAAGGTATCATATGAGTTCGATCATGTTAGGATTTCAGGAGAAGCCAAATGTCTTTTGTTTTTTCGAATACTTCATTATACTCGAGGTTTAGTTGAACCGCCCGTTAACTTTAAAATGGACTAGACGAGGTACTTACTTTCATACTTATTTTATCTTGTTTATTTAAACTATTCATTCTAAAGCATTTCATTGGGGACAATTATGAAGGGGATTGCCAAACCGCTTGTGGACCACGCTAAATCAACAAGAGAAATCTTTACCCAATTGAGCTTTTGGGCTGCTAACAATTGGAATTATAAGTCCTACAGATGTTTTAATCCTTCAAATTTGGTTAGGAGCCATATTTAGAGGTGTGATCCAGTTTAAGCGAAATCACTAAAGGAACTTATGGTACCCCCCTCCCTCCGAGAAAGCGCAATACTTAAGCGATTAGAAGGCTTTCATAGTCTAGTTTTCCTTCCCACCAGATCTAGGGCTCCCAATCATTAGGATGCTGAAAAATCCAATGAGGAGGAGAAAAACACTGATGGTGATGCTAACTTAGAGACTGAGGTCTGAGATGAACAAAGAGTTGATGTTGACCCTGTCGAAATAAGACATGCTAGGAAGGATGGTGTTGTAAGACCATTAAAAAAATTATTCCAAAGAGAAAAATAAGAAAAACGTTGATAGTATAGGGGAAGATGACAACACTATTGGTTCGAGCTTGCCTCCTATAAGAAAGGTTGTTTTTGTTGACTCGGACTCTGGTGGGGAGTCTGTTCCCCAAAGAAAGAAAACTGATAATCAAGGAAACCAGGAAGAACTTTCGGAGGATGGAGAACATGTTTTCCCTGCCTCGGGTTATTTTAACGTTTATGAGAATGATTTTATGGCGAATGAGCTTAACAGGTTGCTAAACACTGCTGCTCTCCTCAAAATGAAGACCAACCGCAAAGACCGCGACAAAAACGAAGTTATCCAAAAAAGAGCCAACGTGAAGAAGTTAGAAGATGAAACTGCCATTGAGAAAAAAATATATGCTGAGTATTTGGAAAAGATTGCTGCATTGGAAACCCAACTGTCCAAGGAAAAAGAGAAGTTTGAGGAAGAAAGCGAATGATTTATCACTAAATATATTGAACGGAACACTCTCATTGACGGGTTATTTGATTCTTATGATCAAACTAAAAAATACTTTGAGAATTTTGTTAGGAAGATTGAGAAGCTCTCTGCTGAGAAAGTATATTTAAAGAAAGACTCTGAAATTATAAGAAAAAAATATCTTGATACGTTGTTGAGTGCATCTCTAACCTAGAATAAAGGGATGCCAACATCAAGTCAGTTTTAGTATTATAGATGCATGAACGCTTTCCTAATTTGAATCTAGGACGCCTTTGGGGGCGCGTGACAGAGAAACATCGCCCAGTAGAAGTTTCTTTTGGAGGATAAAGGGACTACCAACGACTCAAAAATTCATATTGTTCTTCTTTTGGTTCCATTTCCTCAGAATATAGTAAAGAAGATGCCCCTTCAGAGTAAGGTTGGGGTATATCAATTTTCGTATTGAATTTCATTTTTTGTGTTACCCTGCTTACTAATCATGTCATGGTCGTATGTTTGTTGAACTTTTGCGTTTGTACAACACACTTTGTATTGTAAAGTTCTTAATGAAAAAGTTTTTTGGTTATATATTATCCCTTGCATTTTTATAGTTTTACCTCCATTCTAAAAACTTTCTCATATGAAAATATTATATACTTAAATTTTATATAAATACTCACATTTTCCTTCAGAAACTTTTCATATGAAACATTTTAGAAATAACTTTTACAAAATATTCAGATTCTCCTTCCAAAGTTTTTTGTATGAAAATATTTTACACTTAATTTTTATAAAAATACTCACGTTTTCCTTCTGAACATTTTTATATGAAACATTTTAGAATTAATTACAAAATATTCACATTCTCCTTCCAAAGTTTTCGTATGAATATATAAGTTCTTGACTAACATTCGTTGGAAGACCCTTCCGGTCCAAACAAGATGACAATTATGGACCAACATTCGTCCGGATAACCCTTCTAATTAAAAAATATGAACAATATTATCCAACATTCATTGGAAAGCCCTTCTACTTCAAAAAGATGGACATTATGATCCAATATTCGTTGGAAAATGCTTCTAGTTTAAAAAGATGAACATTATGATCCAACATTCATTGGAAATCCCTTCTAGTTCAAAAGGTTGAACATTATGATTCAACATTCGTTGGAAAGCCCTTCTAGCTTAAAAAGATGAAAATTATGATCCAACATTGGTTAGAAGGCATTTCTAGTTCAAGAAGATGAACATTATGATCCAACATTCGTTGGAAGACCTTTCTAGTTCAAAAGATGAACATTATGATCCAACATTCATTGGAAAGCCCTTCTAGTTCAAAAGGTTGAATATTATGATTCAACATTCGTTGGAAAGACCTTCTATCTTAAAAAGATGAACATTATGATCCAACATTGGTTAGAAGTCATTTCTAGTTCAAGAAAATGAACAATATGATCCAACATTCGTTGGAAGACCTTTCTAGTTCAAAAAGATGAATATTATTATCCAACATTCGTTGGTAGGCCTTTCTGGTCCGACAATAGTGAAAATTATAGAAGTTATTTTAACATGGCAACAAAATATTATATATAAGTCGGCTATTAGGACACCTCATGAAAACCTTTCTACAGCACCAGGATAGGAAAAAGTATGTCACCGATACTTACATAAGTTCTCAAAGAAAATATTTACAACTTTATCATACTCATTCTAAATATAATTTAAGATGCTTAATATTCCATGGGTGAACGAGATCTCTTCCTTTTTTTATCTTTGAGTCGATATGTTCCCGGCTTGACTTTCTTATATACCGTATATGGACCTTCCCAATTAGGACCCAACTTGTCAAGCCGCTTTCCTTTTGTATAAAAGAATATATTCCTCAACACCTTGTCCCCTGATTTGAATTCTCGTCTCTTAACCATTGAAGCGTATCGACTTCTCATCAAAGTCTGATAGTGTATAAAGTTCAGTTTTTCCCTTTTTCTTTTTTATTCTATCATATCTAACTTTGTGCGCTTTCTTTTATCATTTGTCTCTTTGGAATATTTGTTGAGCCTGTACAAGGGGAAGATTATCTCGAACGGAACCACTGCATCCATCTCATAAACCAACGCAAACGGTGATCATTTTTTTTTGCAGTCCGGGTGTGGTTCTGTAAACCCATAAAATTTCTTATAGATAATCCGACCATTTTCCAACCTTACCTTCCAAATTATTTTTCAGACCATCCAAAACTGTTTGGTTGGTAACCTCAACTTGGCCATTCACTTGAGGATAGAAATGTGTCGATAAGAACTGTTGTATCCCTTTTATAAGCACAAAAAGCTTTCGTTTCTTTGTTATCGAATTGTGGCCCATTGTCCATCGTTATTTTGGGCCCTCTTGATGCCATTAGTAATGGTCCAACCAAGTCAATGCCCCATCAGTCAAACGGTAGAGATTTGGATATTGATTCAAGAGGCACACCTGGTGCACGAATTGTGTTAGCAAATCTTTGACAGGTGTCACATTTCTCAACTAATTCCTTGACATCGAAGGATAATGTAGGCCAATAGTGTCCTACAAGAAAAACTCTTCTTATCAGCATTTTGTACCCGTAATGTGTTGATCCTTCCCCATCGTGCAATTCTGAAAAATATCATTTGTGATTCATTTTCTCTGAAATATCGAAGTAAAGGCCGGTCAAAAGATTTTTTATATAACACATCTCCGAAGATGATATAATCGTAGGCATTAAACTGTATTCTTTTGGCCATCACCTTATCAACTGTAGCACCTCGTTCACCAAAACTTCTTTAATTTCACTCCTCGAATCTTTTGTTTTGTTTGTATAAATTTGGAAAGCTTCAATTCGAATGACTCAGATCCCTTCACTATTGAAGGATTTCTTGTGTGATAATCCAAGGATACTCCTCTGAATAAGAGGAATGTACCAAAGAATCATCTACTGAATTTCTAGCCTTATGAACATGCTCCTATCAGATGACTTCAAAAGCTAATGTTAAAGCCTTCCACGCCCTCAAATCTGCACTAAATGATATTTAATTGCCTTAGATTGAGAAGATTCATGGTTTATGAGGATTTGTGAGTTACTAACCAGCCTTAATTTTTTGGCTCCACAAATTCTAGCAATTCTCAACCCTGCTAAAGCAGCTTCGTACTCGGCCTCATTATTTGATGCCTTAAATCCAAACTGGATAGTTTGATACATGATAATTCCTTCAGAGAAAATCAACTACTCTTTCTCAACATCCTAATAAGCTGGAACCCCCATATGTTCAAACCATCAATTCTCCTCAAGCATTTTCTTCATCAACCTCCATATCTGATCGTTCAGAATGAAACTCAACAAAAAAATTCGTTAAGCCTTGTGCTTTGATAACAGTCTAAGGCTCAAATTTGATATCAAAATCTCCCAATTCAACCGACCACTTAGTCATTCTTCCAGGAACATCAGGTATTTGTAACATATTTTTCAATGGAAAATATGTTCCTACGATGATAGAATGGGCTTGAATATAAGGTCTCATTTTTTATGCAACGATTACTAATGCAAGGTAAATATCCACAAGACTTTTACTAATGCAGTACATTTTGCGTTCAGACATATCTAGCTTTAAGTACCGTTTTTCAGCATCCAGAGGACTTTACTAATGTAGTACACTAGTCTTGCAAAGTTATCTTCCTCTCAGATCAAAACAACACTTACAACATAATTTGAAACTGCTAAATAAATATATAACTTCTCCCCCGTATTTTGTTTTCTTAAAATTTATGACGAAGAAATATACTCTTTGATTCGATGAAAAGCCTCTGAGCATTCTTGGGCACACTTGTCCGACGATCGTGATATGAATCTGTTCAAGGATATCAATCTTCCCATTAAATTTTACACATTTTTTATCATTTCAAGTTGTGCCATAATTCTCAGAGAATTTAACTATAGTGGATCAGCTTCTATCCCACGCTCACTGATTATATACCCTAAGAATATTTTGGATCGTACTCCGAAGGTATATTTTTTCTGGATTCAATTTCAAATTTATCTTAGTCAAGTTAGTAAAAGTTTCTTCTAGGTCTGCTAGATGGTTTTCATCCCTTGTACTCTTCACTAACATATTATCCATATAGACTTCAAAATTTATCCCAATTTGAGTCTCAAACGCTTTGGTTACTAAGCGTTGGTAAGTTACTCCAGCATTTTTCAACCCAAACAGCATTACCTATAGCAATGTAAACCTCTTCCGGTGATAAAAGTTGTACTCTCCGGATCTTTTGGGTCCATTCGGATCTGATTATATCCGACGTAAGCATACATGAACGAGAGTAGTCGATTCATGGATGTTGAATCCACTAACTAATCTGTTATTGGTACTTGAAAAGGGATCTTTGAGACAAGCTATATTTAGAGCAGTGAAATTCACACACATCTGACAGTAGCAATTCTTTTCTTTACCAAGAACGGATTAGCAGTCCATAAAGGATATTGTGATTCATGTATGTGACCAACTTTAGTCAAACGATCTACGTCTATCATAATAGCTTCAGACTTTCCTTGAGAAAAAAATCTCGTCTTCTGGATTATCGGACGAACATTACTTCGTACTGCCAATCTATAAAAAATAATATCCATAGGGACCCCTGTGACATCTTTTGTGCACCATGCAAACAAATCTAATTTTGTTGATAAAAAAATTAATTAAATTTTATTTTACCTCCAAAGACAACTTCGTGCCAGTTTTGAGACTTTTACCCGTAGAGAAAACAAGATCCTCGAATTCTTTGTCTAGGATCATGAATTTGTGGGATTCCCTCGGATCATTTACGGGATCGTACCTCGAGGGAAACCCCACTGGTTGTTATCCTTGCTTTGACTCAACCCCTTTGATTTGCTTTGGGGCCAAATCCGCTCGGTAACATTCTGTCGTCATCTTTTGATTGCTTCTAATTCTTCCAACATTATTCCCCACAACATACTTTAAACATTGATGAACAGTTGACGGTACAACGTGCATCTTTGGTAATCAAGACCTTCCAAAGATAGCATTATAAGATGTTGGGGAATCTACCATAATAAACAAGACTGTAACTACCTTCTTGAATGGTCCCCAACCCAGCTCGACTCTTCCCTCAAATTCTCTTACTACCTCAGTTGTTGCCCCAGTAAATCCTACTATCGTCCGATCTGATCATAGAATTATTGGTGGATTTTTTATATGACTATAAGTAGTCATAAACATCATGTTAGCTGAGCTGCGAGTATCAATAAAAAAATATATCTCATCAACAATAATTTCCGCTACTATAATCATTGCATCCTCATGTGGACCAGCTACATCCATTTTATCATCATCTTCAAAACAGAGTAATAGAGACAGACTTATGTATAAATATGGTGAAGGACATGCCTCCAACTGAGTTGCTATATTTTTTATATGCCTCTTTCGAGAATAATTTGATGTCACTACAATATTATCTCCTCCAAAGATTGCTAGTGACTCAAAGAAAGCACATAACTCACTAACCTTTCCTCTCACAATTGATTCTTCCACCATATTTATGTTGTTTCTGCCTGATTTTGGATCTAAATATATAGTGGAGATGTCAAACGCATCAGTAGACTCTTCATCAATTTGTTCTCAGATCATTAGAGTATCTTTTTACTTTCGAACAACTTCTTGTTTTGGAGCGACCGAAGAATTCTTCGTCACAAATGCTCCCAACTTCCCATTTTCAATCAAAACTTGTATCTTTTTTTCAATTCCACACAATCTCTTGTATCATGCCCAATATCCTCATGATACTTACAATATCTATAGTATCTGCTTTCCCTTGGAGTCTGCGGCGGAAAAGGTTTGCATAAATGTATGCGTGGTCGTGATTTCTCAAAGATCGTTGATACATATTTGTTCAACTCAGCGAAACATGATGATCGGATCTATTTGTTCGACATGGGTCGGACATAGTGTTGAATGTTAAAAACCGGTGAATACTTTTTGATTTTCTGTGGTACATGAACCACAGTCTGTATTGGTGCTTTGCTCCGGAGAATATTGGTTGGTTGTGAATTATTCTGAGGTGCCACTGGTGCTATCGACACTTGACGGAACTGATTCTGTTCTATATGTTCCCAATAATTGTTTTCCGAAACTTGCGTTTCTTCCACTAAAATTCTTTTCTCTACCCGATCCAACAAAGCCCAAAATGTTATAGCTTGTTTTTTAGAAACATTGTCCTTCAGATTTCCCAGATCAATCCCATCCGAAAAAACTACTAATGTAACCTTATCTTCATAATTTTTCATATCGGTTTTTGTCTTGATAAAACGATTTGTGTATTACTTGAGACTTCCCCATACCTTTTGCCTACAAAAAAATTATTTTATCACCATTGGCGCGAAACTTCTTGCTTCCCACAAAATACTGGCGGAAAATGCTCTAAAATATATCAAAACTTTAATACAACCCTCGGGCAAACGGTTGTATCATTTTGAGGCAGCATTCTTAAAGGTTTGAGAAAAACCTCTACATAGCAGTTTATCATCATCATAGTTGATCATAAAATTCTTGAATTTTTCAGTGTGGTTATCCGGATCCCGTGTCTCATCAAACGTTTTCTAACTTCGAGATGTCAAACCATTTATGCAGATGCCCATAGAGTATATCTGAGGAAAGAAGAGATGACCTCCAATTATGGCATGTTCTGTATGCACTCCCCCTAAGACCTTCATTCACCGTTGCATATAAACCTTTTTCGGAGGAATAAGTAAATTGATTACTCACACGATATTCGAGTTTTTTTGTTCTTTTGTATAAACATTTACAGCTTTTTCACCCTCCTCGGAAAAGTGGGTGGATTAAAAAGAATGTTTGATGGACGAATAAGTGGGTGGATTAAGATTTGTGTCATGATGGGTTGATGGATAAGGGTTACGTAAGGCTACATGGTATTGGATTTGGGCATATACAGATCAGCATGCATAAGAAGCGGTTAAGAGCATCCTTCACAAAGGATGTATTGGGTATTGGGCTTGGGATAATGGATTGGGGCCCAGTAACTTGGATCAGGGCATGCATGTTAGTTGGGCACGTGCCATCAAAAAAATGAGTTGCATACATTGGAGTTGAAATAGCCAAAAATTTACAATCATCAGGGATCTTATGTGAGTTACTGTTAACATCGGAGTGGATTGGGAATAACTCCATGGGTAGGGTGGTGATCTGGGAGGAGGTCTTCTTTTTTGGTGTACTGAGATTAAGACCTGAGATAATTGGATTGGTGGAGGTTGTTACTAAAAGGATATCGCGAGGTATTAATGGAGGTCGAAGAGCTCATGATACTGATGTTACCACAGTGAGGAGGCCCTAACGATATGTAGTCGACTTGGAAAAGACAAGGGTCACCTGGAAAAATTGCAGTTAAGTGGTCGAGTTTAGTATTAGGCGTACCATAGTTAGTCCCTGACTGAATCTTTATCATCATCATCAATCTGCATGTTGATGCGATTGGAAGAGAGGTTCTTATCTATCAAGTTACGGGACTTCTCGAGAGCAGAGCGACAAGCAGAGTCTTGTTCAAAGATAGTCTGCCTTGAACTAGAAAGGGTGTCGGGCCTATATGCATAAGGTTGTTACTGATTGAGATAAAACGGGGTGGATATAAACTAACAAATGTCTTGTCTCTAGCGAAAGAGAAGTGTCACATGAGCCTTGGGTGAGATATGGCGAGATCATCAAGAGTAGTTTATCATTTGTGCATATTAGTACGATTGAAACGATGGGGATTTTTCTTTTTGGGATAATTCCACTGGAACTGGAAGGACTTTTTCCTTTTGGTTTTAAGATTTTTCTAATATTGACCATGGTGGAAGTACGGTGTGTGAGAATCACTGATTTTCTCAAGTTACTCTTGTGTCTGTGTGAAGTTTTGAGAGAGATGTTTGAGTTTAAATTATGCTTGTACTTCAGATGGACACTGATGGAATTTCTTTGGAAACCATGGCCGTAGGCGACAGTTAGGCTTACAGGAGATAAGTAATGGTTTTCATAGGCAATTATTGAGATTGTTAAACACGAACAGAGTTTACACTCGAAAATTCTCCAAATAGAGTTTTTGAGTATCAATATTGTAGTTGTATCGAGAAGACAAGCAGATGTGCCTTGTGGCACTCTATACTCTACCGTTAGTAAAACCGAAATGCATCCCCTTGAAGCTTTTGAAAACTTTGTCATGCCTACGTGTGAGCCTACTGCTGCTAAATTTTAGAAATTCATTGAAAAAACCATAACAATTTATTGTGCTCACTCTTGGGTAGGGCTGTTATCGGTCCGGTTCGGTCCGGGTTTTGAAGAAACCGGACCGGACCGCTAAGCTTATCGGTTCGGACCGGACCGGACCGCTTAGCTTTCGGTTCTAATTTTTGGAATCGGACCGAACCGCTAAGCTTTCGGTTCGGTTTGGTTCGGTCCGGTCCGGTTCAGTTCGGTTCCGGTTTCGGTTCAGTCCGAGTTCGGTCCGGTCCCGTTTCGGTCCGGTTTCGGTCCACTTAAAAAAATAAAATCAATTAAAATTTGATTTTTAATTATTTTTTTATTAAAATAAATGATATAAAAACTAAAGTTTATAAGTTCCTCTTTCATTTTCTTAAAAAAATTATAATTAATTATTAATTTTATTACTATAATTTATAAAAGAATATATAATAATAATAAATAATCGGTTTTAACAGTTTTATTGGTCCGATTTTTTATCGGTTCTACCGGTTTATCGGTTTCATCGGTTCGATTCTGTATCGATTCTATCGGTTTTATCGATTCGATTCCTTATCGGTTTATCGGTTCTATCGGTTCGGTTCTTAACCGGTTTTTTGTTTCGGTTCCTTATCGGTTTTCGGTTTTTAGAATGGAACCGCGAACCGGACCGTTAAGGTTCGGTCCGGTTCTCGGTCCGGTCCTTATCGGTTCGGTCCCGGTCCGGTTCTCGGTTCTGGAGAATCGTTGACCGCCCTACTCTTGGGTTTCATTCGAATGGACCTGTTAATGCCCCAAAACCATCAAGCGGTTAAATAGTGGCTGATAGTTTTAGAAAATTTTCAAATATCACCATTTTTGAATTGAAGCTAAAGCTTCAATATAGTTTTGATGAAAATAAAAATAAAAAATTCTAATGAGAATGAGTAGCCTCCCTCCTTAGAAAAAAAAATCTTTCAAAAGAATCTTGTATTTTCTTTATACTGTTCCAACTGATATAGCTTGGGAAGTATGACAATATTTTGCAGGATTTTTTGGTATTATATTAAAAAGACATATGAAAATTATCCATTTAATAAAAAAATTGTACTCGTCCATGGAAAATAATAGTCTCCATATTAGGGATATTATTCCCCAAACAATATGTTGGCTTCTCTACAGCTTTAGGAATAAGGTTAAATTTAAGGATCATGTTAAGAATACTAAAAATATTATGGATCATACCATATATATATATATATATATTAGCATGCCTTGATAGTTTCAATATTTTAAAGATATCGAATTGGTTCAAAGATGAACATATGACCCCTAAATTATGATGTTTTCATCATTTAATGAAGCATGGATTAAGTCTATCAATTAAATGGATTATTCCCCAGTACGCTAGATATAAAATTAATGTTGATGGATCATGTAGTATGTCTGGAGAATCAGGAGGTGGATATCTTATTAGGAATGATAATTGGGATATTATTACTGCTTATTGCTGAATATATGGTAAGAAAGTCTTATCATTGTTGCATGTAAGACTCTCTTTGATGGATTACTTTTATGTAAGAAGAAAGATCTAAAGCTCATTTGATGGATTACTTTTATGTAAGAAGAAAGTCTTATCATTTACTAACAATATCAATAATAAGCTCTGGGTCATGTGGAATGGGGAGTATCAGGTGGACATCATTGCTAATGAACATCCATTTCTTTATTTAAGTATCAAGCACAGTTTTATTCCTAAAGCTTTCAAGGTTACGGTAATCTACGTTAAATGTACCAAGAGTTTGAGGAGGTTGTTATGGGACAGTCTAAGGAATTTTGAAGATGATGAAAGGGAATGGATTATTTTCGGGGATTTTAATATTATAGCCTATCCTGATGAGCAGCTTCATTGCACTACTAATTGCACTCCCAATATGGATGATTTCAATAATTTTATTCTGGATTGCAATCTAATGGATGCTGGTTTTTCAGGGAACAAATTTACATGGTCTAATGGAAGGTAATAGAGAAGACTGGATATGGTCCTCTTAAATATCAAGAGGCTTAGCAATTTTGATGACACTAGCATTACTCATCTACCTAAAACATGCTTAGATCATTCACCATTTCTTCTTACTATCTCTTCATCCATTACTAAAAGGATATATTCTTTTAAATTTTTGAATATGTGGTGTTTGCACAAGGATTTATAAAATTTTGTAGGTTGTTGGGATATTTAATACTCTAGGGATCCTATTCAAATTTTTTGGTATAAGCTAAAGCATCTGAAAGCTAACCTAAAAGTGTGGAACAAGATTGTGTTTGGAAATGTTTTTTATTCTATAAAACATACTGAGGAGTAAATCACAGTTCTTGAAGCTAACCTTCTTATTTCTAACTTTTCTTAAGACAAAGAGCTATTGGAAAAGTCTAAAATTAGGCATCTCTTGCTTCTTGCAAGAGAGGAGGAATACTGGGTTCAGAAACTCACACCAACTGGTCTAAAGATGGTAAAGAAATACTTTCTTTTCACAATTTTGTGAAGAGCAAGCATAAAAGATCCAAAGTCTCGCATATATGGAATGAAACTACTTGGGATGAGGATCCTAATTTCATTGTAGAGTTTGAAGAAATCACTTTAAAACTCTAATCTCTGACCTACCCAATCCATGGAATTCAAATATACTTGGTGACTATATTCTTAATCTAGTTTCTAAGGCTGACAATGAGATGCTTATGAGGCTACTTTTGGAGTCTGAAATCTATGAAATCATTAAATATTTGAGTCCTAATGTAGCTGATGGTCCTCATGGGTTTAATGGTAAATTGTTTAAGGTTTGTTGGCCTATAATCAAGATTGATCTATGTGAGGCTATTAGGGACATTTTCAGGGAAGGTCCTTTTCCTAAGGGCATCTATGCAACTGTTTTGTATCTAATCCATAAGGTGGATTCTCTTAAAACGTGGAAAGATTTCAAACCAGTCAGTTTGACTACATATTTTTGCGGAATTATCTCTAAACTGATCAACAACAGATTTTCTACTCTCATATCTAATCTAATTTATGCTGAACAAGGGGCATTTACTAATGGTAGGAGCATTCATGATAATATCATGATTTCCCAAGAGCCATCTGGTGATCTAGCTAACAAGACTAGAAGGGGTAACATTTTACTGAAGGTGGATATAGACAAGGCTTTCGATAGATTGGATCACACTTTTCTTTTAAGTATTTTGGCTGCATTTGGGTTCAGACCTGATTTCATTAGGTTGATTGAAAGGAATATAGACCACTGTTATTTTTCCATCATGGTCAATGGAGTTCTAAAGGATTCTTTAAAGCTAATAAGGGATTAAGACAGGGTGACCCATTGTCACACAGTCTTTTTATCCTAGCAGAGGAATATTTACTAAGAAGTCTAAAAGAGTAATCTACTGAATTTACCTCAACCACATATAAAAGTAGAGGGAGCTTAAATATACCTTGTTTCTGTTTTGCTGATGACATACTGATCTTCTGCAATGGATCCCCCGCCTCTATTACAAAGATTATAAACTTGGTCAGTCATTATGAAGATATTTCGGGACAGCTAGTCAACAAAGAAAAGTCAAGAATAATTATATCTAAAAAGTTCTCACATCGGCAAATCAGAAGGCTGGAAATGTTTTCAGGCTTCAAACTTTGTCACCTGTCATTCAAGTATCTGGGCTTTGCGATAAGAAACACAATGAGGGTTAGTAGTTTTAAAAATATTATAGCTAAAACAAGGAACAAAATCTCTGATTGGGATCATAATGTCATCTATGTTAGGGGGAGATTGACTATCATTCAGTCTGTTCTTACTGTCTATCCTATCTTCACTATTCAAAACACTACAATCCTTAAGAAAATCATCAAAAGACTGGAGATTTTAAATAATAAGGTCCTTGGGGGAATTAAGACAAACAAAGCTACAATAAATTAGTGCAAATGGTCAAATTTGTGCAAGACTTATGAGCAAGGAGGGTTAAATTTAAAAAGGCTTGCGGATATGGTGGAAGTTTTCTTTCTAAAGCTATGGTTCAATCTGAGAAGCCAGGACTCTCTATGGTCAAAGCTAACTAAATCTATTTACTTCAATACTCAGCACCATTTAACTGTTCCTTTACAATCTAAATGCTCTTATACTTGGAAACGATTATGGAAGGGGAGGGACAGGGCTGAGAGGTTTATTATGTGGCAGGCTAAAGCTGGTAATGTTGATCTTCAAATTGATAGATGATGTTCAACAGAAGCTTTTATGAGTTATTCTAGTGATGAAGACAGATCATCATATGAAGGCTCTTTGGTTAAAGACTATTGGGAAGATGAAACGTGGAATATCACAAAGCTGGAGACTGTTTTGGATCCATAACAAATCCAAAACATTCTCAAGGTTTTCCTAGACTTTTCTAATGCTGACTCAATGAGTTGGACTCTCAGTGACAACGGGATGTTCAATTTTAAGGCTACATGGAAGGAAACTTGCAATAGAAGAAACAAGTCTAACCTCTATGGAAAGACATGGAATAAGGTAACTCCTTAAAAAATTTATTTCCTCCTCTAGAGAGTGCTCAAGATTTGGTTGCCTATTGACTCTGTTTTGCAAAGAAGAAACATCTAATTAAAAATCAAAATGTCAAAATTGTAATAATGCGGAAACTGTCAATCATGTCTTTGTTGATTGTGAGAAGGCTAGGCAAGTGTGGGTCTATTTTGCTGCATATTTCAACATATACATCACCAAAAATATTTCCTTCACACATTTAGTGAGAACATGGTACTGGTCTTCTAGCAAGGAAATTCACTTGCGTTCTATCTTACCATCTATTATAGTATGGGTGATCTGGTTTGCCAGAAATAAAATGAAGTTGGAAGGCAAGAACCTAAAGTCAGAGGATATGATTGGGCACATTATATATATATCATCTGTGGTCTAGATAAAGCTACCTATTGAAGAGGAAGTACTGGGACATAGATAGCAAAATTGGGCCATCTATTAGGTGTGTGAATCACCTAAGAATGCAGCATGGTCCAGTATCACTCAGCTGGGTTTGTCCTAAGATAGGCCGCTTTAAACTCAATACAGATGGTACATGTAGTGAAATGGAGAACGCTATGGTGGTGGTTTGGTCAGAGACAACTCAAGAAAGATAATTTTTGGGTATGGTCGAGTTTGTGGTAAATGAAGCCCTATTATTGTTGAAACTAGAGCTATGGTGGACGACCCTCAAATTTTTTATGCTAAAGGTATCAATATGCTCGATATTGAAACTGATTCTCGAATCCTGGCTGAAATGATACTCTCTGGAAGATCTCCATGGTACCTTAAAGCTTCAATAAGCTGTTGTTACAAACTGATCTCATCAAATATGAAACTAATCCATAATTTCAGACAACATAATAAAGCAATGGATTGGTTAGCTAAATCTACTCTCAAATCTAACAAAAACTTAGATTTTGAAGAAAATGGAGCTCATGTTAGACTGAGAGCAATTGCTTTTCTCGAAAGATTGGGGTTGTGTCATATGAGAATCAACCCCAATTCTTAGCGATTGAAGCTATCCAAAGAGTTAGGAAGTCAAATCTTACCTGTATTGAAGATTCATCTGTAAATTTTGAGCTCTTGCTAGACCTGATTTACTCTCGAGGCTGAGTATCGTTTTTTGGGTTAAATGGGTATGATTTTTGGTTGATTAAAGAGACTTTATGTAAAAGTTTGGTGGAAAGCTTGAATAAGTTAAAGGTCTTCGAGGATTTGGCTGAAGCTGGTATTGGGTTTTCACAGATAAGAGAGGAAGAGGTAGATTGAATGGAAGAAGAGAAAATAGAGTTTTTCTGTTTCTAGGGATTTCACATTATCGAGTTGTTTGACAGTATGTATTTTGTTTTAATCGGATAATAAAATCTCGATCTGAAGGAAAAAACAATTTAATTTTAAACGAATTAAATAAAATTAATGTTTAATCTCTAAATTTTAATTTCTATATAATTTATTTAAATAATTTTCTTTAAAATAAATTAAATCAAAATGATAAACACAACACCCAAATTAGACTTAGCCCCAAGCTATACGTACAAAACCATAATGCAATTTTAGCGCTTAGATTTGATTGTCTCTTTAGAAATAGAAGCAAGTAAGTATATTCTTTTTGTCCAAAAAGAGTAATCGAGTTGGTGGAGTAAAGCATGTTTGTGACCAAAGGTCATGCATTCGAGTCTTTCTACAAACGCTTTCTTGGCTGAGTTCGTCACCTTGTATGGTTTACCTTCTAACGTTGGTTTGCCGCATCAGACTGAGGATTTACCCTGTGCACATTCGTTGAGTAGCGTTTGCAGATTCTCTCCAAAAAAGAAGTTAAAAAATAAATGTGTTCTTGTTATAATTTATTAACATGGTCTGATGTTATTTTTTTAATTAGATTTAGTTTAATTTTTTTTAATATTTTAGTTTATCCTATGTGCACTCGTTGAGTAGCGGCTGCAGATTCCGTTTGAAAGAAAAAAAAAATAAGTGTGTTCTTGTTATAATTTATTAATACTTTCGATGTTATTTTTCTTAATTAGATTTAATTATTTTATGGATCAAATGTTTCCAAATGGAATGGGATCAAAATTAGATCTAACCCATCAAAATTAAATCTAACCCGACCAAAAATGAATCAGGACCGAACAAAATCAAAACCGAACCGAAGCATAATCGGATTCTAGTCGATTTTTAACATTTTTGGTTCGGTTCCAAAAACAAAAACAAAATTTTATTTGTTTGCTCCCATCCGAAACAATATATTTAATCGATCCGATCCAATTCGGTCGAGATCCAGACCGCTTACGGCCCTAAATAAGGTTAAAGAGAAACTATGAAACCAGAGGCAACAATCATGAATCCATCTCAGCTAACACTTCACATGATTGTTTATGGACATGTGGGCATATCTTACAAAGATTTTTCTTTTGTTGTAGACAACACTCACAACACAGTACAGACATGAGACATTTGGATAAAAACAAAAACACATACAAAAGCACAATTCCAATCCAACTATCGTTGATGGGTCTGTGCCAATAATGAAGTCCTCAATCCTCCTACCACTTCTCACGTTACTCTCGATACTCCACCGAACACCGGCAGCCTCACCTTCTCCGTTCTCAAAAGAATCCCTCCCCACAAAAGCCGGTTACCTCTCCGTCAACTCCACCACCGACTCCGCCATTTACTACGCTTTCTATGAAGCCCAGAACCCGACTTCGTCTCTTGCCAAAACGCCAATCATCATCTGGCTCCAAGGCGGCCCTGGTTGCTCCTCCATGATCGGAAATTTCTTTGAGCTCGGTCCGTGGCGGGTCAACTCTAATCTCACTCTTGAACCCAATCATGGTTCTTGGAATCGAGTTTTTGGTCTTCTTTTTCTTGACAATCCGATCGGAACTGGATTTAGCATCGCTTCGACCTCGGACGAGATACCCACTACGCAAAGAGCTGTAGCGGAGCATCTTTATACTGCCATCGTTGCCTTTATCCATCTCAATCCTGCGTTTAAAGACCGCCCGGTGTATATCACAGGCGAAAGCTACGCAGGCAAGTGTGCACATACAAATATTAAGGATGGTTGTTTAAATAGCGTATCCATTTTTAGATTTCGGACTTAAAAAAAGGTAGATATGGGTAATGAAATCTGATTGGATATAATAAATATGAATATAATAATTGCTTATAATAATTGCTTAACGATAAACGTTTTGGTCCTTGAAAAATATGGAACGTGTTCTTAAGGATAAGCTAATATCTAGCTTTTAAGTCGTCTCCACATGCTTACCAGGTGATCCAGTAACCGGCCTATGATGTGTTGTTAGTGATAGCCTTTGTGGCAAATTTGGATGTAGTAGTAATCTCCGTTTGTATGTAGCTCTTGGTTTATTTTACATTGAGGTTTTGGTTTGTGGAGGCAGGAAAATATGTTCCGGCAATTGGGTACTACATTCTGCGGAAAAAATCTGCTAAGTCGAATTTGAACTTTCAAGGTGTGGCTATAGGTAATGGGTTGACAGACCCAATCACACAGGTCGCAACTCACGCGTTGAATGCTTATTATTTGGGTTTGATCAATGCAAGACAAAAGGAACAAATAGAGAAAGCTCAAGATAAAGCAATCAATCTAGCTCAACTTGAGAAATGGAGTGAAGCAACAGAGGCAAGACACCAAATCTTGCGTTTACTTCAAAACATGACTGGTTTGGCCACGCTTTACGATTATAGCAAACAATATCCTTACCAAGATGAATTAGTTGAAAAACTGTTGAACAAGAAAGAAGCAAAAATTGCATTAGGAGTGGAGGAAACGCTACGATTTGAAATATGCACTGATTTAGTTGGAGAGGCATTGCAAGAAGATGTGATGAAGAGTGTAAAGCATATGGTGGAGTATTTAGTGAGGAACACAAAAGTATTATTGTACCAAGGCTTTTTTGATTTGAGGGACGGAGTGGTGTCTACCGAGGCGTGGGTCAGGACTTTGAAATGGGAAGAGATTGATCGCTTTTTAGCGGCGGATAGAGAGGTTTGGACGGTGAACGATGAGCTTGCTGGGTATGTGCAGAGTTGGTCGAATTTGAGCAATGTTGTGGTTATTGGTGCTGGCCATCTTGTTCCAGCTGATAAGCCATTAAGTGCTCAGGTAATGATTGAAGATTGGGTTTTAGGGAAAGGCTTGTTTGGCTATCAAGGCAAAGAGAAAAGAGACAAGGGTTTATCATCAACTTTTAAGGGCTCAGTCTGAAAAACTGTATTTTCTTGTTAGCTTTTGAGATCCTTCAATTACTTCCAAGTTTTTTAGTAGTAGCTTTATCTTTGCTGAATAAATTTCAATCCGTTGTGTATTGTGGAAGTATACTATTTGATCTCAGCATATCATTTCCTATATTGTTTGTTGTTAATCTAAAATTGGCCACCCATATACTTGCAGGAATTACAAAATATACTCTTTAGTTATATTTTCTATAAATAATCAAATTTAATAGTAATATCTAAAAGAAGAGAAATTAATTTACAAATCTAAATAATAGAAATATAAATAATAGAAGAATAAAAAATAATCATACTAATAATATCAATTTTATTTATCTATAAAGTACAAATATGTTAAATTATATAATTATTTGGAATTGTTTTTAATACCAATATATGTATGACTTTTTTTTATATTTCAGTGTTTTGTTGAGGGTTAGTCTAATTTAAGATTTTTTTTTATAACGAGACCCGGTTACAATGAGATCCGTTTTGGCTACAATGAATCCCTTTTATTTATAAAATTGTCATGATATAAATATTAAAACTTCTAAATTTCATCACTTTCTCTCTTCTCAAATCCTAATTCTCTCTAAACCTTAGATTTCAAAATGCAAGATTTTCCAAATCCAACAATAGAGACTTGTTAATGTATGAATTATCTACACCATTGTGGTTTATAAAAAAAAATCATTCTATTTTTAGTGATATTTATAGTTTAGATTTCGTATAGAAAAATCAAATTTTCATGTACTTGTAGTTGTTGTTTTGATGTTTTAATATATGTATATGGTTAGTTAGGTCATTGGCTTCAATTTTGTATGTTATTTGATAGATTTGGGATAGTATATTAGATTTGGGGTGGTTGTTGTTCGTGGGATTTCCACACACGTTTCTGTGCATGGAAATACCGGATGCACGCAAGAACATGTGTGCATCCACTATTTCTTGGCGCAAAAAATCGTGCCTGGAAATACCCAATCCACGCACAACCGGATTTAACGATGCGCTAGTTCTAAGATCGGATTTTCCCTTAGCGTGAATGGACAACCGTAGTTTTTTCGATGAACACTCTCGGCGCTTCTTCACAATCCCCTTTTGAGCCTCGGTTTGTAAACATCGTGCCTCTCGCACTTAACATATAGCCTCAGAGTTTTACCGTTTTTACTACCATCGTCATCTTTATCGACCAAAACAATGAATCCTATACTCTTGATTTCCTTATCAACTCATGCAAGAAATTCTGATTTGGTGTAGACGCTCTCCGTAGAAAATATTCGGCTATAATCGGTCATGTTACATGGTGCTTCTCCGGTTCCTACACAAAGCATAATCATTTAAATTAATACAATATCGCAATTCATTCAATTCAACAACCAAAATAACTCATTTGTATAACTAAGTAACTCATCCAATTGTCAACAAGTTCATACATGTATTTAAACTTTAAAATAAGAACACAAACGCAAAATTTGGCTATAATCGGCCATGTATTCACAAATTGTGCATAATAATGCCAAGATTTGATAAAATCACGCAAAATCTTGCCAAGATTCATCAAATCTTGGCACGATTTTGCGCGATTATGTATTTTCCACCTATGTTCTTGCGTGAAAGTCTACAACGCAATGCGCGATTTAGTACGTGGATGAATTCTTTTTAAATTAAACTTAAAATTTAGCTCAAGTACGGTCTCTAGATGGTCAGTTAGCGGCCCATCCTTGTCTGAAAGAACATATTCAAGATTGCAGCTAAAATCTTCGTTATAGTCACTTAAATCCATAGTATGTGGTTTGGTTTATTTTGGGCTGTGGACAGTTTTGTAAAGTATTTTGTGAAGTTTTGTAGTATTAAATGTTTGGTGTAGAAAGTAGTGAGATAATTTAGCATCCTCGTTGTATTAAATGTTCATAACTCTCATTAATGAGAGTGTTTGGGGTATTTATGCTCTTAATCCATGATGCATGGGCTTATGGGTCAAGTTATGAAACCGGGTCGAGTTTAAGGACCCATTAGTTGTTTAAGTAGATCAACAAATAGTTTAGTAAAAAATGTATTTTTACTTTTGTCCTGTCCGAATTTTTTAGTGGTGTGTTATTGTCCGAATTACCCCTGTCCGGATTATGCAGTGGGTTATGTCAGAAGATTCTGAACTCATCAGTAGCCCCTTTTTTAGGCCTTGCCAAATATCTTTGGTATGGCTAAAAAACTTACTAAGCTAGTCTCAACTTTATCCGACATGCCCATACGGTTCGTATCATGAAGTTTTCTTTTAACATCAACTCAGTTCGAAGTTTATCAGAACTGATTTCTCTTTACAGAATTCTGAGAGTTTTCTTCTTGGATCGTGGGACACGCATCGATGTTTGGTTCGACCTACCAACCGTTATTTTTCATAGACCGACGCGCCCACTAAGTCTAGAAAGTTACCTAGGCCATTGATTTTTCACACGTTTATGAAGCCTCTAATCATTGCAAAACCCTTTCAAACTTCTCCTAGGTTACAGTTACTTTTTTACTGTTATATAAATTCTCTTTCACTATTTGATTATCTTCCACACTCAAAGCTTTTCTAGAGAGATTTCCATTTCTACCTTTAACTTGTTCTTGACAGGTTTTATGTTCACAGCCAGAAACGCACTAGTTAAAGGCGGCTGGTTAAATCTATCAGAGTTAGAAAGAGAGAAAAAGGTAAAAAGAGAGAATCGCATTGCTGTCGGCCTCTCAGTTTTCCAAGTGAGAAATCCAGTGAACTGACTCAAGAAGCCGATCAAGGGTCATCTTCATCTAAAAACCCTAGGCCTAGACAGCTATTCAAACCAAGCCTTTCACCCCTTCCCTCAAGATCTTTTATTCAAGAGTCTTAACCTTCTGTTGTTAAGGAAAAAGCGGTATCAAGTATCAGAAAAACTTCCCCCTTCATTGTCATGGGTTCTGATGCTGAGAAGTCTCCGGAGAAAATAACCCCTCGTCAGACGACCCGTCAAACTAAAACTCAATCCACGTCTTCACTTTCAAAGCCCTCCGGATCGGAGGCATCGAAAGCAGCCCTAAGGGACAAGCCCTCCGGATCAGAGGGATCTAAAGCATCCCCAAGGGCAAAGCCCTCCGGATCCCAACCTCAACCGGACACAAGGCCTTTAGAGACAACAAGTACTCAACCATCCGAACAGCTTTTGGTACCGGAAACTGCCCCCCCTCCTCCATCCAAGGCAACTGATAAACCTTCCACAGTGATGGAAGAAATAATGAAGGATAGTATTAAGGAGGCTCCCTTTGAAATTGAGGCATCAGGTCAAACGGGGGATGCTGTTTCTGACAAGAAGGGCAAAAATAAGGTTAAGTTCTGTATGAATCATTCGGAGCTTCCGGAGTGCCTAAACGGAAAGGTAGGCCCTTGCTTCAAATACGTTAGTGTCAAGTACCTCTTGGTTCTACAAAATATAAACTACATCTACACCCACACTGCTGAGTTGGGCCGAATCCGGACAAAATGGGGGATTCCGGAGTCGGTGAACGTAAGGATACCTATTACTCCGGAGACTCCCATGGACTGCAAGCTTAACAAGGTGGTGATTTTCACTAAAGTGCTAAACTAGGGGCTTCGGTTTCCATTGGACCCAGAAATCGTCAGGTACTTCCACCTAGTTAAACTCTGTCATAGCCAGCTAAGCCCAATGCCCGGTATTCTCTCCTTGCTTGCATAATGGCATCAAGGTTTTCAAAAATCCCACTCCCAATGGAGCAGTTTGCTGCTGTGGAAAGCTTATGCAAGAATCATCAGATTCCATTCTACCATCACAATATGGGGAACAACTTAAAAGTGGTAGATGACTTGCTGGAGTCCGCAAAGAACTAGAGGACACAGTTTCCGTTTTTCAGTGGGACATGGGAGAATGATAGGAAGATCAAGGCCAAAACCAATCCTAACATGCTAACTAGCAGGTGGAAAAGTATTGGTGAACTTCTTTCCTATCTTTACTTCTCATGCTTTTCCTTTTTTAAATTATAAGTGTTTCCATTCTGATTAATTTGTCATTCCGTTTTCAGTGCTGCTGAAGGAGTTCACCAGATACCTAGAGGAGGGGCGAAAAACCTATGCAAATCTTAACGCATGGGTTGCAGAGCATTGGGGGAATGCCTTCCAGAATTGCTTCACTTCGGGCAATCTTATGAGGTCCCATCTCTGGAACACCACAGGCCGGAGGGACCTTTCATAGGAAGAGCTAACTACACCACAGAGTTAGAAAGAGAGAAAAAGGTAAAAAGAGAGAATCGCATTGCTGTCGGCCTCTCAGTTTTCCAAGTGAGAAATCCAGTGAACTGACTCAAGAAGCCGATCAAGGGTCATCTTCATCTAAAAACCCTAGGCCTAGACAGCTATTCAAACCAAGCCTTTCACCCCTTCCCTCAGGATCTTTTATTCAAGAGTCTTAACCTTCTGTTGTTAAGGAAAAAGCGGTATCAAGTATCAGAAAAACTTCCCCCTTCATTGTCATGGGTTCTGATGCTAAGAAGTCTCCGGAGAAAATAACCCCTCGTCAGACGACCCGTCAATCTAAAACTCAATCCACGCCTTCACTTTCAAAGCCCTCCGGATCGGAGGCATCGAAAGCAGCCCTAAGGGACAAGCCCTCTGGATCAGAGGGATCTAAAGCATCCCCAAGGGCAAAGCCCTCCGGATCCCAACCTCAACCGGACACAAGGCCTTTAGAGACAACAAGTACTCAACCATCCGAACAGCCTTTGGTACCAGAAACTGACCCCCCCCCTCCTCCATCCAAGGCAACTGATAAAACTTCCACGGTGATGGAAGAAATAATGGAGGATAGTATTGAGGAGGCTCCCTTTGAAACTGAGGCATCAGGTCAAACGGGGGATGCTGTTTCTGACAAGAAGGGCAAAAATAAGGTTAAGTTCTGTATGAATCATTCGGAGCTTCCGGAGTGCCTAAAGGGAAAGGTATGCCCTTGCTTCAAATACGTTAGTGTCAAGTACCTCTTGGTTCTACAAAATATAAACTACATCTACACCCACACTGCTGAGTTGGGCCAAATCCGGACAAAATGGGGGATTCCAGAGTCGGTGAACGTAAGGATACCTATTACTCCGGAGACTCCCATGGACTGCAAGCTTAACGAGGTGGTGATTTTCACCAAAGTGCTAAACTGGGGGCTTCGGTTTCCATTGGACCCAGAAATCGTCAAGTACTTCCACCTAGTTAAACTCTGCCATAGCCAGCTAAGCCCAATGCCCGGTATTCTCTCCTTGCTTGCATAATGGCATCAAGGTTTTCAAAAATCCCACTCCCAATGGAGCAGTTTGCTGCTGTGGCAAGCTTATGCAAGAATCATCAGATTCCATTCTACCATCACAATATGGGGAACAACTTAAAAGTGGTAGATGACTTGCTGGAGTCCGCAAAGAACTAGAGGACACAGTTTTCGTTTGTCATTGGGACATGGGAGAATGATAGGAAGATCAAGGCCAAAACCAATCCTAACATGCTAACTAGCAAGTGGAAAAGTATTGGTGAACTTCTTTCCTATCTTTACTTCTCATGCTTTTCCTTTTTTTAAATTATAAGTGTTTCCATTCTGATTAATTTGTCATTCCGTTTTCAGTGCTACTGAAGGAGTTCACCGGATACCTAGAGGAGGGGCGAAAAACCTATGCAAATCTTAACGCATGGGTTGCAGAGCATTAAAGGAATGCCTTCCAGAATTGCTTCACTTCGGGCAATCTTATGAGGTCCCATCTGTGGAACACCACAGGCCGGAGGGACCTTTCATAGGAAGAGCTAACTACACCACAGGCTGGCGTAAACCTAAAACGGACAGAGGCCAACGATGGCAAATTGTTCTTACCTTCCATAGCAAAGGCTCCTAGCAAGATGAAGAACAAGAAGAAGAAAGTTGCAACAGAGATGGTTCAAGCAGCCACAGAGCGGACTGGTTCAGGGAACCAAGGGGGAATTGATGTTACCCTGCTCAAAGTAGTAGAGGCTGAAATAGTAAGGGAGGCGAAAGAGTCACAGAACCCACCAAAGCCTCCCAAGAAGGATAGGAAAAGAAGGGCCCAACAATGATGAGAAGGCTGCTAAGAAGAAGAAAGTCACCTTGGGAGCAGAAATAATTCTTCGTCCTTCGGAGACTCAACCTCCACCAGCCCCTGTTGATCCCACCTTACAAGAGAAAATCCCAAAAGGTCTGTAGTCCGGAGAGGTTGCTGGGGGAATGAATGAAGAAGTCGACATTGATGAGTCCCTATGTTGCTACCTCTCCGGACGGGGACAGTTCGGACTAAGATCACCAGACCGGACAGGGCAGTTTGAACACCTTACCCATTGGACTGTTCGAACAAGGACTCAAGTACTTAAAAACCTAAACACTTCTTGACTAAGCTTCTTGCTCTCTTACTAAGAGCTCATGGGTCCTTGAACATGACCCGGGTCCATTAAACATGACCCCAAAGCCCATAAAGCCCAAATACAAGGGTATAAATACCCAACCACCCGCATTAAATATGGGTAATGAAAATTAAATACAACCAGGCTGCTTAATTCTCCCTCTACTCTCTACTCGAACATTAAATACCTACATACCTCCACAAACGGTAAACCAATTACAAATTTACCCTCAGACGAAAATTAACCACACCAAATTGGCGACCACAGTGGGAGCAGAAGGTGCCTGAATCGAGCATTCGAAACCAACAAGAAAATTCAGTCCGAATGAATCCGGACGCCCTGGAAGTACCACCAGCTTTGCTTGAAGTGGTGGGTGAAAACGATGAATACACTATCGAAGAGCGTGATAGATTAAAGGGCGAGATAGAAGCTCTGAGGGCAGAAAAGGCTAAGATGGGCATGAAAGAAAAATCAAAAGCATCAGTTGCTCATCATACCGATAACCCTAGAGAGCATGAGCCTTCAAAGACTCATGTGAGTACCAAAAAGACTCATGCCAGCTCCAAAAAGTCTCACCGGTCTAAGCTAGTGGAGAGTTCTGACTCAGACTCAGAGTCTTCTGATAGCTCATCGGATGAGGAGGGAGTTGAAGAATCCTTGTCCTCTAGCAGCGATGAGGGCGGAACTAAAAAGAAGCGAAAGTTGATAAAAAAATATTCAAGTAAAGGGATAGACATGGGAAATTGAAGAAGAATATTGGCAAAGGGTCATCTCACAGCCGGAGGCATGTAGACCGGATGCTGATGGATCTTTTTGCCTTTCCCGATGAACCATGTATCTTTGCAACTCCCAATGAGGAAAATGTGTTCAGTCGTGGCCGAAATTGGAGACAATCTCCATTGTCGTCCAAAATTCTGTCCGGAAACCCCCCTAAGAGGTTTGATAGCACTAAAATGGAAAAGTACGATGCCAGTACTGATCCGGACAACCATTTGGAGCAGTTTAAAAACTTCATGATGAACTTTGATGATGACGACAAGCTACTTTGTAGAGAATTCTCCCAATCCTTTACGGGGAGTGCTCTAAAATGGTATAACAGTCTACCACAAGGCTGCATCAAGAATTTTGATACCTTTTGGGTGGCCTTTCGAAGGCAGTTTGTTGGGAGTAAAGAGTTGAAGGGCAACATGGACACAATAATCTCTTGTGCCCAAGAACCGAACGAATCATTGAAATAGTACATAAGTCGTTTTGTAAACACCAAGAATGGGTTGGATGATTACTTCAAGCAAGTAGCAATAGCATCCTTGAGACAGGGCTTAAACCCTGTGAATTTGGCTGATTCGGTAACCAGAAAGAAAGCCATGACTTGGGGAGGTTTGCTGAATCAGGTTGGAAAGCAGATTAGCGTTGATGAAACAAATAAAACTAGGGTGCATAGGCAGGTGAGGTCTACCCTGGTTGCACCAAACCCCAAACAGAATCAGTTCGGGAACAAGGCAAAGGAGACCGGACAGGGGCATAGCAGGGCTAAAGCTCAATCTCAGCCAGCTGCACCTGCTCAGAGTCAACAATCCAGAAATAAGAGATGGCATTGGGTTCAACCGGAGTGTTTTGCAGAATTAAAAGAAAGTGTGGCCACCATTTCTGATAAAACAAAGGAAGAGGTACACTATAGAAGACCGGTCGCACTGCAATCTCCTAGAGAACATCGTAATAACTCTTTCTGCCAGTATCACAATGATACTGGCCATACCACCGATTATTGTATAGCCTTGAAACAAGAAGTTCAGAACTTGATTGAAAGGGGAAAGCTGGGGGAATATGTCAAAAGAAGAGGAGGTAATAGGCCTAACAATACTCACCGGGTGGGTCCAATTAATGCTGCTCCGGAGGGAGCTATGGTTATAATCGAAAGGTTTGATGTGGAATCAGATTACTTGGATCCGGACCCAACTCGAAATAGAGTGGGTGCCATTGAGGAATGTTCTAGAACAGTCTCCGGGCTCATTAAGTATTTTAAGTCACTTACAATTTTCGGAAGGGATACTATGACAGCTCCTACTGCTTCTTCGAGGAAGAGGCATATTCATACTTGAGCTACCCAGCTAGAAGGAGGCATGACCTTCTATCAATCACAAATTCCATTCCCCTTCATTGTTTTTGATGAAGATGACTTAAGAGATATAGCTGGCCCTCATGAAGATGTTGTTGTCATAGGAGCATCTATTGGGGGCAATGACATAAGACGAATCTTGGTGGATACTGGAAGCTCAGCCAATATCCTCTTCTTAACCACTTACAAGAAAATGAAAAATCCAGCCGTAATTCAGTGTTCAGACAGATCAATTGTGGGCTTTACTGGCAGCTCAGCAGATGTGATCGGGGAGTTCGAAGAGGAAGTTTTGTTGGGAAAGGGCCCTTTCAAGAAGATGGTCAAGATACTTTTTATTGTGGTAGATTGTCCCACTTGCTATAATGCAATTTTAGGGAGGTCTTGGCTCTCTAGGATGCATGTAGTGGCTTCGACAATCCACCAATGTTTGAAATATGTTGTTCAAGGACAAGTGGGAGTTATCCGGAGCAGTCAAAAGGTTGCAAGAGAATGTTATGCTACAGCCCTGGCTCCCGGGACGTTGGGGGCAGTTCGTATCAACGAGCAATAGCAGTTTGAGGGGCTTTCTGGGGGTGAGGGTGAAATTTATGACCCCAGAGAGACCCCTGGAGTATTGATACCAGTTGAAGAGGTTGAAACACATTCTTTAGAAGAAGGGAAAAGTGTCAAGATAGGGTCTAAAATGCCACCCGACCTGAAAAATAAGATGGTAAAGTTTTTGAAAAACCATCAGCATGTTTTTTCTTGGTGCAATGCTGATGTTACTGGGGTTCCAGCAGATGTTATATCACATCACCTATCTGTCCGGAGAGACATAGCACCAGTGGTTCAAAAGAGAAGGGCTTTTTCCAAGGAAAAGGCTGATGTTATTGTGCAAGAAGTTGACAGGCTCACAAAGATGGGGCATATCAAGGAGTCTCAATATCCTTTGTGGACTGCCAATCCGGTCTTGGTGAAAAAGAAAAATGGCAAGTGACGTATGTGCATTGACTTCACAGATCTCAATAGGGCTTGCCCAAAAGATTTGTATCCAGTTCCCCGGATTGACCAGCTAGTAGACTCCACCTCTGGGAATAAGCTGCTATCCTTTATGGATGCTTTATCTGGATACAATCAGATCCAAGTAGATCCGAAGGATCAGGAGCATACCACATTTGTCACTGACAGGGGTCTTCATTGCTACAAGGTAATGGCATTTGGGTTAAAAAATGTTGGGGCTACTTATCAAAGATTGGTGAACAAAGCCTTTGCTGATCAAATTGGAAGGAATATGGAAGTATACATCGATGACATGATGGTGAAAAGTTTGGATGAGCAATTGCACTTGGCTGACCTCCAAGAAACTTTTACCAACTTGGTAAAAGTGAAATTGAAGCTAAATCCAGAAAAATGTGTGTTCGGAGTGCAATCCGGGAAGTTCCTAGGTTATATAATAAGTGAGCAATGGATACAGCCCGATCCGAACCAGCTTAATGCTCTATTCCAAATGGAGCCTCCTCGAAATATTAAAGAAGTCCAACGATTGACGGGGAGGTTAGCTGCTTTAAACTGATTTATCTCAAGGTTATCGGACAGATGCGCCCCGTTTTTTCAAACTTTGAAGGGTGCAAAGGGATTTGACTGGACCTCACAGTGTGATGAGGCCTTCAATGAGATTAAGAAACATATGTCATCTCCCAAAACCTTATTTAAACCAGTTGATGGAGAGACACTCTTCATATATTTGGCAGTTTCAAGTTGTGCCATCAGTGCTGTGTTGGTGAGAGAGGTGGATAACTACCCCCATCTAGTATACTACATCAGCAAGAGCTTGATAGATGCATAAAAGCGTTATTTGAAACTCGAAAAGTTAGCGTTAGCCCTGGTAATAGCTGCAAGGAAGATGAGGCATTATTTCCAGGCTCATCCTATTATCGTCCGGACATCTTTTCCCTTAATGTTCTCCAAAAAGCAGACATTTCAAGTAGAATGACTAAGTGATCGGTAGAATTGGGGGATTTTGATATAGATTTTGCTCCTCGAACAGCAGTCAAGGCCCAAGCTGTGGCTGATTTTTTAGTTGAATTCCACTCTAACAGAGATTCAGAGCAGACTACTGAGATGAAAGACAAAAAGGTATGGGTCGTCCGGACGGATGGTGGATCCAGCACTATGGGATGTGGTGTAGGGGTGTGCTTAACTTCTCCGTATGGTGACAAAATGTACCAGGCTATATGTTTTGCTTTCAGGGCTTCTAATAATGAGTCCGAATACGAAGCAGCTATAGCTGGTTTAAAGTTAGCTTATATTTATGGGGCAAAAAGGGTCAAGCTAATGAGTGACTCCCAGCTTCTTATCCACCATGCTTAAGGTCAATCTGAGGCTAAAAAGGAGCAACTAGTGAAGTATTTACTTCTTCTTAAAAATGAAGCACTCAAGTTTAAAAGCATTGTTTATGAGCATATACCCTGGACAGAGAATGAGTTAGCAGATTCATTGGCAACCATAGCTTACACAGAGTCATATCCATGGATCCATGTACTGGAGAGCCCCTCCATTCAACTTAATGTGGGTAAAGAGGAAGAAATTTTTGAAGCACAGGTGAAGCAACCTCAGGATTGGAGATTTCCTCTCCTGCAGTATCTCTCCGATGGCATCTTGCCTCCGGATAAATTACTAGCAAGAAAAATGAAACACAAGGCTCGTGGTTTTATCATACTAAGAGACATTCTGTATAAAAAGTCTTACAGTAAACCTCTTCTGCGGTGTTTGGGGGATGATGAGTCTCAAGTAGTCCTCTCCGAATTGCATGATGGTGAGGGATCAACTCACTGTGGATTCAGAGCTCTAACAAGGAGAGTTTTATTGGCCGGCTACTATTGGCCATCTATGATGCAGGATGCTAAAGAGCTGGTGAGAAGGTGTGATCCATTCCATAGATATAGCAATGAAATTCATGTCCCAGACATCCCTTTAGAGTCAATTTCTGAGCCTATACCTTTTGCTCGATGGGGGTTGGATCTTGTGGGCCCTCTCCCTATGGCGTCCGGAGGGCGCAGAACTATAATTGTTGCTATAGATTACTTTTCGAAGTGGATTGAAGCAGCCCCTCTGGCAGGAACAACATCAAAAGCTGTCATAAAATTCATTTTATCCAACATCTGTTGCATACTCTTTCCTACCCTGGTGGCACGGGGAGGTTTTAATGAGGTGTCCAGACTTTTTTAATGAAATTTGATGCCTTCTTAAAAAAATTTCTTAAGTGTTCTTACTTTGTTTTTTGTCACACCATCCGGATTGAAGTAAAAGAATGATGACCACTTAAACATTTGTCATCGGAGAACTTAAACACTCTCACTTTAGACTATTTATGAAATAACTAAGGGCTATTTAAACACTAGCCACCAAAATTGAAACAAACTATGAAAGGATGCGGGAATTGTGCAAAACAAAGATATTCATTGAAATAACTTAAGTTCCTTGGCCTTCCAAGGACTTTTAAATTGTCAAACAAAGTAAAGGATCTATCCGGTCAGATACCAGACACACTAATAAAAAGAGTGCCTTGGCCTTCCAAGGACTTTAGTTTAGATAACATGAAAAGTGAAAAAATAATTCGTAATTCAAGACTGAGCCTTTGAAGATGGCTCAGCCTCATCCATCTTCTTCTTCCCCTTGGGATTGTCTTTCTCTTCGAGAGGGCCCTCCCCGGTATTTTCTTCTTCTTCATCAGAAGAGGAAGCACTGGAGTAATCGTGTAAGTCCCCATCAACCATGGTGTGGAAGGGTAGATCTGGGTACTCTATATGAAGCCACAAATCTCCCAGGTTCCTCTTCGGGAACTTCTCGTGGAAGAGCAGGACCATGTCGGATCTCACCTTGGCATACATTTTCTCTTGAGTGTCGATCACGTTCTTGGCATAAACGTCGATCTTGGCTTGGATTTTGGCCTCCTGCTCCCTTAGCAGATCAGCTTTCTCCTCTGCAGCCTTGGACACTGTGTTCTCAAGCGCAATCTTGTCACTTGCCAAGTTGTGAATAACTTAATCCTTGGCCTTGGTCTCCTCTTTTGAAGATTTGAGATCCGTCTCTAATCCGGACAACTTCTCCCGGAGCTCCTTGATGGTGTCTTCTAGAGTGGCAACTTTTGTGGTCCACCCCTCTTGGCTCTTCTTGAGCTCTTCATTTTCCCCCTTTAGAATGTCAGCATGTTGAGTAGCAGTAAGAAGGTTATCGGACAGCCTCTCCTTATCAGACTTGAGGTCTTTGATAATGTCTGCCTGACTTCGAACTTGCTTCTCCAACACAAGCACCGGCTGAACACTACTTAATATAGAGTGAGCTATAATGTCCCTTTCACTGGAAACAGTAAAAGTCTTACCATTAAAAGTGACGGTGTTTGAAGTACTCGGAGGGAGGTAAGGCCCAGCAAAATCGTCTCTGGGGAGGTTGACAAAGTAGTCACCAAGCCCACCAAGACTAGTGATGTCAACCCCATCAATGCTAAGGCCTCCACCTTCGACCTCGTCGGTTTGAAAGTCACCAGGGATCTCCTCTGCTTGTGTTGGATCAGTGGGATCAACATGGGGGAGAGGCTCCGGTGGCCGGAGAGAAAGTTCATCACCCTTAGAGGTCTTCTTCTTCTTGGCTTCTTTGTCCTTGCTTTCAGCTCCCCGTTTTCGGTCTCTTTTGGGAGCCCTTGGGGGTTTTGGGGAGTGAACTTCTTGCCTAACACTCTCCTGCTCTACCACTTCTAAAAGAGCAGCATCAATCTGGCTTGGGGCTGGCCCCTCCGGATTTGTTGAAACAGCTTCCTCCACCTCACCAGGGTCCGCTCCACCTACCACTTTCTTGGCCTTCTTCTTCTTGCCCTTCATCTTACTCGGGGCCTTGGCCCGGCCTGGCAAGTAAAGTGTCCCATCCAGTTCGTGTGTTCTCTTAAGGACGAAATCCGGAGGGGGTGGAGTGGTGAGTTCTTCCCAGGACAAGTCCCTCCGGCCAGTCGTGTTCCAGAGGTGAGACCTTGCTAAGTTGCCTCCTGTGAAAGCATCATGGAACCGGTTTCCCCACCTTTCAGCAGTCCAAGTGTTGATCTTGGTGCAAGTGGTCTGCCTGGACTTTAGATAGTCATTGAAGTCCTTGGGAAGTTCTGCTAAGAAAAAGACAAGGCCAATCAGTTTAAACAAATTTGATAAAAGAATACATAAGAATATAAAGTAGGAGCCTTACGATCACTCCTCCATCTGCTGGTGAGGAGACTTGGGTTGACTCCGGCCTTGATTTTCTTCCCGTTCTCCCAAGCACCACTTACGAACAGGAATTGAGTCCTTCAATTCCTCTCCGACTCTAGCAGGTCATCCACTTCTTTGAAGTTATCCCCCATGTTGAAGTGATAGAAGGGAATGTGTTGGTTTCTGCAGAGACTGGCCACAGCAGCAAACTCCTCCATTGGTAGAGGAATTCCGGAGAGCCTAGAGGCCATAATGCAGGCCATGAGGGTGTACCAAGCATTGAGACTCAGCTGACTTGGACAGAGCTTTATCAAATGAAAGTATCTGACAATCTCTGGGTCCAAGAGAAATCTGAGCCCCCAGTTAAACAGCTCCGTGAAGATAACTATCTCGCTCAGCTTGCAGTCCATGGGGGTTTCGGGGTTTATGGGGATCCTTATCTTCACGTTCTCCGGAATACCCCACTTCGTACGCATCCGGCCCAACTCAGCTGTATGGATGAAAGCGTAATTAATATTTTGCAGGGCAAGGAGATACTTAACATTGACCTTATGGAAACAAAGTCCCACCTTTCCTTCAAGACACTCCGGCAGATCCGGATGCCTCAAGCACAATTTTTCCTTGCCTTTATCCTTTTGGGTAGCAGCAGCACTACTAGTCTTTCCGGAAGGTTCGGACTCAAACGGAGCCTCTTCGATAGAGTCCTCCATTGTTTCCTCCATGATTGAGGAAGAATTTTCGGTTGTTGTGGTGAGATGGAGGTTTGGGGTTGGTTTAGCCTGACTTCTGGCCTGATGAGCTCCAGGACTCTCCTGGTTTCTAGCATCTGGTTGGGGCTCTGTTGTGGACGTTTCTCTTCGGGGACTTGAACCAGTGCCCTCCGGACCGGACAGCCTGTCCCTGGGTGCCCTAATGGGTACCTCTGACCCGATACTACTGTCCTTGGCACCTGATACAGGGGTGCCTTTAGAAGCCTGCCCTTTGACCAGACGGCCTTTTCTCCGATCAACTAGCTTGTGAGGAGAGGTTTCAGCATCAGACCTCATGGCTAAAAATGGGGAGGGGTTTTTAAGGTTGGTGACTGTTAAACCTTGTTCAACGACGGGTTCTGACTCTTGAACCGAAGAACCTGAGATGATATGGGAAAGACTGGTTTGAAACAATCTCTTCAGTTTGACACCCTTTGTGGAGGAAGAACCTTGGTCTGACTCTGTGGCTGAGTTTGCTGGTTTGTCGATGGGGGAAGTGGGTAAGCCTGCTGCAATGCGCCTTTCCCTTTCGACTTTTTGCGCTTTTTCTAATTCAGATAGGTTGAGCCACCCGCCTTTAATCAGAGCGTTCCTAGCCGTTAACATAAACAACCTAAGTAAAAATTTGTTTTTTGAGAGAGAAAGCTTTGAAGAATTGCAGAGTGAAAACGAAAGTGATAGTAAAACAGTAGAAAAGTATCTCAATTTATAGTAAATCCCAAAAGGAAGTCTTGATTCCTAGGAGAATTCGAAAAGATTAGTAATGATTAAAAGACGGCGCGGATGTCACCCTCATTAATGAAGAGGTTGCTTTTCGAAGAAGGTGGGTGCAAAATTCGAGGTTAAAAAACGGCTGAGGCAACCAACCCAAGAGCGACACATGTCCCATGAACTTTGGCAAAAAACCGTTTAGATTCATAGAGCTTTTTCGGTCCGGATAAAGCCATAACCCAATTCGAAAGACATGTCCGGGAAAAACTGCCACTGACATCGGACTGTTTTTCAGGTTTTTGACAAAGGTATTTGAACAAACACCTAAAAAAGGGGCTCCTGATGAGTCTCTATGTTGTTACCTCTCCGGACGGGGACAGTTCGGACTAAGATCACCAGACCGGACAGGGCAGTTCGAACACCTTACCCATTGGACTGTTCGAACAAGGACTAAAGTACCTAAAAACCTAAACACTTCTTGACTAAGCTTCTTGCTCTCTTACTAAGAGATCATCGGTCCTTGAACATGAACCGGGTCCATTAAACATGACCCGAAATCCCATAAATACCAAATACAAGGGTATAAATACCCAACCACCTGCATTAAATATGGGTAATAAAAATTAAATACAATCAGGCTGCTTAATTCTCCCTCTACTCTCTACTCGAACATTAAATACCTACATACCTCCACAAACGGTAAACCAATTACAAATTTACCCTCAGACGAAAATTAACCACACCAGACATCAGTGCCCTTCAAGACATTGATTTATACTTCAATGATTCTGAGAAAGATGATTTCGCAGGTCCTTACCCCTCCCCCCCCCCCTTCAGCGCTGCCAATATGGTGACCTTCAATGGTAAGTCTTTCTCCATCTCCTGAGAGCAAGATGTTCTGAGCCATTCCCTCTTTGGTCACATCCAGCCAGTACTTGACTTGGAGAGACATGTGAAAAGTCAGACCATTCTTATCAATTCCCTCACCTCTGACAAGGAATCTCTATCAACCAGCATCCCCAATACCAATCAGAGTATAGAGGACTGCAGAAGGAGATAGAGGCATTGAAGAAGGACAAGGAAGATTCATCAACCAAGTTGGCCACTTTGGAAGCTGCCATAACTGAGCTCCAGACTAAGTACTCCGGCTTCGAAAAGGACCTCACAACATTAAAAGATGAACTGAAGACCAAAGATGGTGTCATTCAAACCCTATCCGATGAGAAAACTAATTTAAAAGGTATTGTATCAGAGATGGCCAAAGAGAAAGGGGATTTAAAGGAGCAACAAGAGAAAACTATCCAGACGGGCATTGACAAGTACACCAATGAAGTGATAGACTCCTTGGAGAAAAGAGATGATCAAGTCAAGTCTGACATGGTGCTGCTTTTCCATGAGACTTTTCCGAAGAGGACCCCTGGTCCCTTATGAAAATATGTGGAATATGAAGACATCCCATTTCACACTATGGCCAATGGAGACAAGCACAACTATGCCAGTGGAATAGATTCCACTACTGATGATGAAGAAGGAACTGGTGAGAGTTTGAGTGCCGAAATCCAAAGTCCCAAGAAAGGTGGTGGTGGTGAAGGAATATCTGAAAGGAACAAACCCTAAGGTTTAATCATATTTTTTTGTCTTTTTGAACAGTTAAAGTCCTTGGATGGCCAAGGCATATTTTGTAATGTTATTCAGTCAGAGTCCGAATAAGTATTTCAAACACTTAAAGTCCTTGGATGGCCAAGGCATGTTTTGTTTTTCCTGTTCGGTTAAATTCCAAATAAGTTTATTTATCAAATCTTCTTTTATTTAACACTTTATTTCCTTTAAATTTTAATGGCTAATGTTTAAATAACCCATACTATTTCAGAATTATTATAGTGAGAGTGTTTAATATCTCTGATGACATGTATTTAATGGTCATCACTTAACCAGGTTTATCCGATCTGCTAAAGATCCAAAGTGTTGAACCAGTGATTTGTACTTGAATTGAATTGTAATCAAACCACACTGGATGTTTTAAGAAGGCATTACATATTAGTGAATAAAAAACCGAACACCTCATTAAAACCTCCCCGCGCTACCAGGGTAGGAAAGAATATGCCCCATAATATTTACATTGATATATAACAAGTAAATATTTACACAAAACTTTTATTCTAAATATAACCTGAGATGTTCAATATTCCATGGGTGCTTCAAAACTCTTACTTATTTGTCCTGAATCCTATATGTCCCAGGTTTACAGGTTTAAGTTTTTCAGAGACCTCATAGGGGCTCTCCCAGTTCCGAGCCAGCTTACCAAACTGCTTCTCCTTGGTGTGTAAGAAAACTTTTCTTAACAATTTATCTCCCAGTTGAAAATCTCTTCTCTTGACCTTGGAAGCAAATTTTCTCCTCATCAAGCCTTGGTAGTGAGTTGTTCTTAAGTGATCTTTAACCCTTCTTTCTTCTATTAAGTCCAACTGATTCCTAATTGATATCTCATTTGCTGGTTTGGAATTATTATGGACCTTCTATGATGGTAGGATAGCTTCTATGGGTGTAATGGCACCCATCCCATACACCAAAGCAAAAGGAGATTCTTGTGTAGCAGCCCGAGGAGTAGTTTGGTATGCCCACAACACTTCTTGCAGATAGCTTGGTCACTTCCCTGCAGCTCCTTCTAGATTTTTTTAATCGGGACAAAATAGTATTGTTTGCAACTTCAACTTGGCCGTTTGCTTGTGGATGGAAAGGGGAAGAAAAACAGTGTTGAATGCCTCTAGAAGCACAAAAACTCTCCATATCCTTGTTATCAAACTGTGGCCCATTATCTGTGGTAATCTTTTGAGGAATCCCAAATCGGTAACATATATTGGATATGATAAATTTAATGACAACCTTCGAAGTGGTTCTTGCCAAAGCAACTGCCTCAATCCATTTTGAGAAGTAATCAATATAAACTATAATAGTTCTGCACCCTACGGACGTCATTGGCAGAGGCCCAACTAAATCTAATCCCCAACGAGAAAAAGGTATCGGCTTAGAAATAGATTCCATAGACACTGTTGGCACATGAATTTCATTGCCATACCTTTGACATTGATCACACTTATTTACCATTTCTTTAGCATCGGCCATTATGGAAGACCAATAGTACCCAGCCAACAATACTCTTCGGGTCAGTGCCCTGTACCCACAATGTGTTGATCCTTCTCCATTGTGTAGTTTGCATAAAACGAGTTGAGATTCTTCAACCCCCAAACAACGCATGAGAGGTCTACCGAAGGATTTTTATAGAGAAATCCCCTTATGATCAGAAAAACACGAGCCCTGTGTTTAATTTTTCTTGTCACATCTTTATCCGGAGGCAAAACCCCATCAGAAATATATTGAAGAAGGGAAAACCTCCAATCTTTAGGTTGAATCACATTTATACTCAAACTTTCCTCCTTTTTATTGTTTTGACTAGATTGTATGGATGAGAATTCTTGTATGTGAATCTAAGGGTAAGACTCAGAATAGGGTTGCCAAAGAATCTGCTAGTGTATTCTCTTACCTATAAATATGCTCATAGCAAACCCTTTTGAAACTGGCTGGCACCTCTTTCTGGATGAGTAAGTATTTGATCAGTTGCTCTTTTTTGGCCTCAGACTGACCTTGAGCTTGATGGATAAGAAGCTAAGAGTCACTCATCAACTGAACTCTCTTAGCCCTACATAGGAATGCTAATTTTAGACTAGCTATAGCTGCTTCATATTCAGACTCATTGTTGGAAGCCCTGAACCCAAAGCATATAACCTGGCACATTTTATCACCATATGGAGAGGTTAAGCAAATTCCAGCACCACACCCCCATTGTGCTTGATCCACCATTAGTTCGGACTACCCATTCTTTCTTAGTTTTTTCTTCTGAAGTTTGTTTAGAGTTCTTGTCTGAATGTAATTCTACCAAAAAATCAGCTACTGATTGAGCCTTGATAGCCGTTCGTGGGGCGAAATCAATGTCATAATCACCCAACTTCGCTGAACACTTGGTCATTCTGCTTGATATGTCTACATTTTGAATAACATTTTTCAATGTGAAATATATCCGAACAATGATGGAAGACTGAAAATACGGCCTCATCTTTCTTGTTGCAATTACTAAGGCTAGTGCCAACTTTTCAAGCTTCAAGTAGCTCTTCTCATCATCTATCAAACTTTTACTGATGTAGTACACCGGACAAGGATAGTTGTCCACTTCCCTCTCCAATACTGCGCTTATAGCACAATCGGACACAACCAAGTATACATAGAGTGTTTCTCCTAAAATGGGTTTAAAAAGAGTATTTGGTGAGGATAAGTGTTTCTTTATTTCAAAAAAGTTTGGCTACACTAAGGAGACCAATTAAAATCCTTAGTATGCTTCAAGGTTTGGAAAAACGAAGCACACTTGTCTAAAGACCTTGAAATAAAACAATTCAAGGCAGCCAACCTTCCATTGAGTCTCTGGACTTCATTAATATTTTGAGGAGGATCCATTTCTAGTAGAGCATTAAGCTGATCTAGATTGGGCTATATCCATTTCTCACTTATCACATACCCCAAAAACATTCTGGATCGAACCTCAAAGTTACATTTTTATGGATTCAGTTTCAAATTCACAGTTTCTGAATTAGCAAATGTCTTTTGAAGGTCAATTATGTGCAAATCCTCCTCCAAGCTTTTAACCATCATGTCATATATGTATACCTCCATATTTCTGCCAATCTGACTAGCGAATGTTTTGTTCACCAACCTCTGATAAGTAGCCCCAGCATTTTTCAACCCAAAAGGCATCACCTTGTAACAATGGAGACCTTTATCTGTTATAAAGGTAGTATGATCTTGGTCCTTTGGATCCACCTGTATCTGGTTGTACCCAGAGAAGGCATTCATGAAGGACAATAACTTGTTTCCAGATGTTGAGTCTACCAACTGATCTATCCGGGGGACTGGATAAATATCTTTTGGGTAATCCCTGTTGAGGTTAGTAAAATCAATACACATACACCATTTCCCGTTGTTTTTCTTGACCAACATCGGATTAGAAGTCCATGAAGGATACTAGGATTCCTTTATGTACCCCATCTTGGTAAGCTGATCGACTTCTTGGACTATCACATCAGTTTTCTCCTTAGAAAAGGCTCTCTTTTTCTGCACAACATGTGCAATATCACTCCGGATTGACAGCTTGTGTGAGATAATGCTTGTAGGTACTCCGGTTACATTATCATTGCACCAAACAAAGACATGCTGATTGTTTGATAAAAACATAACAATTTTTTTCAACTATGGCGCCATCTTAGAGCCAATCTTGATACTTATACTCTCTATGAGGGAGTGGTTTTCAATCTCTTCAACCGGTATTATAACATTAGGGGCCTCTCTGGGGTCATCAATCTCGCCATCTCCCTCATAAGGGCCCCGTAACTGCTAATCTTCATTAATCTGAACTGCTCCCAAAGTTGTAGGAGCAAGTGCAGTTACATAGCACTCTCTTGCTATCTTCTGACTATTTCGAACAACTCCCACTTTCCCTTGAACGGCATACTTCAAACATTGGTGGACTGTTGAGGCCACAACATGCATTCTTGAGAGCCAAGACCTCCCAAAGATTGCATTGTGGCATGTGGGGCAATCTACCATAACAAATAACACCATGGCCAGCTTTTTAAAAGGCCCTTTGCCCAACAACACGTCTTCCTTGAACTCCCCGATTGCATCCGCAGAGCTCCCTATGAAGCCCACAATGGTTCTGTTTGACCGTTGAATAACGGCCGGATTCTTCATCTGCTTGTAAGAGCTTAAGAAGAGGATGTTTGCCGAACGTTCTGTGTCTATCAGCATTCGTCGGATATCATTGCCCCCAATAGATGCTCCTATCACCATAGCATCCTCATGAGGCCCATCAATATTTCTCAAATCATCTTCATCATAAACTATAAATGGAAAAGGGATTTGGAACTGGTGAGAAGACATGCCCCCTTCCAACTGAGTAGCCAGACTATGCACACGCCTCTTTCTTGATGAAGAAGTGGGCGTTGTCATGGTATCTCCTCCAAAGATGGTGAGTGACTCAAAGAAACTGATCAGTCCGGACACCGTCTTAGTCTGCCCTGTTTATTCCAAGTTGGATCAGGATCCAGATATTTAGAATCAACATCAAATCTTTCAAGGATCATCATTGCCCCTTCTTGAGCAAATGTTCCCATATTGTTTGTATGTCCTGTCCGAGGAGCATTGTCAGGCTTGTTTCCACTTCTTCATTTGACATAAGCTCCCATTTTGCCTCTTTTAATAAGATTATGCACTTCTTGTTTTAAGGTTATGCAGTCTTGAGTATTATGGCCTATATTATTTTGATATTGGCAAAAGCAAGTATTTCGACTCTCTTTAGGTGACTGTAGTGCTGCTGGTTTCCGAAAACGAAATTCCTCCTTGGTCTTGTTATATATTGTGGCTACATTCTCTTTCGATTCTGCAAACCACTCTGGTTGAACCCAAGGACCTTTTTTACTCCTTGACTGCTGGCTCTGAGATTGAGTTTGTTTAGCCCTGTTGGACCCTTATCTGGTCTCCTTGGCCTTATATCCGGACTGGTTCTAAGCTGTAATGGTGGACCTCACTTGACGGTGCACCCTGTTTTTCTTGGTTTTATCCATATTAATTTTATTTCCCACCTGATTCAATAAGCCACCCCAAGTCATGGCTTTCTTCCTGGTCACCGAATCAGCCAAATTCCTAGGGTTCAACCCTTGTCTCAAGAAAGCAATTGCCACCTGTTCGAAGCAATCTGCTAACCCATTTTTGGTATTCACAAACCGACTTATGTAGTCCTTTAAGGGCTCATTTGGTTCTTGGGCACAATGGATAATGGTATCTCCATTTCCCTTCACCTCCTTACTCCCAACAAATTTCCTTCGGAAGGAAACCCAGAAAGTATCAAAGTTTCTAATACAACCATTGGGTAAGATATTATACCACTTAAGAGCACTTCTCGTAAAATATTGAGAGAAGGCTTTGCACAAAAGTTTGTTATTATCATCAAAATTCATCATGAAGTTCTTGAACTGCTCCAGATGGTTGTCCGGATCCTTACATCCATCATACTTCTCCATTTTAGAACTGTGAGACCTTTTGGGTAGGTTTCCAGACAATATTTTGGCTGCCAAAGGTGACTGTCTCCAATTCCTATTACAACTGAAGACTGTGTCTTCATTAGGTGTTGCAAAAATACGTGGTTCGATCTGAAAAGCGAAATGATCGATCAGCAACTAATCAGCATCATGTGGCTGTGGATGTGAGATGACCCTTTGCCCAAATGTCTTTTATGCCTCCCATGCTTATCTCTCTTTCTTAAATATTTTTTAATTAATTTCATTTTCTTTCTGGACCTCCCTTCGTCCTTACTTAATGAGAACGACTCCTCAAGCTCAGCCTCGTTCAAAGAGCTACTAGAGGACTCAGAATCTGAACTTTCAACCGGCTTAGACCAATGAGTCTTCTTAGAACTAACATGGGTATTTTTAGAACTTAGATGGGTCTTGGTTGATGGATCATTCCCTCTAGGGTTCTTAGTATGATGAATAGTTGACGTCCCTGATTTCTCCCTTATACCTTTTTCTGCCTGTTTTATGGCATCAACGCCTTTATTTCTGCTCTCAACTTGTCTCACTCTTCAATAGTGTATTCCTTGTTTTCCACAACTATCTCCACCACATGTGGTGGAGTTCCCTGCTCATTCGGATCCATCCGAACTGGTTATTTCTAGTGGTTTTGAATGTAAAATTCAGGCATCGTCGCCTCCCACTGTGGTCTCCAATTTGGTTTGGTTTATTTTGGGTTGGCTATAGTTTTGTAAAGTATTTTATGAAGTTTTGTAATATTAAATGTTTGGTGTAGAAAGTAGTGAGATAATTCAGCAGCCTGGTTGTATTAAATGTTCATTACCCCCATTAATGAGAGTAGTTGGGGGTATTTATACTCTAAATCCATGATCCATGGGCTTATGGGTCAAGTTATGAAATCGAGTCGAGTTTAAGGACTCATTAGTTGTTTAAGTAGATAAAAAACTGTTTTTACTTTTGTCATGTCTGGATTTTTTAGTGGTGTGTCATTGTCCAAATTACCCTTGTCTGGATTATGCAGTGCGCTGTGTTAGAAGATTCTGAACTCATCAGTATGAACTAGATTCGAAGTTGATTTTAAGTGTTTTGGGGTTTATGAGTTAATGGGTTTGTGGGTTTATGTTGAATATTAGAGAGAAAATAGTTGGGAGAGAAAAGAGAGGAGGTAGAACTGAGTTGGGTGGAAAAGGGTTTTTATATCTAGAGGTAGTTTTGTAATTTAACATTCAATAAAAAAAATTAGGAATTGGGGTCTCATTATAACAAAATAGGGTCTTGTTTTAGCTGTGCCCTTTTTTTAAGTATCATATATTTCAAACTCTAGTGTTAGAAAAAATATCTGAAAATACAATTGGTTTATTTTTTAAGACGAACGAAACTGAAAAATATTATGTGTAAACAACCGTTTATTTTCACATCTAATTTAAAACATTATGTGTAAAGTTTTTGTGAAAATAAACAGTTGTTTGCTCGTAAAATTACTTATAATTTGGTTGCAAAAAAAAACCCTCGTATTTATTTGCGAAAGTATGTGCAAATGCGTTACAAAAATAAGAAAAAATAGTTGCGAAAATAGTACTTTGGTTGTCAAATAAGTCTGACCGTGTGAAAAAAAACAAAATACAAACTTGTTTTGTGAAAATAAGTATTAATTAGGTGTGAATAAACAACTAATTTGTTTATAGTTGCGAAAATATCTGTATTTATTTGGTGGAATTTTTTTAAACAAAGAGAATTAGAGTTGCAAAATTATGTGCAATTTGGTTGCAAATAAGTCTGGAAAAATTAATTGTTGTTTAGTTGCGAAATTATGTGTAATTTGGTTGCAAAAAAGAAACTATTGTTTAGTTGTGAAATTATGTGTAATTTGGTTGCAAAAAAAATAATTGTTTAGTTGCAAAATTAAGAACAATTTGGTTTCCAATTTTCATTGGAAAAAAATTCTCTAAACATATCACTCATGAATTTCGTTTTGTTCGTCTTTAAAAAATAGAAATATATGCATTTGGAGATATTGTTTTTAAGTTAGCTCTCAATGATAAGGGGTTTTAAAGGTTAAAAATAACAAATAAAAATATTAATTCTATTCTCTATTGAAGGTTGTGCATGTCATATATATTTTGTTTTCATAAATATTATTATAAGATTTTATGCTGTATTTTCCTTTGATAAACTTCAATATCCAAATATTTATCTGTAATATAATTTATGTTCAAATCATTACTAATCACCTATCATTTATTAGAATTATATATTCACTTAATACAAACCATTTTTCAGAAGTATAGTTTTTGCCAAATAAAAGACAAAGACCTCCGCCCGTGTAAAAGTCATATTGTAATTAATGTGGTGAAATTGCTAAAAACTCTTCCAAAACTACTCAGTGGAGTTACATGTTCAGATTTTTCAATAATACAAAATTGTTACTCATAAAAAAAATCCTAAAAATCTTTAGAACTCTATTTATTTACGTTTTATGCTATTTTTTACTTCATGAAGTTGCATAACACAAAAACTAGTAAAACTTGATATTTTACTTCATAAATTTATTAAAACTTAAACTCTCCAAAACACTTTTTCCAACCTTGCAAAATTTAAAAATCATGGCCGAAATGGAAGCAGAACCGGTTCCTCTATAGACCAATGTGGACATAAAAGCGGTTTCTATTTCTTCGAAAATGTGGATTTTTAAAAAATCAGAAAATTGCTTGATTCTGCCAAAAAATGGTGTCGACATTTTCTGTCATGACGATGGTAGAGTGATTGTCATATGCGCCATCCCATGGCAGACTCATTCACCCAGACTTCAAATTCATGGTAGGTACGATTATATGTCCGCCAGGTAGATGGCACCTGAGTGAACCTGTTGGCCACTAGATGGCGTCTATGACAATTTTTCTGCCTTATGCATGATGGGTTGTCCTTAACTAATCTGGTTTTAGGGTTTAAGTGATTCGTTTACTTTATATGTGATAAGTGTGTAATTTATATGAACTGGTTCCAGGTTGGTTGGATATTGAATTGGGTTGGTTTAATATAAATCGTGTAATATAAAATCCAACAAATGTGTAATACTGAGGGTCTGAGATTCAATAATAAATGTGTATGTGTGATGTTAGTAGAAAAGTGGGGCAGACTAAACTTAAATGGGTCCACCATGTGGTTTTTGGGCTCACCACTTTTATTATATAAAGCAACATTCTCTTTTTTAAGAAGAGTGAACAATCATTATATTATTACTACTTTTTACATTTTCTCTCTCTACTTCTCGTGTTTATCTCTCTAAAACTGGTACCAAACTCGAATATTTCTAGAACTATCAAGGTTTACCATTTATCCACGAACTAGAGCCAATCTGAAGAACGGACGGGTATGTTTTGACCCGAATTATAGACGAGCATTTAAGAAGACTAGAGATGGTCCCCCCGAGTTAAACTAACACATGAAGAAGAGGCCAAACTTAACTTAACAAATTTGAATGCAAAACTCAAAGAGTTTAATGTTTATGAACAAAACCATGTTCTTAAAACATTCATACAGATCTTTTATTCACTTCTTTGCGAAAATCAACGGTTGACGCCTGGAATGACCTTTCCGCCAGCCATTGCGCCCAAAGTACACCATCCGCCAGCAGATGGCAGACAAGTTCGCACGTGCGCCATAATGATAGCGAACAAAAATGGCAATAATTATACGATATAAGATTGTACGGTTTCGAGCACTCCTATAAAAGGCTCTAAAACCTTACTTTACCGTTAGAATTTATGAACTGTATTTGAGATTATCTTTCTCCAAGTCTTTTTTTTTACTCTAACCTCGAGTTAGGGTTTATACACACTGTTTCGCTTCTTTATTTGTGTTCTTGATGCTGTTTATCCTGTTTAAACTTTCATCCTCCATCATAATTGGTAGCAGAGCGTCAAAGCTGCTACTATGTGGGTTAAAGAGATCCGTACACTGGAAGTCCACTGTCTTAATCGTAGAACCAGTTGATCGAGAGGAGAAAGAAATCGATTTGGGAAAATCGTTGAACACATATATTCGCTGGGAGACCAGATGAGGAACGTAAAATATGCTATGCATAGGCTGTTGAACAACCAAACCAGTAGATTTCGATCTCCAGGTTCGAGCAACCAACCGTTGGGATCTGAGAGAGAGACCGACCCAAAATAGAATCCGTTTAGTCCTCGGAGGGAACAAGCTAGAGGTCAATATTACCCTAAAGACTACCGTGAGTAGATTTTTGAGCAAATGCGACGAGAGATTTTGATCAAAACACAAATAGCCGGTTGGATAATGATTCATACGTGAGATCTCAGAGTTCTAAGGGTGGATCAAACACGAAGCTTTCTAGATTGGATCACCTCAGTGGAAGAAATCCTTGATTTCAAGGAGGTTCCGGTTGCAAAACTGGTACAGTTGGCTGCAACGAAGTACCAAAGTTGAGGTGCATCTTAGTGGCAGCAGCCAAAACATAGAAGTTCGAGGAAAGTTAAGCCGAAAATACCAACTTGTGTTAAATTTTTGAAGGACTGTTGACAAATACGCTAACGATTTTTTCAAGTTGCAAAACCGTGTTGATATTCCTGATTCGGTGGATCAATTAGTATCTTCCTATATAGGTGAGCTGAGACAACACTTTCAGGATTAGTTGAATATGTCAACCCTATGAATGTGTCTGAAGCACATCAACGTGCTCTGCATCTAGAGAAAGCCCTTCTAAAAAGGCCATACAAAGAAGATACTTCGAGGACAATACCGACGACATTTTTAAAAAGAACGGTTCCAAGTCCTAGCCCAGTAGTACCAACTGCAGCCCTTATTCGTGCAGGTGCTTACTCACAGGTCCCTAATCATGCAGGTACTTCCTCACAGATCAGGTGCTTTCATTACAAAGAACCAAGGCACGTTTCTTTGTAGTGCCAAAAAATTAAGACAAAAACCACAACCGTTGAGGGGTTTGTTCACCAGAGTTGCTGATTTTGATATAGAAGGTGAGTCACAGTTTGATAAAGAACTGGAGGATGTTATTGATGCAGTTCAGTCGAACCAGGTTACTTGATAGGATGTAGGGAAGACGTTGGTTTTAAGGCGTGTCTGTTTTACGCCTAAAACAAGAAGTGAATGTGATGATTGGCTGCGTCACAACATTTTTAAGTTGAGTTGTACTATCAGGGGAATATATGTAAATTCTTCATTGATTCAGAAAGCTGCAAAAATGTGATTTCTGAAGAGGCTGTGCGGAAGCTAGCATTGAAAATAGAAGACCACCCTAACCCTTACAAACTCGGCTGGCTAAAGAAAGGTAGTGAGGTAAAAATCTCTACAAGAAGTCTAGTGTTCTTTTCTGTTGGTAACTATAAGGCTAAGGCTTGCTCTAATGTTATTGTTATGGATACTTGTCCCTTATTATTAGGCCGACCTTGGCAATACGATAGAAGTGTTACGTACAATAGTAGGAAAAACTGATATATTTCATATGGAATAACATTAGATTCATATTAACACCATGTATAAAGGTAACTCCAAAACCTGTGCTTGTTGTATCACCAAAGTCAGGTAAGAAATTTTTAGCTCGTAAAGTATTTATAGAGCATGTTAGTGATACGGGAATTATTTATTTATTGGTGGTTAAAGAATATAATGATGATCCATTTTCTGGGATACCTCAGCGCGTCCAGTCGCTATTAGTAGAATTTATTGTTGTGTTTCTTGATAATCGGCCTACATGTCTTCCTCCATTGGGAGGCATGCAATACTAGATTGACCTAGTACCGAGTGTTAGTATGCCAAACCGACCATATTATTGGATGAGTGCAAAAGAGCATGCGGAGCTCCGTGAACAAGTGAAAGCACAATTGACTAAAGGCCACATTCGTGAAAGCCTCAGTCCTTGTAAGGTTTCAGCACTATTAACACCAAATAAATATGGCTCAATGAGGATGTGTGGGGATAGTCGGGTTATCAAAAAAACCATAGTCAGGTATCAGTTTCCTATTCCCCAGCTTGCTAACTTATTGGATCAGTTGAGTGGTGCTACAGTATTTACGAAACTCGATTTGAAGAGCGGGTATCACCAGTTTTGTATTCGCATGAGAGATGAGTGGAAAATAGTTTTTAAGACTCGGAAGCTCTGTTTGAGTGAATGGTCATGTCACTAGGCCTTTATAATACTCCTAACACATTTATGAAGGTTCTGAATAGATATTTTGTCCTTTTATTGGAAATTTCTTAGTTGTGTATTTTGATGACATTTTGATATATAGTACTACGGAGGAGCTGCACCTCCAGAATTTATGGGAATTATTTGTTATTTTAAGGCAAGAAAAGTTTTATGGGAGACACGACAAGTGTTCATTTATGAAAAATTCATTTCTATTCTTTGAGTATGTTATTTTGAAAGTTAGTTTGTTAGTGGATGAGTCAAAGGTAGCAACAGTCTGTGACTACCCTATACCTAATCTATCACCGAAGTTCGTTCTTTTTATAGGTTGGTTTAATTTTAAAGGATGTTCATCTATATATCCAGTACTGTTATGGCTCATATTACAGATTGTCTGAAGGGAAAAATGTTTTGTTGGACCCTTGAAGCAACTACTGCGTTTGAATAGATTAAGGTAAAATGACCACTGCACCTATTCTGGTTCTACTTGATTTTTCTACAAGGTTTGAACTATATTGTTATGCGTCTGGATTGGGCATTGGAGTTGTACTCAACCAACGAGGTCAGCCTATAGCTTCCTTCAGTGAGAAGTTAAATGGATTATGCAATGGCGCGGACTTTGAAGCACTTGAGTTCCTACTTGTCCTATAACAAATTTTTACTGTACAGTGATCATTATGCCTTGAAGCATCTACAGAGTCAAGAGAATCTCTCTTCACACCACGCGCGATGGGCAGTGTTTACCCAACAATTTACGTTTTCTATCAAGTACACTTCAGGAGAAGTTAACTACGTAGCTGATGCACTAATCTGAAATAGTATGCTCATTTTTATAGAAGAAGAGGTTGTGGGATTCGAGATGATGAAGCATCTACTGCCTATCAATCCATATTTTGGTCATATTCTAAAGGATGCCAAGGCATGTTTGAGAAAATATTTTGCAGTCATCAACGACTACCTCTTCAAAGGTAACTTGTATTATATTCTAGAGGGCAGTTCAAAATGATTGATTATACAAGAAATACAAAAAGAAAGGTATGATGGTAGAGATCAAACCCTCCATTATATATCCAGCCAGTTTTTATGGCCGCATTTAAGGAGACATGTTATCCGTTTTGTGGTTGGTTGTCGTGTTTGCCAGATGGTAAAAGTCATGTATTCCAACGCAGGTCTATACTTACCACTCCCAATATCAGAAGGACCATGGCGAAGCGTCAACATGGATTTCGTCTCTGGACTTCCGTAAACAGAGAGAGGTAACGATTCTATTTTTGTTATGGTTGATATGTTTTCTAAGATAGACCACTGTATTGCCTACAAGAAAATCACAGACATTGTAAAGGTTGCTAATCTATACTTCACTGAAGTCTATCGCTGACATGGCCTACCCCCGAACATTGTTTCTGATCGCGATACGCGGTTTGTCGGGCACTTTTGGAGGAGTTGGTGGCACCGTACAAACACAAAGCTGAGTTTTAGCAGCGCATATCACCTGTAGAAAAACGGCCAAAGCAAGGTCACTAATCGAATGTTAGGCAACATGTTGCGTACATAGGTCTCCAGGAACTTGAAACCATGACATTCCCAAATTTATCACGTAGAGTTCGCCTACAACACGCACCATAAGTGAAGTACTGGGTATAGTCCCTTTATGGTAGTCTATAGTTATAACCCACGTGATCCAATGGATGTAGATTTTCCAAATCTTGACAAGGCCCAAGCCAGGATGGAGACCGTTATCCCTGATCTATGCGAGATTCATGAGAACACGAGAAAACACCTTGAGGAAACAACTCAGAAGTACAACATTGTCGTAGATAATAAGTATCGACTGGTGGAGTTTGCAGTAAGGAACTTTGTATGAGTAGTTTTAACGAGAGATCGATATCTAACACATGAATACAACAAAATAGTTGCAAGGAAGGTGGGCCCGTTTAAAATCTTTGAGAAGATTAATCCCAATGCATACAGGTTAAAGCTACCTAGCCATATGAAGACCCATGATGTCTTCAACGTGAAGCACCTGGTTCTGTTTACCACTTCCCCTGATGATGATAAAGCTGAGAATTTGTGGGGGAATTCTTCACAAGAATGAGAAGATTATGTAGTAGCACATGCCCATGGCTATATGGCCCTTTTGGACAAACAGAAACAAGCCTTATTTGGGACTCGAGTATCAGATAAGGAGTCGTGAGTATTCAAATCGAACGCGTCAAGAAGCCTAAAGAATTTTGGAAGCATTACGCGGCAAAAGTCGCGTGATGAAGTTCATGCAAAAAAATCTAGGTTTTAGGGCCTCATTTATCTGTTTTTGTGTTTTTCAACAATTTTATGTTTTTATTTATTTATTTAAAGTAGTTAAACAACTCCAATATCTTAAAAATTGGGATCGGATTTCTATTATTTCTCTAAGAATGATGTGTAATTTTTGTGTAGGGTTTTGAGAACTTATATAAAAGGCTTTAAAACCCTACTTTAACGTTAGACTTTTATGAATTATATTTGAGATTATTTTTCTATAAAATCTCTTTTTTTACTCTGACCTAGGTTAGGATTTATATATCATGTTTATCTTCTCTATTTGTGTTCATGTAGCCGTTTATCCAGTTTCAACTTTCAACCTCCGTCACCTGGTCAGTTTGGCGTCAAAATCGTTCGTATCATTTGGCTTTTTCAAAGGAGTCTTCTAAGATTTATTTAGATATCCCCGAACATATATCTCCTCATGGATGCAGAAAAAAGTTATTTAAAGAGAGTGTCGGCCCTGCTTAACCCTACCTAAGTCAAACACCAATTTTTTTACCTTAACGCATATAGAGACTTACTAGACATATGCATCGATGAACCTCTTCTCAGTAAGAGTGATGGAAAGCATTTTGGTAGCTTGTTTGTATCTAGCCACAACATGTCTGAAATCCTGAATCCTTAAAGATCCGAACTCTGACAGTTGGTTTTTCCACCTCACAACTTCTTGCTCCATGGTTAGTCATGTCATCCAAAACTTGGGATCACATTTCTTCTTGAGTCAGCCATATCTAGTTTGGCTTCGTATGATTACCTGTGGACCGAAATTCGGGCATGAAAAAGTTTTCAATTGTGAAAAATCTATGAAAATATTTCTCCTAATGAGTAGCCGTGTACGTGTCATAGCCGGAAAAAAAATCATTTAAAGATTATGAACGATGAGAGACTCCCAAACTCTGCAGCATAAGTTACATTTAACTTCAAGAACATGGAAATTAAAACTAACAAGTATAAACTAAAACAAACACAAACAAATGAATACCAAATAATATAAGTAGAAGAAAACATGAGGAGTAATGTTTCCTTCAACTAGAAGAATTAGTATTTACTTCTGTTTTGCCAACCAATCATTGTTCTATGTTGGTTATTCATATGTCTCAGCTCTTACTGCCTAATAAAAAATATAAAATGTCTTTTTCATTTTTTGCCTGACTCTGGTAGATCAACTACTGCAATACTGTCATTTAGAATGATCAAGTGCTAGAAACTGAAAGTGTTACAAATGATCACTTGATTGGCCCACACCAGCTCCTCCACCTAGAAAAGGGCCCCAACTAGTCCATAAGCTATGATAATTTCCATAAAATTCTTTCAAAAAATCAATGTTTATTGACTACAATAAAGGTTCAACAATTCAAATAACCTTACCAACTTGGGATGCAATGTTTCCCTAATTCCACAGCCAAGCAAATTTGTGTAGATCACTAACTGTTCCTCCTTCTGAAGAAGAGTCTTATCGAGCACTGGTAAATGAATTTTAATAGTAGTAAGAATTACATACTTACCTCACAATCGAGAAAGAGAATTAGGGTTGGGATATAGAGAACAAATATCGGTCATGTTATCTTTTAGGATTCAACATATTTGTATATGGATATTGAAACGTTGCCACGTCGAGAAAAATTAGATTTGGCTTACTTGATCCTATTACCCTTTCGCAGTCTACGAAGTTTGGACATCAAAGTAATTGATTCTCCTTGGTTCACCTCAACGAAATATTTATGGTCGGGCGAGTCAAGAGCAATATAATACTTAGAAGTGGGGTCATCAGACTTATGGGCTTCAGATCTGTTACTTTTTAGATACGATCCAGAAGATTCGGTTTCATAGTTCTAATGTTGATTGTGGTAGGCCTCTTGTTGGATTAGATGACATCACAAGATTGGTCAACTATTTAAAAGTTACTTTCACCATCATTTTCCAATGAAGAGTAAATGTTGTTCAATTCCTCTTCTAAGGAGTCAAAGGGAAAACACTACCTCATTACCACTATGAAACATTTTGATTTTATTAAGTCCTTATCTAATCTCATAATTTTTAATGACAACTAAAAAGCAAAAAAATTGTACTATCTGAATAAGAGAGAAGTTTGAGAGGGACATGAGTGGCAGAAGTCTAAATACTACTTTCGACTACTTGGACGAGTTCAAAAATTTGAAGAGACTAGTGTAGTATGATGAATAGCGGCACAATGAAAATATTCAATGAAATTTTTGGTGGAGGCTAAGAGAAGCTACAAAAGCTATGATTTTCTCTTTAAAAAATTTAGAGTAAGAGATGAATGCAATAGATAGTTTAGGCTACTATTGAAAAATCTTTGACAACCTGCAAAAGAAAAAGAGGGGTCACATTTTTCGCCATAGTTATGCGATTCTAGCGTCGCCAACTATCATGAATATTGTCGCCAACTATCATGAATATTTAGATAATCACCAAAACATGGACGCATGTCTAACCGTATATGACTTCGATGAGAAAACAATTAAGTGAAATAAACTATCGGGCAACATTTTTTAGTTCAGACCAATGATGCAACCCAACACCTTTATAGGGTCTGAATATCTTGAACATCGAATAATTCGGACCTTCTTAACGCAACCATTAAGTGAATCTCGACGGTCTAAAACCCAAATAGAATCCTAAACGTTGAGACAAAACACCAGCTCGGGACTCCCTTACCAAAGCCAAATTTAACGTATCCTACCAATCTTCCAAACTCGACACCGGCACCCTTGAACAGACCGATGGTCGGGCCAAGCTCATTGCACCACAAAAAAAAATCTTCCTTGAGCTCAGTCGAAAGGTAAATAGTTTAAATTGTTACAATGACCATGTCAAAATAGTTCTCTTTAGACATATAAAATGCGAGCAAGTTACTCACGTAGTTTTACATCGACTAACTTTTAAAAGCTATAAAAAGAATTAAATTATCAATCAAATCATGATATCGAATCGACTATTGAATTGATGACTAAATTTTAGTTTAAATTATATGAAAAGTAATTGAATGAATTTTATTTAGAATATATAGATTCATTTTTAATAATCTTTCTAGATACCACGAATATAATGCAAAAAAGAAGGGGGTATATGTGGCAGTTGGTAACGGCACCAGATGGCAGAAGCGGCGAGTATAGGTGTTGCATAGGTGTTGTGTGTGTGACAGCTACAAAGCTGTTTATAAAGAAGACTTGTAATCTAAATCTATACTCTCGTATCATATCTTATCTTATCAAGTGAACCAGAAGATAGAAATGTCGACCCAAATCCAAAATGAAGCCATGGCTACTGTTGCTCCCTACGCTCCTCTCACTTACGAGAGGAAGGTGCGCGCCGACCTCGAGGATTCGCTTCCCAAGCCTTGTAAGGCGGTTATGTCTATATCCTTTGTATGTTAACATAGTTTCGATGCTTATGATCTGATTCATGATGTTTAGATATGGCAAGAGCTTTGAAGGCTCCAGATAAAGAGCACCCTACTGGAACACCAGGGCATCCCCACAGGGGACTCACTGTCCTTCAGCAACATGTATCCTTCTTTGACACTGACAATAATGGCATCATCTACCCTTGGGAAACTTTTACCGGTAATCCACTTTATTTATTCTATTATATTAAATGAAATTAAATTAAATTATTATATTATGATTTCATTTTTATTATTACATTGTAGGTGTACGTGCACTTGGTTTCAATCTAATTTTCTCCATCATCATGGTTATTGTTATCCATCTTGGATTAAGTTTTGCAACTCTTCCTGTAAGTATCATATGTATATGTTTTATAATTGTGTTTGGTTTTGTATATATGAATATGAGTATATTGTTGTTGTTGATTAGGGATGGGTACCATCTCCTTTGTTCCCTATATACATAGACAACATACATAAGGCTAAACACGGAAGTGATTCGAGGACTTATGACAACGAAGGAAGGTAACAAAAATAAGCGTATATATAGTGTATAGCCTATAGTATTAGTAAAGGCGATGACAAAAATATATTTTAAAAAATTGTAGGTTCACACCAGCAAGTCTTGAAAATATATTTAGCAAATATGCACGCACAGTCCCGGACAAGTTAACTTTAGGAGAGGTTTGGGAGTCAACCCAAGGAAACCGGGATGCCTTCGACTTCTTTGGCTGGTTTGTGCTATACTACTATCCATCTTGATACGAGTCTTGTTTCTTAATTGTTACTTCCTAGTTATTATTGTAATCGTGCAACTATGTCATATATCAGGGTTGCTGCTAAGTTGGAATGGGGAGTTTTGTATATTCTTGCGCGGGATGAGGATGGCCTTCTATCGAAAGAAGCAGTGAGAAGATGTTTTGATGGTAGTTTGTTTGAGTATATTGCCAAAGTTAACACGGGTGGTGAGAATAAGATTGGCTAAATGGATATGATGCCTTTAAATAAAATTTATGTATTATATGTACTTTAAAGCTAAATAAATAAATTGTTGAGTGGTTCATCTGATGGTTAGAATTACAATGTTGGTGTGTGTATGGTATGGTATGCGAGACTTGGATCTGATGTTTACAATCTTCTAATTACTTAAGTCCTATGTTTATGCTTATGATGTTGGCCTCTTACTTCGATTCCTATGTTTATGCTGTTAGTTTCTTGCTTCAATTCCTACTGGACTTCTTGTGAACCAAACCCACCCACCATCTGATCGATTCCAACATAAAGCACCTACTGGACCTCTTGTAAAACCAAGCTCACCCACCATCTGAACTATTCCAAGCTGAAGCAAAATGGTCCAAACCCATTTCCTCCTCACTTGTTTTTGCACCAACTCTAGAACTCAGTCCAATTATCCCTATGCCTATCATAAAACACTTCTTACACCGCCAAACTTTTAAACCGAATTTTCTCCCCACCAAATCCGATTCAAAACATTAATCCCAGCACCACTAAAAATAGTAGAGTTAAATAAATTATATATAATGGACTGTATTAAATCCATACTTATGGAGGATTATGGTGGTAATCATATTGAATCGGGGCATGTACTAATAATTTGAGATGGGGTAGCCTAGACTTATTGAAGATTTTAAGATTGGGTAGCCGAGCTGGTTGAATAACGTAGTTTTTCTATTTATATGGTAGTTTTTCTATTTATATGGTTTATTTTTTCCGTTGATTTGCAAACTGTTGCGTTGGATGGTTTTTATTTTTTGCGTTGATTTGCAAACTGTTGCGTTAGATGGTTTTTTTGGTGGTTTATTGTTTTGCGTTGATTTGCAGACTATTGCGTTAGACGGGTTCCCTCTAAAACAAATGTATGAAGTCATAACATGGGTTTTAACATTTTTTCAACTAAATTCACAAATACCCAAACATTAGTCATCTTACGGATTGTAAGTCCGTGGGCTCTTTAATTTACCTCTAAAACAAATGTAGTCATAACATGGATTTTGACTTTTTTTCAACTAAATCCACAAATACGTCCACAAATACCCAAACATTAGCCATCTAACGGATTGTAAGGTCCGTGGGCTTTTTAAATCAAATTAAAGAGTAGACGAAGATTGGATTATGGAGAGTAATAAACAAATCCGTAATTGGTATACATTTCTTTTTCGTTTATTTAAAGCGAATAATCAACTATATCGGAATCAATAAAAAATCTTCTGTGATTATAAACAAAGACTGGGGGTTTAATGAATTTATTGAATTTTACATGTTTTTTTTGTTTTAAAGAATCCATGCTATTTGAATTATGTGTTTGATTGAGTATTATGGATTTCAGAATTGTATGAAAAAATGATTGAGTGATTTGAGTTGAAAATCATGTTTATGTGTTTTGTTTTTAAACATGTAAATCAATTGTTATTTGCAGAGAATTGTTTTAATCGATTTAGGATTTTCTTGATAAATGTAATTTAAAAAAAATATCAAACTAATCAAATTTGATTAATCCATTCAAATTATTAGATGCTCAACTCATGGTGTTGACGTTGATCGAAGTAAGTTGTCTAGGTGGTTTGTTGACGTTATGGATGAACGTCGCAATTAATTCACTGTTGTCACAGTGACAAAAGTAGAAAGTCAATTCTGGCAGTCCGCTGAGCTTGCGCATAGTGACAGCAAAGTTATTGTTGGTTGGTTCACCTACTCACAACCATAGCATGTTGTTTTTTTAATGAAATTTTCAAAAATAATAACCTTTTGAATTAGTGGTTTAATTAATGAAAAAAGTATTGGTAAATACCAATTCAAGTATGTAATTACCCTCTAGTATCTAAATTTTGGATAGTGTTACTTAGTATCTCCACTTAAATTTTGGACAAAATTATCTTCGACTATATATACCATTTTTCACTTCAAACCCACTTTTTCTCCTTCTCATCACCCTAAACCAACTCAAACACGTCTAATTTTTTAGAAACCCCCGGAAAACCGTTTGACTTCCTAGATACTCTCTCTTCAACCATAAACCCTTCCAGTCTCTCTCCAAAATCAGTTGTTCTTCGCACCTTCACCGAAATTGGATCGGTCACCGTCTTGTACTTCGTCAAGTGAGTAACCAGCATTTGTTCGATAAGTTGCCGTCAAGTGGTCGTCGGCCAGTGAATCAACAATGTTTTACAATAACCATGTACAACATTCTTGTGGAAAATGTATTTTTTGCGTTTTTGATGACTTCGAACCACTTGTTTCTGTTTTTTTACGATCGACGTTGCTTATTTTACCAGAATTAAGTATTTAGTGATGACAGTTGGTATGTTAGTTTATGGGTTTATCATCGAACCCAGGGGTTTGTTAGGTTGTAGGTAATGTTAATACTTTCCTAAGAGTTGTGATGTATGTTAGATGTCATTAGGTAGTTGTTTGTTGATTTTGGTGTTGTTTCGATATTTCCCAGATCCCTGCAACGTGCATGTAAAAAATAGAACAGTTCACAGCCTGTATATGTGCGTTGTAGTACAGTTCGCATCTTCATCACGTAGGAATGCAAATAAATCCAGCTTCATCGTTGTTTATAGTTTAAAGCAATTCGCATCTTGATTGCATGTATACACCATGCGAATTGTTTGCAAATACAAACTGATAGATCCATACACAATTCACAGATTGTCATGCGAATTGTGCGAAACTAGAAGCTGATAGAGTCCGTTTGTGGTAATAATTTGCATGCAGATAATGATTTGTGTTTGTGCATGAAGTATGACAACAAAACCAATCTATTGCAGGTCACGATTAGTGAGCCTTCTCAAACTGTTGAAAGAGCACTGTATTACTCGTGCCCACATCAAAGCTGCAAGAAACACACCCTTATGCACGCTTTTGAAAACGGCGTTCGACATCCGGAATGTGGCAGAGCTGCCGAAGAAGAAATTCTATTCGAACATTCAGTATGTTGTGGAGAGGTTCTTCGTCGATGAAGACGCCTTCCGACTTAGGTCAAAGTTTTTGAAGCTAACGACGGGCGATGTGAAGGTCATATTCGGGCTGAACCACGACACAGAAGAAATGTCATTAACGAAAGCTGGAGCATTCCACAGGGGATACATAAACGGCGAGGAGAATGAACAAGGATGATGAACAAATACTTTATAAGTGAAAGGTCGAGGAAGATAGGACCGACGAATACTAAAACCATAACGAACGTTATTTTAAAGGTACATGTGAATGGACTTCATCTTATAAGCATAATGTTGTACTTTATTAACATAGCATGTCGTCGTGGGTTTTAGAGGAAGGTATAGAAAGAGCCATAAACGAAGGGGGGAGCATGAGTTGGACGATGTTGCACGGCTATTAATATTTTTTTTTGTGTTCAACCCTATTCTACTCGGTATCTGGAGATGTAATGGGTTGAAGTGTGCTTTATTTTGTTGAAGACCTCAGCAAAATAAACGATCACGATTGATCCGGATCAATAGCGTTCAAGTTTCTCCAGTCTATCAGGAATTGCGTAACAATAAAAAAAACCTGATAGAGTCGTCGGCTGCGTCGCCCTTCTAATTGTAAGATTGATTTATTCAGTGTAAATATTAGTTATATACAGAGCATCTTGATGATAATACTTTTTCCGATGCAGCCCTTCATTATTGAGCACTCAACAATCGGGCTAGAGGTCGTAAAGCCGACCTTGATCCCAAGGTTTTTCAAATGATGGGGATTAGAGTGTCTATCATCGACCGTCTCGTTGCTTGTAAGAATAACCAATTTAAAAGATAATGAGGTATGATCTATATAGGTATTAAATTTGGGTAATAAACAGTTCGCAGCCTATAATGAGTTTTTTTTATATTCTATTAAATTAAGGTATCAAAAAATTCACAGCTTATAATTTGCAAACAATGCTCAGGAAAACCTGAGAGATGTTAGCAACCAATATATGATAGAGTTAAAAACAATTCACAGGGTATCCTGAGAGTTGTTTGGAACTCCAAGCTGGTAGAGTTCCAAACAATTCGCAGCCTATCATACGATTTGTTTGCAAAAAAATAGTTGGGCTATAACTTGATATTTTCTAAACAAACCATGTGCAACTATTTACTTTCGTGCTCCTCTCTTTTTAGGTTTTGGAAGGTCCACTATGTCTTACTGAGGCTGAAAGCAAAGCATTTGGAGGAGCAAGAGGTAGTGGAGATGCAGATGCTGAATCGATTTCACCATAAGAAAAACGAAAGAAAAAGAAGAAAAGTGCAGCCCCAAAAAGGAAATGAGCATCACACAAACAGAAATAATCCAATCAGGTGATATCAGTCAGAACCCAACCACAAACAGTCCCTCGGCCAATGATTCCACCAACACGGATCGGCACATCCCAGCAGGAGGCCGAGGACGAAGGCACCACTAGTATGAGTGACAAGATCGGTAATTTTATCCTCAAACGCATAGCAACGACTCCAAAGAAGTCTAGAACTTTAGGTACATCGAAGTGTTTGAAAACGTACACTGATAAGAACAAGTACCATTGGAAGATAGACAAAGAGGAGAAAGAAGTAAGTATGACATTGAGCCTTACATAAACGTAGATTTAATCTCTTTAATCAGCAGAGAATATGTTATAATACGCCTGCTATCAATTTTTCAGCTGGAAGAATTGAAATTGAAGATAACGGAGCTTGAAGCACAACAACTTTGTAATGCTCTCTCTCATCCAATTTTCTAGTTAGAAGCCCTGCAAAGGAGAAGGGACATGGACTACCAGCATTGTCATCTGAAAAGATGTCTACTGAATTTCATGCATTTGTGTCAGCCGAAATTTAGGATAATGACCTGAATCACGACGGGAAAATGCAGGATGCTGAAAAGCATGATGGAGTACTGTCGGAAGAGAAGGATGATGATGGGAACCATTCACCCGTACTGGTACCATCTTTCAAAATTGTGGTTTTAGAAATAAAAAAACAGAGGAGCCATATGAACAAAGACAGGAAGAGTTGTTGGTATCCACAAAGACGGACACCACGGAGAGACAGACAGACAACTCTCCTCCTACACAGGAGGCAACGAGAGGTCTGAGTCCTCCAAAGGAGAAAAAAAGACATGAGTCTCTTGTGAATGAGTGACAGCTTGTACTTCACATGGCAGAGAAGGTAGGCTGCCAAGAAAACATAGCTAAGAAGGTAGAAGCTCGTGAGAATGAAGTGACAGCAGAAGAATCTGGACGTACAGACGCAGATAGCCGTGAAGATGTAAGTGGATCAAAAGTACACTAAGATTCAAATATCTTAATATATTTTTGTGATGAAATTCTCTCTCTACTAATGTTTATTGTTGTATACATATTCAAACAAAATCGGTGTATGTATTTAAAACAGTCAGGGGTTTTCTCATTGTATATTTATTCAAACAACTCGCATTAGGACAACTTTCAAACAAATCTCAGGATATCCTGAGAATTGTTCTATATTCTATTGATCTGGGTATCATACATATCGCATGGTATCATACGAGATGTTTGATATTTTGATCTCAAACAACTCTCTCAGGTTATCATGCGACTTGTTTGATATTCTGATAACAAACAACTTTCAGGTTAGCATGCGACTTGTTTGCAACTCAGACTATAGTATGTTTAACCCTCCACCTTTTTATTTTGAATTTTTGTATGAAACAGCAGGCCGATAGAAAACACCCACAAGAAGAACAACAAAATCAAGGTGAGTAACAACAACAACAGCAACAGTAGCAACAAGAACAACAACAACACCCACAAGAAGAACAAGAATAACAGAATCAAGAAGAAGAAGAAGAAGAACAACAACAACAACAACAACACATAGCCTTGGCAAAGAGAGAAAGGCTAACACAAGACGTTGCTCCGGAAGAGTCAGAATCTGTTAATCCCTGTAAGAAGCTGGAACTACTTAGCGAGGGGGAAGCACCATTAGAAGACCAAAATCGAGGCGGATATGTACCTCAAAAACCAACAATGGCCTACGCAAAGTCAGAGTTGCTAAGCCAAGGTGAAATTATAGTACCAATGTAGAATCAACCGCAAAACATAGAAGACCAAGCTCCATAGTCGAACGATAACACAATATGTTTACATGATGCATCTATTGATGGTATTTACACTCAAGTTTCACAGACATTTTTAAATTGAATTGATAATGTTGAGTTCGATGGTGTAATACAACGGTCTTTGGAGAATATGTCGAAGGATGACATCAATGATTTTTTCTGACACGATCCAGAGATTATGCCGAAGTAGTTAACGACATTCGTTGTCACTGACCGTGTGGTAAGGGTATTTTAAATTATTTCGCAGCATATCATGAGACTTGTGTGGATGTATATTACGAGTTATCAACAAAATGCATGATAGGCTGCGAATTGTTCAACATTCTATTTGATTGGAAACTCAAACAATTCGCATGTTATCCCAAGATGTGTTTGGCATTCTATTTAATTGGAAACTTGAAAAATTCTCATGTTGTCCTGATAGTTGTTTGGTATTATATTCAATTATAACTTAAATAATTCGTATGTTATCCTGCGAATTGTTAGGGAAAGTTAATATTATGATGCCTGACAAACTCTATTTTAATTTTTGTTATTTTATAATTTCAAGTCAAGTAAAGAGACAGAAGAGCCTAATTTTAATCTATTGACACCAACACAACATTCAGAGGCAGAGGAAGAGATAATTATAACAGAACGTCCAGTGCCACAAGTAACTCTCACCGACTGGCCAAAGAGAAAACGGACAACTGACCGTATCGATTTCATTGAAAACCAAAAAATACAGATAATTAAAGCCAGTGAAGACTCCATCGATCCAGTAATATGGAATTTACCATCATCCAAGTTTGCCTACAGAATTAGTGTGCAAATGATTAATGTGTTGGCGCTGCCTTTCGAACTAGAGCTAGACGTAATGGTATCCAATTGCCAACCAACTCTCTTGAATGTTTCAAACAAGTCTCGTATATTTGATGTAAATAAACAACTCGTTTCATAGGTTGACGATGCTTGGATTTGAAACATGCTCGAAGAAGTAAATTTCAAAGTTCCATGCAAAACTATTTCGACTGTGACATATGACTGTGTATTGATTTTGGGCATGACTATGGTAAGTTTATCTATAAACTACAAAAACTCTGCATGTTCTCGTTGTAATGTACTATTGCATGAATGCAGCATCAAATGGAAACGGGAGCTGAAATATAAAAAAAATAGTCGACGATGCTTTTAGCAAAGTGGATGGAAACTACAACCCCATCCTTATTCCAATATGCAGCAAGAAGGAGGACCAAGTCAACCATTAGACGTTTCTCGTCATTGATATAGACGCCATGACGACAACAAACTACAACCCGCTGCTTCCTAAACTCAAAGCACATGACTACACAACAAAGACACCGACATAACTAGTAAAACTCCTAACTGCTACAATTACTGTTAAACACATTTTAAAACAAATGGTCAGGATATCATGCGAAGTGTGTCCAAATCAGTTGTATTTAAATGCAAACAATTCCCATGTTGTCCTGCAAATTGTTTGCAACTAAAAGTCCTGAGATTTGTTTGAAAATGTAATACGTTGAAGTTCCATACAATTCGCAGCATATCCTGAGAGTTGTTCGCAATAGTTTTGGATGGGTTTGCCAAACAATTCTCAATATAGGCTGTGAATTGTTTGACATTTACAGTATAAGTATTTGTACTGATTTCTGGCACGAATTATTATAACCAGATTAAATATTTACAGGATAAAGAATACATACCTACTACAAAGACAGGGTGGAAGGTGAGAAATAACAGAAAAAATGCACAACAAAAACAAGGCACCCTTGACTCTGGTATTTTCGTCTGTCAATAAGCTAGAGATATTATCAAACGAAGATATGTGCAGGAGACTTACCATAAAGATATGGTAAAAGAATTCAGAGCATAAATGTTTTATTTTTTCCTAAATGATGGTGACACCAACTCGTACTTGTAGTAATAGAGTTTTTCTGTATAACATTATGATTTTTTTTTGTACATATATTACTTGTAATTTTTTAGTGTATGTAAAGTTTTTTGTTTCAGAAATGTGCAATGTATGAAATTTTCGAACTGACATTAAATAACACTGGGTATTTGAACAATTCGCATCATTTTGTGATATATATATATATATATATATATAATACAAAATTCTTACTAAACAATTTTCATCTTATCCTGATATAGGCTGAGAAAACTACCATAACAACATATATAGGGTGAGAAAACTACTACTAAATAGTTCGCATCTTATCCTAATTTAAATTAAATAATTTGAAATCATCGTTAAAGAATACGAACAGGCTATGGCGTCTGCCTTGGTAAATGTTAAGTGCATTGAGCACGCAAAAATTCATTTAATCACCACAGCCCATTAATTATTGATTGTATAAGGAGGCTATGTAATGATTAATATAGTCACACCTCCTCATAAGCTCAGAATCCCTCCATGCCTATAAATAACTCTAGTAACGAAAGGCTAATTTAAAAACAAACTCTATATTTTTAAACACTTTTTACATCTTTAATTTCCAATCATTATGTCAACTTGCACCTCATCTGGTTCTTTAGGTGACTCGTGGTCTTCCATAACCATCAACATAAGCTTAGACTTAATCACTCCGGCGGCACCACCAAACAGCCCAGCCTCTGTTATGGACTTTGATATCGAGGATAACTTTTTTGCTGACTCTGAACCAGTTAAAGTGGTTCCCCTGGTTGTTGCACCTCAATCAGCAGAGGTTCCAAACAAGATAAGGAAGAAGGAGGACGATGTTGGTCCATCGATGACCAAATATATAAGCATACTTGACGTACATAACGAGGAGGAAGAGCACAATGGAAAGGCTGATGATCAGCATGAAGAGGATAAAGGAGGTGAAGAATCCTCTACTGATGACTGATAGTGTTTACTTCTGTTTTTTCTGTTTTTTTAATGCAACTAACAAACACTAAAGGTTGTAGTGATTCTTTGAAACTTTTTAGTGCATAAAGCCTGTTATCCTTTTTTTTGTAATCCATTTTTTGTATAAACTTTTAATCATATGTGAATGTGTGAATGTGTGAACCTGAAACAATGCAAACAATTCGCACCCTATTAGTAGTTGTAAACAACTCTCATGAGACCATGCGTGTTATAATATTAGTAAAGATGCACATAATTCGCATCATATTGGAAGTTGCAAACAACTCGCATGATAACTTGAGATGTTGTTTGGCAATATTAGTCTTACGGATAGTGGAGATGCACACAATTCGTATCCTATTGGAAGATGTAAATAACTCGCATAATAACTTGAGATGTTGTTTGGTAATATTATTCCTACAGTTAGTGGAGATGCACACATTTCGCATCTTATTGGAAGTTGCAAACAAATTGCATGATAACCTGAGATGTTGTTTGGAAATATTATTCTTACATATAGTGGAGATGCATACAATTCGCATTCTCTTGGAGTTGCAAACAACTCGAATGAAAACCTGAGATGCTGTTTGCAATATTATTCCTACAGATAGTGGAGATGCAAACAACTCGCATCCTATTGGGAGTTGCAAACAAATCTCAAGGATCCCTGAGAGATGTTTGCAATATGATATCTAGATATTGCACACAATTCTCAATAGTGAATGCGAATTGCATGCAACTCGCAGTGTTTCATGCGAATTGTGGGAAAATATGTTCCTTGAAGTTACTTGGGAAAATAGTTATATTAACCAAACGCCTAGCATTTCATTACTGTAATACAAACAAAAAAATATGTGTAAATGAACAAACAACTGTAAAATGTGTAGTTTATTGTCCACAACAATAAAATTATTACAAATCAATGTGGCCAACGAGAATTGTCCACAACAAGAATTGTCTTTAAACTTGAACATCACAAGTCCTCCTGTTATGGCCTGATTTCGAGCAACAGCCGCACCTCAACTGTTTGGTTGAGGCTTCTCCTCTATAGGGAATTTGTTTTTTCTTAGGGCTTCTGGAGCCTCTTTTAACGTTCGGAGGCAGAATTTCAACAAATGAAGGATCGTTAGCGCCACCCTTCCCCGAAATCGGTTGGAGCTGGTATGCTGAAAATGTAACTTTTCATGTAATTCTTAAATGTAAAGAAGGGCTCTATTATAGTAAAGGAATCTTGGTCGGTATGTTGTATTACCGCTAAAGCGTGAGGACATGGAAAACACTCTTGTTGACATGATCTGCAAGAACATTTAAAATCCAACAGATTAACAACAACCACGGGATTTGAAAATACTTCGGCCGTGGCGGTAGACGACTTACCTACTACCCAAGTTCGGCACATGTCAACATTCTGCTTTAGCTTTTTCTCATACTCGGGGACCAAATTAGTACTCAAGCTTAACCCTTCTTCGTATCTTCGTCAAAATTGAGTCATAAGAAAGACTCAAATCCAGTCAATAAACTCAACAATAGGTAGGCCGCAATATTGTTTGATCTGATTGTTAAAAGATTGTGCCGCAGTAGAAGTCATACACCCGTATTGTTTCTTTTTAACGTAATCATGCGCATACTTATCCGGGGGTAAATTAGCAAGAAAATCACTCATTCTGTCATCACCTTCACATAGAAAATCCATTAGTATATCCTTAAAAAGCTCTCAATTGGGAGCATAAGCAAGAAGATAGAATAAATTCAACATCATTTATAGTCTCTATTAGTGTGTTCCAATTTTGCTTTCAAATTCTGTATGAGATGGAAATAACAGTACGCATGATAGCAGTTTGGATACAATACAGAAACAACATTAACGATACCAGAATGACAGTCTGAAATAAATGTGATTTGGCGCTCCAACAAATGGGGTTTCAAACACCCTAAAAACCACATCCAATTGTCACAATATTTAATGCTAACTATACCAAGAGCAAAATGGAATAGTCCTGGAAAAAAGAACCTCAAATGAACAATATAATAGAACTCAAGCATGTCAAAAATGTAAACAATTCGCATGATTTCCTGAGATTTGTTTTCAAATATAGACTGCAAATTGTGTACAACCATAAGCTGTGAATTGTTCACAGTTTTATGTCTACAATAGCCTCATTCCCATCCTCCCCTTAGAGTTGTCTGCAAATCAAGTTATTGCCCAATTTGCATCCTCTCATGAGATTTGTTCTGAAATATCAGGATTCCCTAAGAGTTGTGTGCAACTATAGGATGTGAATTGTTTAAAAATTTCCAACATAACATCATAATCATTCAGATTAAATAGTTAAATGAAACTAACATTTGTTGTTGTCTTTTGCTACGACAGTAAGCAAGGTACCCTTATACTTGAAATATAAGTGGGTTCCATCGACAAACAAAATTAGACGGTATGAATGGAAACCCTGAAGGGATGAACCGAATACTACAAAACAACGCTTGAAGCGGTTTCCAGCTGATAACTCCAACCGGCAGTCTATAGTAATAACGCGGCTCTTCAATCGTTTGAATTACCCGCTTAGTAAACTAAAATAACTTGAACTATCTCTGAAACTCCCCTCATTGCCTTCTCTAAAGAATTTCATGACAAATGGTAAGAGATGTCAAGACCGTAATTTTGTTTGACAGTCGATTGTATGGTTTTGGCTGTCAACGAATGGCAGGTCCGGAGAGAATCCTGAATTTCCTCCGCAATCAAATCCGATGTCAAATGCCTATGTCGCTTATGTTTTTGGGAGAAAACGGGACTTCAAGTATCGTGTGGAACATATTTTTTTATCGTCATCAAGTCGGTGCTGGAATCAATAGATGCATAAAGTCTCCATTTGCATCCGCTTGTGAACTTATTTTCACAATAAGCAGTGATCTTGTTTGTTGTGTTGTGCGGGTATTTGAAATCAAAAACCATGCTCTAAAGAAAACTTGCACAAAGATAACCTGATACCTGCAGCACCTTCTTCAAGAGCTTGACTCACTCCTGTAATAGTATCAACCCAACCAGCAATAGCAAGTTGTTTTTTTCTCTGATCAGAATTAACTAGACCGTTACTACTCTCCCTGCTAACTAGTTGATTAAGAGATGGTTCTCCCAAAATTATGCTACGCTCTTTACGCTTTACACCAGAACCCTTACCACTAGAACTCTTATCACCATAACTCTTTTCATAAGAACACTTATCACCAGAACCTTTATCGAAGACGTGTTGTTCTATGAGAAAACTAACCCGTTTTAAACACTCTAAATCAAGATATAACACTAACCTAACAAAAAAATTCTAGTTATTAAATAAACAACTATTGTAATCCCCGCAAGAGTAGGTAATTAGGTAGTTACATGTGATAAGCTCCTCATATTTGTTCTTCACATACTCTTGGATACTTTGAAAGCTTTCAAACCCCGTAAAAGGCATAATTACGGTTTGGTGACCATGTTTAAAAATACAAACTCGTGATTTAGACATACCTTATCCTGCACTGAACAAGCTATTAGTTATTAATTCTAAAAAAACAGTGGAAGTTATTAGTTACTGCACCGAGAAAATCGCATATTCTCCTGCGAGTTGTGCATAACTATAAGTTGCGAATTGTTCACAGTTTTAGTCTACAATTGACCAATTTGCATCCTCTTGGATTTTCTCATAGTTGTTTGCAACTTTTAGATTTCCTGGTAGTTGTTTATAACTCTTATACTTTCAATCCAAAGGATATCCTCAGAGATGCATGCAATTCTCATGGAACCCTGAGAATCGGTAAAACAATTCGCATCGTCCTCGTTGGATACATCACACAATTCGCATCTTTTACGTTATAAATCATAGAATAATTCACATATTCCTCATTAGATACATCACACAATTCGCAACTTTTATGTTAAAAATCATAGAAACACTCGCATCTTCCTCATTTGATACATCACACAATTCACATCTTTTACATTAAAAATCATTGAACAATTCACATTTTTTCGAGAATGCCTGGACAACTAAAACTCATAGTCTACACATGTTTCACGTTCAGAAGCAACATTAATACACTAAAAATAAGTATAAAACTAGTTAAACAAGGATTAACGACAAACATTAACAAAATTAGCACATATCACTGGAACAAAAACAATAAAACCATAGAAAAGCTCGAACAAGATTGACTAAGAATAGAAACAGTAGAATAACACCTATTCTAACTCAGAAATCTAACAAATAGCTTCGAAATCGGTAGTTAATCACGATTACCTAAAAGCAACACGTAAACTCAAAAACAACAGAGATCCCAACAATGTTGAATAACGCGTGATCAACTCATGTACGTAGAAAACAATGGTTAGATAGATTTTATACAGAACTTACAGAAATATGCAGACTTTTTAATGCTCTGATCACCTAAAAATTTTAGTTTCACGGTGGTTTGTAAGGTTAGGTGGTTAGAGCGGCTAACAAATTCAAATCTTTAAAAGCTAGAAGAGGAGAAAGAAAACATAAAATTTTGCTTATATATTGGGTTGAGGGTAGTTAGGGTATTAAAATAATGTTAGGTATTCAATGATAATTAGGTAGTTAAGTTAGATATTAACTGATAATAGATCAAAACTTGGGTACTAGATGACAATTGAATAGTTGACTCGGTACTATATGTGCAATTTCCCTTAATTAATTAAAATTGAGTTTTATTTATTTATTTATAATATGTGTTTGGGTAGGTTATTTGTTGGACGTGTGTTTGTGAAATGAACTATTATATAGTTGAATGTTTAATGGATATGCATGACTAAAGTTTTGAAAATCGATAGATAAGCTGGAGAATTAATTTAATTGGTCATCTAGAAGGTTAAGTTAATCGCCTTGGAGATCTTAGGCTTTCAAAGGTTTTGGAGAATCAGTCTTCCGGAAGGTTAATGTCTGGATTTAAATTAATTATGGAGGGAAGAGTTTTACCGAAAATGGTCTTTGTAGTGGATTTCGTTCTAAATAACTGAAATCGGTCTTCCATAAAGTTTCACCAGGATTTAGAAAAATTAATTTATCTTTGTAATTTTTTTAAATTTTAAATAAGTGAAATCAATCCTCTAAATTTTACTTAAGAAATATAAATTATGATTATTTTAATTTATATAAGTAAAATTATCTCTTCGGATGGTTTCAGTAGTAATTAACAAATTGAAATAATAATTATGGTATTTTTCTCAAACTCATACAATGCATGTAGTATGCTTTATCTTTCGGTATCTATTGTCAAAGTATTTTATGCTTTACATTTATATACTATGTTCATGCATTTTTAAGTTATATATCATGAATTTAATTACGTTTTGTATGAGATTTGTTCTTTTTCTAGTGCACTTGGGTTACAATCTAATATGGAATCGTCAACTCATGCTTAATTATTCTGATTTTTCCTTATGGAAAAAGGACATGTTGTTGTGTTTATATGTGCGTGATTATGACTATGTTATGGTCCATCCCAAACCCTCGGTCGTTAGTCCAGAAAGTATAGCGGAGGAAACTAAGGAACATGAAAAATTGAATAAGTCAAATAAGTTATGTATAGATCAAAAGGATGTTACAACAACTACGGTCTTCTCGTGGAGTTCAAAAGGATTTTTCCAAGAACGAAAAGGTAGACATGCAACACTTTACAAAGAACTCTTTATCAAAAAGTACATTCGTAGAGGGAAAATTTGTGAGCACATTCTTGGAATGTCTAAGATTAACTAAAATTTAAAGATAATTAGGGTAGACTTCCCTAAAAATGTGTGGTGGGATTCACATTTCAGTTATTCCTGAACTGATTTAAGTATTTTCAGTCCACCTATAATTGCATGCGAGAAAAATAGAATATCAATTAGTTGACTTTCCATACTGCACAAGAGGAAGAGATATTTAAAGTGGATGAGTCGAATGTGATAGTATCTTCAAAATGGATGCCCAACTGAGGTAGGGGCTTACAAACCTCAGGAAAATAAATTAAATAAAAAACAGCAAGTTGCTTCATCATAGGTTATTCCGAATATTCTATGGGGTTTACTTTTTATGATTTTCTCACTAATACAATATTTGAAACAGGAACGACAAAGTCTCTTTAGGATATTGAGTTTGATGGGAAGAATAAAGGAACAAATGTTTATTTTTAGAAAGAATCTATAGAAATTTATAAAGGTTTAATCGGAGATACTCAAGTATCATAATATTTGGCTTTAGTGTCAATCATTTTGGTCCTGTTAGAATAAGGTAATACTAAGAATAACATTAATGTTCCACTTGAGGGTTTAAACCAGGATACAAATATGGTTCAGTTAGAACACGAGGAACCTCAAGTTAATCTTCCATAAGAATATCAGAATGACATCGTTCATGAAGATCAAACTCTACTACCTTAAGAAGTTCAACAAAAGAAAATACTGACCTTACGGAGGTCCATAAGAGAAATGAAGACTGTTATAGATCCATAATTTATTGTATATCTTTGGGAATATGTTGAAACTATAAATGATCATTCGACATACAAACAAGTTATAGAAAGCTCTGATTCTTGGAAGTGGATCGACGTTATGAATGAAGAGTGTATATAAATCTATTGCGGGAGAATGCGGTATGAGACTTGTTCATTATTAGAAGAGAAAAAATACAACTGATTGTAAATGGTTTACAAAACCAAACATAATTCTCTAGATAATGTGGAAAGGCATAAAGCGCACATTATAGTCATTTATGGGCTCAAATAGATTTGTTAGCAGTGGTACCATAAATTATTTTGAGGTGATAGTCTCATTTAAATTTGAAGTTGACTCATTTGAAGATTGTGTTTATTACAAGTTCAGTAAAATAATTTTATATTTCTTTTATTATATGTCGACGACATACTACTTTCCTTAAACAACAAGGACTTGTTACACTACAAAGATATTTTTATCAGACAAGTTTAATAAGAAGGATCTCGGTGGTGCCAGTTTTGTGTTAGGAATTCAGATACATCGGGAGCACTTCTGTGGTATTCTTGAAGTTACAGAAAAGGTATATATTGAAAGTGTGTTAAAACGTTACGAAATGGAAAATTACAACCCCTAAGTACCCTTATAACAAATGGTGACTTCGTCTGGGTCAATGTCAAAAGATAATACTTGAGATTAAGGAAATGAAAACGATCCCTTAAGCTTCGATAGTTGTGAGTTTAAAGTATTCTCAAATTTTAGAAGGTAATAAAAATGTACATATTGACATATAAGTGGTTACAGATGGAAATCATTGGATATTCCGACTTAGTTTTTGGTGGATGCAAGACATACTAAAAGTCACTTTGGACAATATATTCTCAATAGTTGGAGGTGTAATATCCTAGAAATATGACACTTATTGCATGATCCACCGTGATGGAAGAATATGTTACGTGCTTTGAGGAATCGAACCGGTAATTGTGGTTGCAGAATCACAAAGTGCAATACTATAACATTAATAGATACTCGTTTAGGTACAAACACATATACATAAAGTTGATGTTTGTTAAATAAAGAGAGTTCAGATGGGTCATATAAATATAGAGCACATCAGCATAAGCTCCATGATAGCGGGTCATCGAACAAAGGTGGTTTTGCCTAAGGTTTTCTAATGGACACACCATTAGTATGGGTGTAGTTGATTTGTAGGATTGTTAGTTTCAATGGAAGCGTTTGTAATAGTATATGATGATATTTTACAAAATTGTGCACATAAAGGGGTTTTATTTATCGATATATGTTCTTTATTGGTCTCCAAAGGTAGGAACCTATTAAGCGTATATATGTACAAAAAAGCTATATTATACTTAGGCTACACTCTATAGTTTTCTTACGTAATTGATTGATAAGAATAACATGATTATTGTTGCATCATATTATTCACATTACCAGAAAGAGCTCTTTATAACTTTATCGTTATCACTCATTACGGGATGGTACCGTTCGTCTATTGACAATTCATTAAATGATCCATTATAGTTGAATATATATTCTTGAGTAGCATGTGACGGTCCAATTGAAATATTTATAGAATTTATTTATAGACCGACATTATTTGGATTGGCATACTATATATATTCGCTCAGTGTTTTAAGATAGTCCAATAATAAAAATAATCGAGTTAATTAAATTATATATAATTAACTGCATTTGATTTATAGATGAAAATGGTGTTATGAGTCCACGTGTGCTAACCGGGTTGAATTTAGATACTGTGAACAAAATGTCTCAAATCTCAAAACTTAAGCTTCAACTAATAATTTATTGTGTACTAATAATTTATTGTGTAAATTGATATTATCTAGTCTTCGATCACAAGATGATAAAATTAGTGAAGCTTTACAACTCTGAGCTTCAAGTTGTAATATATATATATATATATATATATATTAAGATTTTAACATTTCCACATTCAAACCCATAAATACTGAAACGACCGTCATCTTGTTGATTGGGATTGGAATCAAAACAAACAGGAAGGTTTTTCATCATCACTTGAGAATCAAAACAAACAGGAAGGTTTTTCATCATCACTTGAGAATCAAAACAAACAGTAGATTTCCGAAGACTGGATTATGTTTTTCTGCGGTTTGAACGATCCATCACATTGTTCCTCTCTCCATTTTGGCATTTTGGTTGGAGAACCATTTCGACATTTTGTTAGGAGAACCATTACCAACTAAGTGATGGCCACGACAACTTTGTACCACCTTCAATCTAGCAACCAAAAATGTCCACAGTGACCAATCCTCAAACTTCTCTTTTTTAGATCCGTCACACTCCATAATTTATTTGACCAAATAACCTATCTCATTTACATTTCATATCATTTCTTATTGGATCATCCAGTTCTCGTATTTTTTATATTCACTTTCCATCTAATATCCAAGACAATTATTCAAAAATAACAATGTCCAAGACAATTATTCAAAAATACTAGCAAAAACTAAAGAATCGTATAAAAACAGCGGTACAAAAAATCCAGCCTATTATATATTTTTTTTAAAACAATCTTTAGAAATAATAGTAGAATAAATTCAGCATTTATAATATTTTAGACGGAAATAATTGTTTCATCGAATGCAAAAAGTGACTTTCCAAACTTTAGGTGTAAATGTATTACATGTTTATTGTTTTTCAAAAATAAACCATGTACGTATCACAGTTGAAATCCTATGATACTTGTTTGGGATACAAGAATGCAAAATTAATACGACTGGCTATTACTATTTCAAGTTATAATCATGTGTATATGCGACATCTAAAAATATTGGATCGATTGTATAACATGTTTTTAAATTTATAGATGTCCAATGGGCTAAGTTACATAACCAATATCATAAAAATGCAAATATGCATTGACAAACAAACAGATAGTCGTATCACACCCAGATTTATATCGTAACGAAAATCACCGCTGAATTTCTAAATGAGTTTCCAATGAAATGCTTGGGAAATTCAATTATCGTAAGGCTATGATATCAAGGCCTTCCTCATATTCACAAAAATTGTAACACCTTTGGCCATACATAATGTATAAATACTAACACAAACGCTTCTAATCGATCCACTATCTCTCTCGAGTTCATTGACAAACACGGAAAAATGAAATTGGTCCAACCCCCAAACCTAGTAACAGATATCACCAATGATCCATTTCAATGATGTTCTAGTTATCAACTTTAGGTCATTGCAATTAATGGTGAAGGCCCAAGGAACAATATCCCATCAATTCAGTTCAGGTCTAACATTTATCTAACTCGGTGAAAACTGATCCAAAAATGGGAATCAAAATCCCAAACATTGAAAAAGAGGTCAACTCATCACCAGTACCAAGCCACCAAAGTGTGGGAAAGTCCGAAAATAAAGAAAATCCAAAAACGCCATGATCATCGATTACCATTAATCTTATTATAATAATTTTTATTTATATATTCGCAAAATAGAATGTCCGTGGATTAATGATCCAATACGTAAAAACAATATGATCATAATTGTCTTGAATAACCGTATTACTCTTATATATCTCATCAAAACCAAAGTCTAAAGGCCAAAGGTAAAATCCAGTATCCAAACAATGACCGCTTTTGAGGATAACCGGAACCCATCTAACTCGATAAATAATATGTTTAGTATTCTAGTTATACCTTATATTTCAGTCTACTTGGTTAAGAGGCAGGTCAGCAATCCATAGACTTTGAGCTCGAGACCCAGTGGATTTTTGTTCTTTTAATTTTTGAATTAAATTAAATTTTTATTATATAAGTTTATATTTTTTATTCTTTATTATATATAAAATACATGTTTATATTAAATTTATTATTTATTTTATTATATATATATATATATATATATAATAATATATGTATCATATTTATAAATATGTTGATTTATATAAATTTGACGCGGGTTGGTTTTTTTGTCGCCGTATCTAATTATAAGATACAATCTTTTAGAACAATTGTTCTTTTATTATCAATTAGAAAACTCTAACTCCAAATTTCAAACACTAAGATATTCACTAGTTACAAAAATTAACTATGGTTGATCTATATTTTTTTTTAAGATAGAAAGTTGTAGAGTTCAATTTCGAAACAAATAGACCTGCATAAAGCATAATTTTTTATTTTGCTTTACGGATCAAACCGTAACAACATATGCTCTCAAGTTCACTAATACATGTCGTAATCAATACATCTAATAGTCTCTGTATAGTTCGGAAAAGCTCAAACTAAAACCCGATCAAACCATTACAACATAGCCTCTCGAGTTCACTAATAATAGATGTCCTAATTAATATAACTTCTATTTTTTTATGTTATAATAGTACTTCAAAGTGTTGACAAAAATAATATGTAAGACTCACTTAAACAAATAAACAACTTTTATATAAATGGAAAATGAAGATATATTACAACATTATTTTACAACTTCCACTACACAAAAAATATTTGTTGGATAATAATCAGGACACCGTAGGGGTTAAATCGTGGCTACACCAATGCTTTAGAGAGAGAAAGAGAAACATATTTAGATATTTCAAAACAACTCCTAAATTTAGAAAAGAAAATACAAATGTCTTTAATTTAATCAGTGAAGTTAACCGCGGAGAGACACAAGATTAACTTGTTATTCCAGAAGCACATGTTTCGGTGGTAAATAATCCACAACCTGAAGTTGAAGCACAATCTTCAAATTGGGAACATTTGGAGGCTGGTCTAGGAGAAATAGATCAAATCTCTAGCTTTCATCCAGATCTTCAAGACTCGGTAAGAAGAGCTTACCTTTTAAGGGGTCTAACACAACCTCGTAAAGAGAAATATCCTTATATCGAAGTTACTTAGAATATACTAAACATAATAACTCTGTCCATTGTTGGCTTTGCTTTTACCTGTAGCAACGGCGAGTGTTGGGCGAGTTTTCTCGAGTTTGAATTATGTGACGAAGGAGTTGAAAATAGATTGAGCTGGCTTAATGATTGTTTGGTAATATTTGTGGCGCGATTAGTAACATAACTACCCTCCAACATTTTCAAACTATGAATAAGAGAAAAATACAAGTGAAATTAACTTAGATTTATGTTTTTATTTTAGTTTTTTTAATCACATTTTAGTTACTTGTGTAAAGTATATTATAACAACGAAAACTTAATGTTTATGATTTCAATATAAACCATGTTTGTTATAACTTCTGTATCTTATTTTAATTTATTTGATAATAATCAAAAGCTCCAGGACACCATTATGTTTCGATCCTGGCTACGCCACTAACTATATACCGAATACATCTATGGAAAGATATAAATTCCATATCCTCCAATCACAACAACACCCGCTACATATAAAATTGAAAACTTAACCCATTAGAAACGTTTATAGATTTATTATAATGATTTGTGGAGGGGGATTCATGAAAAAAATAAAAATTATCGGTAATTTATATAGAGTGAAAAACACAAATAATAAAAATATCAAAAGTTAAAAATTGGCAAAATACTTTTATAAATATTTGGTTTTATCGTCTACGATTTAACAACGAAAAGATAACCGGTCATAAATTAAATTATAAAATATGGGTCTTAAATAAATGGAAATTAATGTTGCATTTATTGATAATATGTGTCAATTAATATCGGATTCGGTCGCCCTAAATTCGAACATGACATTCATATTCCATTGATACATTAATATTCATAACAATGACAATGTAATTTTTTTTAAATTGAGATATGAACACTGGTGTGGTTTATTTTCGTCTGAGGGTAAGTTTGTAATTTTTGTTTAGAGTTTTGTGGAATTTTGAGAGTATTTAATGTTTGGGTAGAGTGTAGAGAGAGAATTAAGCTGTCTAGTTGTATTTAATTTTCATTACCCTCATTTAATGTTGGTGGTTGGATATTTATACCTTTATATGTGGGCCACATGGGCTTTCGGGTCGTGTTTAAATGGATTTGGGTCGAGTTTAAAGACCCATTAGTTCTAAGTAAGTAAATATGCAGCTTAGTCAAAAAGTGATTATGTTTTAAATACTTTAGTCTTGTTTGTATAGTTCAGTGGATGATAGTTGTCCGAAGTGCCCCTGTCCGGTGAAATGGACATTGTCCGAATTGACCCTGTCCGGTTCCCATAAAGTGTGGTGACAGAATCCGGACTCATCAAACACGTCACTCAATGTCAACTAGATGCGTCGGTATCATTATGAGTGTCGACATTTTCAAAACCCAAAATTCCCAACTTTGTTTTTTAATCAAAATTAATTATAAAATACGTAAAAGATGAAATATATCCTTTTATTTTTTATTCAACGTCCTATTTTGAACTCTATTACATTGTTAATCTATTTTCCTATTTTATTTTTGTAAATTTTTTATATGATTTTCTAGGGCTTTTTTAAAATTTCTTATATGTAAATTATAGTTTGGATTTTGAATTCTTAGATTATGCGTTAGTTATATTTATGACGATCGATGGACTAAAAACCATGATTTGTTGGCTTTGTTTTGGATATATGGTCACTCACCATGTACATTTAACTAGATGTCGCCCACACATTTTTTTTGTTTTTTTTAGTAAGTGTTTCTTCCAAATATCAAACATAAAAATGCTAGGTGATAATGAGACCTAATGTTGTTAGAATGATATTCGGCTATAATGAGACCTGATTTTGATAGAACGAGACCTCCACTAGTTATAAATTTTTCACTATATAAAAAACTATTTGTTCGTACATCTACCATTTTCTCTCTACCCCACCCTTAACTCTCTCAAAATACCAATTTTAACAATCCAAGATTTTGCAAATCGGACTACACAACATCGCTAAGGTATGTATTAATAACTTATTAATTTAATTTGTTTCAAATTTCGTTAAGTTAGGTCTAGATCTTCGCTTTGGTAGTTTATTCTGCTTGATTTGGGATAACATGCAGGAGGCTGGATCTTTGAACCCTCCATGGTTGTTCGTACGAAATTGAGCACATATCACGCGACGAACAGCCAGAATCGCACAACCTAGGTGCGCAATTTATTCTTCGCACAATAAGTGCGCTTTGCACGAAATGGAATTGTCACTTGTGCGCAATCGCACACAATACCTACACGATTTTACCCAAAATTGTGCAAGCAATGCGCGCGAAAATTATTGTTCTATTTTTTATGTAATACCTTCCATTCATTATATTATTACGTATCAAAGTGTAATACATATTAGTGTGTTTTTGAATTGTTTGAGTTGATGTTTTGTATAAACAAATATGTTCGGTCAGGATCGAACCATGAGACGACTAACGATGATCATACTCAACAGTGTGGACCTAGTTCAAGGTTTGTTGGGGTTAAGCGACGCAGTCGTATGTCTGTGTTCAACGCCAACGCGTTATTGGTAGTAAAAATATGTGTGTAATCGGTCATTAAACATAGTGGTTGTTCTGGATCCAACAATATACATTAAATTATATCAAAATCTACATAAATCGGACTAGTTATATCAACTTTACGTAATTCACGCATAATTATGCATAACATTTTCCAAAATATACGTAATGCACGATTTTGTCACATCTTGCGCAACCTAGGTACGTGAGATATTGAAAACAGTCGTGCAGTACCCATGCAAAACACTCATAACCTAAAAAATTAAAAAGTTTACATCGACTTGTATTTCTATATGATCTACTTATGGCTCATCCACATCCGGTGAAAATTTTTGAATGTTTAAACTGGACTCGTGATCCAAATCGCTCAAGTCTATAATTTAGTAAAATATTGTTAGGATTTAGGTACGTGTTTTTTTGTTTAATTTTAGTGTTGGATAGTTGGCATTGATAATAAGTAACTTAATTTCTCGATATTTGGATTGAATTTAAGGTTTTTTTTAAGATTTTTTTTTAAAGTAGGGGTATTTTAATCATTTTAAATTATCAAAAAAAATTAAAAATCTCAATTCTAATATAATGCAATCTCCATGTAGCATGGTCTAACTACCATTTATCCTCACTTTAACTACTTATACTCTTTAGTTTTAATTTTTATTATTTAATTATTAAAAATTATCATTTAATCTTAGTTTTTTACGTATTATCCTAATAACTATATTCTTATTTTTAAGATTTTACTCTAATATTTGTATGAATTGGATGCCTCTATAAAAAGACCGGACCTGAACCGGTGAAAATTCATCTCCTTCTATTCTACATTCGTGTTTTTTATTGAAATCTTAGTTCCCAAATGTCAATTTTCCGATTCGGTTGTGATTCTAGTGTTTATGTTCGGGCTCTAATGCATCTATGATACCGAAGAAAAATATAAATCAATGCACGATCTTACCACTAAGCTTGCAAAGATGATTTATGGAAGTAATTTGTAGTTGTCCTTCACATGTTGAGAATAGAGGAGGAAAGTTAGGACAATAATTAATTAAACTTGAAATATATTAATTTATTTATTTATTTAATTAATTAATTGGTCAAAATATTTTAATAAAATATTAATGTGTTTTTTACATAATATTTATTATTCAATTGAAAATATATTATTCAATATAGGAAAAATATGTTTAGATTTGATTTTATATTTTGAAGAAAATATTATATTAAATATATATATGAAACGTAGGAGATCAAGATATTAAGAAAATAAAATAAAAAAATACTTTTGTTCTCTCCAATCTTTCTCTTTTTTCTTCAAAAATATCCCATTAAAGTCTACAATTGGTATCAGAGCTTTGTTCGATCAAGATGAACAACTCAATTCATATCTCTTTTGTTCCTCAATTAACAAAAGAGATTTATAATAAATGGAGTACTCAAATGAAGGCTCTACTAGGATCTCAAGAAGAATGGGAAATTTTTGAAAAATGCTACAACGAAGTAAAATATAAAGTAAAGATGTCGAAGAAGAAAAATTAACACCAACACAAAAAGAAGATCTAAGAAAATCAAGAAAGAAAGATAAGAAAGCATTGTTTTGGATATATCAAGGAGTCCAATCATATGAAGCAGCTTGGAAAAAAATCGCTTGTGCCACTTCAGCAAAACAAGCATGGAAAATTTTGGAGAAATCTTTCAAATGAGATGAAAAGGTAAAAAGAATTCGATTACAAACTCTTAGAGGAGAATTTGAAAGTTTGTAAAAAATAGTGTATGAATTTGTTTCTGATTATTGTTCACGAGTATTGTCCATTGTGAACCAATTAAAAATAAATGGGGAAATATTGGATGATATCCGTGTAATTGAAAAAATTCTCCGCTCTTTGGATTCTCTTTGGATTCAAGATTTGACTATATTGTGGTTGTAATTGAAGAATCTAAGGATTTAAACATCATGACGATTGATGAATTAACTGGCTCATTGACCGCTCATGAGGAAAGATCAAATAAGAAAAGGAAAGAAATAATATTACATCAAGCACTACAGTCAAACTTGTCTCTAAATGAAAAGAAAGAATATTCCATGAATCAGAGGGAAAAAGATTATGGTCGTTCTGCAAGAGAATGGAATAGAACAAATAAAAATCAGAATTTTAGAGGCTCACAAAGAGGACGCGGAAATCAAAGAGGAAGAGGCTCCAATAATTATGGAAGGGGTCATTATGAAAATCAATGGAAAGAAACAAACCAAAATCAGAACTTTAGAGGTCCGCAAAAAGGACGTGGATGTGGAAATCAAAGAGGAATATGTCGTGGTTATATTGAGTGTTTTTATTGTCACAAGCCTGGTCACATGGAAAGCGATTGGTGGTACAATGAAAAAGAAAAATACGAAGATAATATGGTGAAAAATAGTAAAAAACTTTATTGTTTGTGACTCATGGTGGAGAGACTGGCGATTTATGGTATATAGATAGTGGTGGTAGCAAACATATGACAGGTAACAAAACATTATTTTCAAAATTATTTGAAGCTGATAGTGGAGAAGTAGAAGTAGGAGATGAAAAATCATACAAAATTAAAGGTGTTGGTGAATTCGAATTTAAAACAAAGCAAGGTAAGATTGAGAAAATGTCTACTGTTTATTTTGTTCTTGGAGCATCTACTGAATAAGGGGTATGATATTCACTTTCGTGACATGGCATGTTACTTATCATTGAATAATATGGTTGTTGCTAAAGTTGTAGTAGCACGAAATAATCTTTTCTCACTCACTCTCCAAAATCAGAATATGTCTTGCTCGATTAGTTCTCATGAAGCAGTTGCAAAATTATGGCATGATCGTTTTGGATATTTGAATTATAAAAATTTGGAGATGCTTTAAAGAAAGATGATGGTCATGGGTGTCGTCTCGGTGATGTATGTGAAACTTGTCAGTTTGGAAAGCAACATAAAATTTCGTTTCCGTCTAAATCATCGTGGAAAGCAAAAAAACCACTGCAACTTATTCATTCAGATCTTTGTGGTCCAATGACAGTTCTATCTTTTGGAGGTAATCTTTATTTTATATCTTTCATTGATGATTACTCACGAAAGGTTTGGGTGTATTGTGTCAAAGAAAAATCAGAGGCATTTTAAAAATTCAAAGAATTTAAAGCAGAAGTGGAGAAATTTACTGGATTAAAAATCAATAGCTTACGGACAGATCGTGGAGGTGAGTATTTTTTTCAAAATAATTTGAGATATATTACAGAGACAGCAGCATTCGGCATGAGATGACAGACCGTTATACGCCTCAGCAAAATGGTGTATCTAAAAGAAAAAACGGAACAATAATGGAGATGGCTAGACCTCTTCTTAAAAAGAAGAGGTTATCAATAGGGTTTTGGGCTGAAGCTGTTGTCTGCGCAGTTTCTCTTATTAGCAGATCACCAACAACAAACTTGGAAAATTGCACGCCATATAAGATGTGGTATGGTAGAAAGCCTAATGTTCATTATTTAAGAATATTTGAGAGTTTTGCATACTCTCATATTTCGGATGTAATGAGAAGCAAGTTAGAAGACAAGTCAAAACAATGCATCTACATTGGTTTTTAGTGAAAGAAGTAAGGCATACAAGCTATATAATCCGGTAACAAAAAAATTGTGATAAGTCGAGATGTCTCGTTTGAAGAAAATTCATTTTTTAAAGAGATGACAGCTGAGAACGAACCTTTGCAAATTTTTCCACTTGAACTTGAAGAAAAAGAAGAGGCAGATTTTGAAAGTGCTGAAAATAATACTCCAACAAGAAGCCTTCCTACTTTCCCAAATTTTTCATCAAGTTTTTCATCTAGTCCGGTCAGAAAAATGAGAAGTATTCAAAAACTAAATGATGTAACTGATGAAAATGTGGAACACGATGCTGTATTTTTTGCTTTCTTTGCAGGAGAAATTCCAATTTCGTTTGATGATGAATATCAAGAAAAAGTATGGAGGAAAGCCATGAACGAAGAGATTGTCTCAATTGAAAATAATGATACATGGGAGCTTATAGATTTATCGCCGCACAAGAGTTCTATTGGAGTCAAATGGGTGTACAAGACAATTATGAATCCAAATGGTTCTATCAATAAATACAAGGCAAGGCTAGTTCCAAAAGGATACAAGCAAAAAGAAGGAGAAGATTTTACAGAGGTATTTTCTCCCGTTTCTAGACTTGAAACAGTTCGGTTACTCATATCTCTTGCTGCTCAAAATAATTGGAAGATGTTCCAAATAGATGTAAAGTCCGCATTCTTGAATGATGTTCTCAAAGAATAAGTCTATGTTGACCAACCCCCTGGGCTTATCAAGAAATGAGAAGAAGAAAATGTTTACAAGCTAATGAAAGCATTGTATGGGTTGAAACAATCACCCCAAGCCTCGTACAGCCGTATGAATTCTTATTTTGAAAAATACGGATTCCAAAAATGTCCATATGAACATACTCTCTACATCAAAAGTGACTTCCAAGTAAGATTTATGGTGGTTAGTCTCTATGTCGACGATCTTGTTTTTACAGGAAACAATGTAAAAATGTTGACAGAAAGGAATTGAAATTCATCAATCTAAGAAAGGAATTTTTATTTCACAAGATAGTTATGCAAAAGAAGTTTTAAAAAATTCAAGTTAGAAGTTGTTAATCCAGTCACTACTCCATGCATCACAGGTCTGAAGTTATCTAAATAAGGTGAAGGAAAACTTGTTAATTCAACCATGTTCCAAAGTCTGGTTGGAAATCTGATGTATCTAACTTCGACAAGGCCTGACATTGTGTATGCTGTTAGTTTGATAAGTGGATTCATGGAAAAACCTTATTCTAATCACTAGGAGGCTGCTAAAAGAATATTGCGACTAATACAGAAGTTAATCTTATTGGTTATACAGATAATGATTTAGCAGAAAGCATTGATGATAGCAAAAGCACTTCTGGATATGTGTTTCACCTTGGTAGCGGTGCAGTTTCATGGAGCTCAAAGAAACAATCAGTTGTGACGCTTTTGACTACAGAATTAGAATATATTGCTGCATCTTATGCAGAATGTCAATTGATTTGGTTGCGCAGAGTTTTAGAAAGTCTAAAAAAGAAAGCAGGTCAAGTCAACCATTTTATTTGTGACAATAATTCTACTATTTCAGTCACAGAGGATCCAGTTGTCATGGAAGAACAAAACACATCCGGATTCGATATCATTTTTTAAGGGAGCTTGTGAATAATGGTAATGGCCGATATCTTCACAAAACCACAAAATACACAAGTCTTCAAAAGGAATGTTGAAAGTTTGTGAATCAAGAGCAAGCTTAATTTAAAGTAGGCATTGTTAGGAAAATAATTAATTAAGCTTGAAATATATTAATTAATTAATTGGTCAATATACTTTCTTAATATATTAATGTGTTTTTTTAATAATATATATTATTCAATTGAGAATATACTATCAATTGCAAATATTATTTAATTGGAAATATATTATTCAATATTAAGAAAAATATGTTTAGATTTGATTTTATATTTTGAAGAAAATATTATATTAGTAAAATATATTATTATGTCATTAATTATATATATATATATATATATATATATATATATATATATATAAAAGATCAAGATATTAAAAAAGAAAAAAAAAACTTTTGTTCTCTCCGATCTTTTTTGTTTTTCAAAACTATCTCATTAAAGTCTAAAAAAACTTCTTATATAAAACATAGTTTTTATTAACTCTTAAGTTATCAGTGACAACTATTTCGAGTAGTCTTATAATTTATATATTCTTGAACTTTGGCGTTGATACCGCTGCTATTTTGTTGTTTGTGTTCAATTTTGACCACGAGCGGAAAAAAACTGAAGCATTTATTGGATCAAAGAGAATTCTTTAGGTGTATTGAAACATCAAATTTCCATTATGGTAGCTCTTGTAAGTTTTGTTTTTCATGTTTTGTTTTTTTTTTTTTTTTTTTTTCTCGGAGGGAACCCGTAGCCGCTACTCAGAGTGCAATGAGTGCGCACAGGGTAAACCCTCAGTTTGACGCGATAGCCTGCAAACCAACGCCAGAAGGTAAACCACACAAGGTGACAGGCTCAGCCGAGAAAGCGTATGTAGAGGGACTCGAACTCATGACCTTTTGGTTATAAGAATGCCATACTCAACCAACTCGGCTACCCCTGTTTAAACTAGAACTTGTCTTTTGTATCTCCAAAATATGAGGCCGTGATATGGCCACAAAAGTTGATGGTTTTGATCAGCCTTGACTCTTTAAAACACATGGTTTAGTTAAAAACGACAGTTATTATTTTAAGAATAGTCTTTTAAGAATGAAATTATGTTGCCTTCTTTTGGTGAGCTTGAATTTCCGGTATAAGCAACATCTGAGTATTTGACATGTTTTCTATACAAAGCCATGCACAAAAGTATTTTTTTTTAAGGTTCAAAAGAGTGCCACAAAAGTGTGAGAAATACTTTTCGGATTTCTTGTCTAACTTATTAAACAACGACGTTATTTAATTATGTAATAATGCTGAAAAAATACTTACAGGATGTAGACATTCTTTGATCTTCAGATACCGAACTTGCAGCAGATGATCTTTGAATCATTTGCTAGGTTATGATCTTCTAAGAGATGGCAACCAAAACCTAACGATTGATTCGGAAGGAAAAACTAATCTGTTTTTCATAAAGGCCCTCTTCTCTCGGTATTTTATACCATCTTTTTCTAAAATTGAAACTCACCTTTATATAAAAAACTGAAGTGAGAAAACGATTCTTCCCATTTAACTGTTTGTAACTTCCAGACAGTTACTTAATGAAGACCAGTCCTTATTAAATTTGCACCCTTAGGGACCATAACCCGGTGTTATTTTGTTTTACAAAATAACCCTAAAAGTTTACGTTTTGCTTAAGTTGTTTATTTCTGAATCCAATCCTTCACATTATTCAGAATTAAACTTGGTATCTATACAATCACCTTCATGATACATATTTCATCTCTAGTTCGTTCATTTCTTTATGATTACTTTTATTGGGCTAATATTAACAATAGTCTGATACATCGATAAAACATGTGATGGTCCAACTCAATGGAAAAAATCTAACTATCTCCCACTTGGATCATCACATGCTACTATAAGGTGCATGCACTTAATGAAAGTTCTTAATTTATATCGTCACATAGATAACCTTAACAATCTTGTAAATAACCATTAACGATATAGGACTAAAGTCATCATCAATGCATTTCAAGCCGCAAATAGATGCATCAATAATCACGATATCGCAACAATCAACTACATGGATCTATCATGGTGCATAGCATAAGAATAATATAAAATGTAATCTTACATATCTATTCTTAATTGGTCCCACCTAATTGGAGGTCTACTTACAGCATAGTACGGATAATCAAGAGAACACTTAAAACTTATATATAAATATGTTTACATTAATGACCTTAAGTTCGCGATTATCATAATACAAACAAATTTAATAGTTTAATACAAACTCCTACTGAAACTAACAATCCTCAAAGTACACAATACCTATGTTAACGGTGTGTTCAATAAAAGCTTTAGGCACTAAAGCCTTCGTAAAAGGATCTGCTAACATCGAGTTTGTCCCTATGTGCTCCACACTGATTTGACCATTCTGTACTCTCTCTTTAACAGACACAAACTTGATATCTACATGTTTGGACTTAACCGAGCTCTTGTTACTGTTTGAATACTTAACTGCCGATTTATTGTCACAATATAATCTAAGGGGTCTTTCTATCCCCTCTACGATTCGCAATCCCGTGACAAAATTTCGCAGCCAAAACGCATGATTGGATGCCTCGAAACAAGAAACAAATTCCGCAGCCATAATGGAAGATACAATGAGTGTTTGTTTAACACTTTTCCATGATATTGCACCTCCCACTAAAAGGAATATAATTCCTGAGGTTGAACAACGAGAATTCTCACATCCAGCGAAATCCGAGTTAGAATACCCTATGACCTCCAATTTATCCGACTTTTTATATGTTAACGTGTGATGTTTTGTTTGTTGTAAATACCAGAGAACTCTTTTGACTGCTTTCTAGTGTTCCATACCCAGATTACTTACGTATCTCCCTAACACACCCACCACAAAAGCAATATCCGATCGTGTACAAAGTTGAGCATACATCAGACTTCCAACAGCTGAAGCATATGGAACCTTTTGCATTTTCTCAATCTCAAGTTTTGTCTTTGAGCATTGATTAAGGCTAAATTTTTCACCTTTTGATATAGGGGTTTCCTTTCCTTTGCTGTTAGTTATCCCGTAATGTTGTAACATACTCTCAGTATACGCCTTTTGGGATAAACTCAAAATTCCATGGGATCGATTCCTATGAATTTGAATTCCTAACACAAATGATGCCTCACCAAGATCTTTCATATCGAATTTGTCCGAAAGAAATATCTTGGTCGTATGTAACAATTGCTTATCGTTTGTGGCCAATAATATGTCATCAACATACAACACTAGAAATATGAATTTACTCCCACTAAACTTTTGATACATACAATCCTCCACTGAATTTTCTCGAAACCAAATGAGATAATAACTTCAAGGAATTTGTGATACAACTGTTGAGACGCTTGCTTGAGACCATAAATAGATTTTTTTTATTTTGCATACCGTCGAATTTGGATCACCGGAGACAAATTTTTCAGGTTGCAACATATAGATTATTTCCTCAATGTGTTCATCAAAAAAGCAGTCTTTACATCCATTTGATGGAGCTCAAGGTCGAAGTGTGCAACTAACACCATGATTGTCCGAAAAAAATCTTTCGATGAAACTGGAGAGAAGGTCTCTTTAAATTCAATACCTTCACGTTAAGTAAAACTCTTAGCTACAAGTCGCGTTTTATGCCTCTCCATATTACCCTTAGAATCCCGTTTGGTTTTAAAAATCCATTTACAACAAATCGGCTTCTTTCATTCAGGTAATGGAACAAGCTCCCATACCACGTTATCATGCATTGATTTAAAATTTTCGTTCATTGCTTTAATCCACAATTGAGAATCAGAACTTTTCATGGCTTCACAAACACTTAAAGGATCGTTTTCTGTTGAACCATAAAATTCTTCATGTTATTGAAGATACAATATATAGTCTGAAGATATAGCGCTCTTTCTTACTCTAGTATATCTACGCAAAGGCATAATTTCTTCATTTTTCACTTAAAATTCTTGAGGAGGTAGAGTTTGTTATTCTTTAAAAACTTCATTTTGCTCCATTGGAACAACTTCATTTTGTTCAATTTGGACAACATCCATAGGAGGAAGATTAACATCATCTTGAGTATCTATATGTTCTAACGAATCTGAAGTGATGATTGGCCTTCTAAGTACCATATCATCATCTGACACTATAGTATCATTGTTAGAACCTTCGTGAATCTCTATTGATTCTTCCTCGAAAATAAATGTTCGTTACTAAATTCTTCCCCCCAAACTCTATATTCTCAAATAATTTAGTTGTACCCGTCTCAAATATATTCTTTGTAGAAGGATCATAAAACTTAAAACCCCTACTGTGCTCGGGATATCCGATGAAATAACTACTAACCATTTTGGAGTCCAATTTATTTTCATTCGGCCTATAAGGCTTTGCTTTAGCTGGACATCCCCAAACATGTAAATATTTTAACCTAGGTTTACGCCCAATCCAAAGTTTATACAGTGTCTTAGAAGTTACTTTCTTCGGAACTCTATTAAGTAGGTAGGTTGCACATTTTATTGCTTCCCCCCAGAGTGATATAAGTAATATTGAATGAGTAGTCATACTTCTTACCATATCCTTCAATGTACGGTTCCATCTCTCATATAATCCATTCATACTGAGAGAACTCGGCATCGTATACTGAGGGACTATCCCACACTTCTCTAGGAACTTTGCAAACGGTCCATGAGGTTGTTCACCTGAACCGTCATATCTCCCGTAGTATTCACCACCACGGTCCGATCTGACGCGCTTAATGTCTTTACCAAGTTGTTTTTCAACTTTGGTCTTAAAGACTTTGAACTTGTTGATGGCCTCTGATTTTCCGTGAATAAGATATAGATATCCATATCTTGAAAACTCGTAAATGAAAAAGACAAAATATCATTGTTCGTTCCATGATGTTGTAGGGAACGGACCGTAGATGTCTGTATGTATCAAATCCAAATCCCTTTTGCTCTGTATGCATCTAATCGTTTCACTTTGGTTTGTTTTCCTTTTATACATTCAACGCAAACTTTGAAGTCCGAAAAATCCAGTTCACTTAATAAACCTTCTGAAATAAGCTTTTCAATTCTATTTCTAGAAATGTGACCTAATCGTTTGTGCAAAAGTTTTACTGAATCTTCGAGTTTAAAATTTAGTTTTCCAGGTACGTCTACATTCATTATCTCTTTGTGATCCTTTAAATTATTCAATAAATACAAGTTATCATTTGCTATTAACTTTCCAGAACCAACAACATCACCATGTAAATAAAGACATAAACTTTTATTTTTTAATAGATAATAATAACTTAATTTGTCCAACAACGGAAAGGAAATTAGGTTCATTGTAAAAGAAGGTACATACAATACGTCTTTTAAATACAAAAAATGTCCACTGGTAAGCAACAAATGAAAATCACAAATAGAATGAACTAAACACGAACTACCATCAGTAGTATAGATGGATGTTTCACCATCACTCATGCTTCGGTTCTTATCATACCCTGCAAAGAAATACAAACATGAGTTGTTGTTTCTGTATCAACCCACTTAGTATTTCTCATAACTAAAACTAAATTGATCTGAGAATAGACCATAGAAGTGAAAATACCTTTGGCTTTTATCATAGCCCTCCATTTTTCACATTCTTTCTTAAAGTGCCCCGATTTCTTACAATAGAAGCAACGCCCTTTACAAGACGTACCCTTATGCTTCTTTTGTCCCGAACTGGATGCATGTGCGTCTGAACCTTCATACTTTCTCTTAATTCCCTTATCCACTTGAGCTTTCACCATTTGCACTTCTGGATATTCTAGCTTCATCTTTTCCTACTCTTGTGCTGCGTGAGAGATGAGCTTGTTGAGAGTCCATTTCTCGCGCTGACAGTTATAAGAAGTTTCGAAGTTCTTATACTGAGGAGGGAAAGAGTGAAAATAAAATATTACCACAACATCTTCTGGAAGATCAATCTTAAGTGCTTTCAATTTGGAAGCGATGTTTGATATTTCCAAGATGTGCTCACGAACAGTCTTTTTGCTATGATATTTTATAAAGGCAAGCTTAATAAGCAGCATATTAATCTCTACTTTATCGTTCTTGGCAAAACATTTCTCTACCTCTTCGAGAAACATTTTCACATTGGTGATCCCAGGTGGAACTGCACTACCAGAATGCTAATGTAATTGCTTGTTTCATGATCCCTAGACTTATCATGTTCGACTTTTCCCACGCTTCTGACTCTTTTTTCTCCGTAGGAGAAGTGTCATCAGTCAGAGGTTTAGGTTTATCGACCCTTAATGCTAAGTCGTAATCATGTCACTTCAATTGCAACAACATATCTTATTTCCACAACTCAAAGTTTCTCCCATTAAGTATGGATGCCTTTTTGTCTTCCGGGTGATAGAGATACGAGTTTGCTAACATAAAAAATAACAAACAACAAATAGCTAAAAAAATCACTTAACATATAATCTCCATAGTATTTAACAAATAAACATAGCATAATAAATCATACTCTTACAACATCAATATGATACCTTTGGACAAGCATATTAATTTGTATATGTATGAGTTTTAGCATAATTAATGTTGATCTTACCAATTGACTTAATTAAGAAAATCTTCTTTTGGGCCAATTTTTCTAGTTCAATTTTCTTAATGACCAATTCACAAATAATTATCTCGTGTCTAAGATTAATTATGTCAAACATTAACCTTCATTTGGACCGATTAAAGTTTACATACTTGTCAATCAGAGACTTGTCAAAACTCTAAAATAATTATTTCACCAATAGAGATCACTTTTGTGATATATTGGATCATTAATAATTTATCTAAGTTCGGAAAATACTATACGACTACCTTACTTAATGTCCAAACTATTCCGTAGTCTGAATATAAATTTAATCGAATTAAATTTACATCTTAAATATATTATATTATAATATATTTTTAATTATATAGTATAATATAATACTATAATATATATAATTTTATTGCTACCTATTGTTCGATAGTTACCTTACATGGCAGTTAATTCATGTAACTAAAGTCTTAAATACAGCCGTTAAAAAGAACGGTTATAACTGTTATACCACTTTACACCACGTCACATCACACATAGACGCGTCTTTAATTACCTACGTCTTCAGGATGACGACGGATATAATTACTTTACAACTTTGCGCGTTCTTTAGGCTAAACAGTTTTATAATATAAAACTGCATATGAAGTTGATGGTTACTTTCTACCAAGCAGATTTAAAGGTTAATATTTCGTCTAAATAACTCGATAGTTTACTTGAAAAATGTGTTATTCCTTTATGAACTAAAACTGGTATTATTTATAATATAACAACAATATATAATATAATAACAATTTATTTGTAGATTAACTCCAACATTAATTACTTGCAAAGTTTACTTTGTTTTAGTACCTTAGACATTCAAATAAGTAGTTTGGACGGGTATTTAATATATACTTACAATATGCAGTATTTTTCAATTATATATATAACTAAAAAGCAAACATTGAATCCTGATAAGCTTTTCAAATGTATAAACAATTGAAAAGCAAACATCGAATCCTAATTGAATCAGTTTCAATATCAGTCTGATTACAGTTAAGGTCATCTAATAAGGCTATAGCTTCAGCCATAAGGGGAGTAAGTTTACCATATAGACATGTGAGTTATAGTCATGTAATTGTATATTTGTAAGTTGAAAATTCTTGCAAAATGTTTCCATATAGACCAAGAAAACTCGCAAGCAATAAATAAGTGGTTAGGAGATTCATAGTTCATACAAAATTGACATTTAGAAGAAAGAGACATATGTTTCTTCTGCATTATAGTGTTAATAGGGATAAAATTTTGAATCAACTTCCAGTGTAAGAATGAGTGCTTTCTGAGAGTGAGAGAGTTCTAGATTCTACTAAAAATATTGGATTTGTTGGTGTTTAATGTCTAATATGGTCCCATGTATCCTTTAATGTGAATTTACCACATTTGGATAGGTTCCATATTAAGATATCATCACAATCAGGCATAACAATACAGGTCGTGATTATGTCCATGCCACTAGTAGGTAGCAAGTCTTTAACACTATTAAGGTTCCAAGTATTATTAGACCAGTATGAATCAACCATTTCAAATTTGAACCATCTGTTATCAGTCTTGTCATCAAGATTTAACAAAGGTTTATGGTTAGACCAGTTGTCTAGCCAAAAATCAATTATGCCTGAGCCAAGTTTCCAGCTGATATGAGGGTCTGCATACTGTTTAATGTTGGCAAGTCTTTTCCAAACCGTAGAGCCAGATTTATTGTATGATATCTGTAAAGGATGAAGATTTTTATAGTATATATTTTGCATGAGATTTACCCAAATAGATTTGTTATTTCTGAAATTGATCTACATTTTGAAAGATAAGGAGTCTTGAATATCATAAAGTTTTATGATATTGAGACCTCATTCCTTGAAGAGTTTACAAACATAGCTCTATCTACACCAGTGGATGTTTTTGTCAGTATTAGTAGAACCTCATAAAAATCTGTTGAATTTTTTTTCGATTTTATCTAAAACACATTTAAGAACAGATGTTATAAGAGTTAACCTCCCTGCAAAAGATAGGTGAGTAGATTCCCAGTCTTTCATCTTGTTGTTCATTTTACTGAGAAGTTTTGAGTAATTTCTTACTTTGTTGATTGTGTTGATGGTGATACCCAGATATTCAGTAGGTAAAAGTACTAGTATTAAAACCAATCTTAGTAGTAATAACATTGATCTTAAGAGGATTCATTCTAGATGCAGTGATAAAAAAAAATTGTTTTTGTTGATCACTTGGCCTGACACATCTTGATAATTCTAAAGAAAATTGCTAAGAGAGACTAAATTAGATTCTTTGTTGTTAGTAAAAAGAAGGATATTATCTGCAACGGTTAATCTAGGGATGGACATGCTCCTTATGACTCTAAATTTCATGGTTTTATTAGATTCAAAAAGCTTATTAATGTCTTTTAATAAGACTTCTTCTGCAATGATAAAGAGGCTTGGTGAGAGGGGGTCCCCTTGCCTCAACCTCTTAAAAAATTTTAAAAAAACTATGGCCTCGCCATTTACAATTATAGAGACATTGACAGAAAATATCATTTTCTTAATGAGACTTATGAACCTTTTTTAGAAACCAAATTTGCTAAGCACTTTAATGATAAAATAGTGGGTCATTTTGTCAAAAGCCTTGCACATATCGAGTTATATTAATATGTTCATGTCTTTGACATTTCTGTTTAAATCATGTAAAAGTTCCTTGGCAATTAAAATGTTCTCTTGAATGCAATTTCCAGGAATAAATCCACCCTGAGTATTGGATATGATCCTGGAAAGAATTCTAGTTAGCCTATTATTCAGAATTTTGGACATAATTCTATTTAATAGAGAATACGGGCTTATAGGCCTGCTGTAGTCTTCCCATCTAGTAGGATTTCCAGACTTAGGAATCAAGCATATTCCAGTGGAAAGAATTTATTTAGGAAGATTGTTTCTCGGGATGAAATGATGCATAGCTTTGGTGAGGTCTTTTTTAATTATGTTCCAACATGTTTTATAAAAACACTGATTGAAACCATCCATACCTGCAGCACTTGAAAATTTTAAGTTGTTGATGATGTCTCAAATCTCCTCTTCACTTGGAGGCGGTAATAATATATAAAAAATAATATATATATATATATATATATTACTAAAAGACTATCATTTTCAATAATATATAAATTTATTCTTCTACTAAATATATTTTTGAATAATATGTTTACTAATTATATTCTCTAAGTAAACTTAATTTCCAATAATATATAAATTCTTCTAGTTACTAATGTTTTCAAATATAAAATTTCAATAGTCTTTATTTTTTAGCCTAACGTCATGTAATTCATTATGTTTATCACCAAAAGCTATGTCAATTTAGAAATGACATTTCAAAAATTTCTTAATAATTTTGATAACAAAAATGAAAGTATTTTGATAAGTGGTGGCGATGATTGATTATGTTATTGGAAACTAAAAAAGCTTTCAAGAATGTTTTATGGTTTGTTTTAATATTCATTTTATACTACTTAAGAATATTGTACATTGTTTGTTTTGTTAAAGATTTATATTTGTTTTTTTAGTAAAATTTAATAGTTTATAAATTAATGTATCTTTTTTTGTTTGAAATTTTATATCTTAGTTTTTATCTACATTAAAACATATATTTAGGTATGGACTAGCCCTAGGTTGATTTGGGACATTTGATCTCTTTCGATTTGATGTCATTCGAAGAATTGTTTTAGGATTATGAAAACACTACTGAATGAAACAAATATCAAACAGTAGCATATATAAATTAAAAGAAAGAGTATATCAAACACTCAAATCACCAATAATCTTCCACCGCCAAGCAAACTTGATTGAGTAGATCGATTATGAATTTTGACCGAAAATTGTAGAAATAAGATTGTTGAAGAAGATCTTGGTTCGAGAGATTATAGTAATGATTGTAGTAATTGTGTATGAGAGATTTTGAAAGAGAAATAATATTTGAGAGATGAATTAAGATATGACTCAGAAATGGAGTTTCTTCTCTATATAGTAATTGTGTATGAGAGATTTTGAAAGAGAAATAATATTTGAGAGATGAATTAAGATATGACTCAGAAATGGAGTTTTTTCTCTATAAATGGAGAAGAAACTCCAAAACAAATTGTTATCCGCTGGAAAATGGATATCAGTTTTGATCAACGACTATTTTTATTTTTAAAATGATCATAATAGATATTTGTTTCCTCAAATGGATAATCGTTATTGTCATCAAAAATCAAACTAGTCATTATGGAAAATGATATTCGTTTCCCTAACGGCCAATTTGGCTATAGACATGACGTTTCTTATTAATATATCTCACATCATCATTTTAATATTACTAAACTTCAAATTATCCTTCAAATCTTATTTTCTAAATTTATATTTCGAATGACTTCTAAAAAAAATCTAAAAAACACATGAAAACATATCTCCAAAGGATCTGCATCGAGAAGGAGAAAACACATGATAGAGTCAATGAAAGATGTATCTGAATGTATGCAAGTAGAATTTAGTAAAAATATTCAAGAAAATCTCGAAGGATACATGTTCTTAACTAGTTGGCGTCGAACAAAATCATTATAAAGTCGGTTATGTTTTTAGATAATTATGAGTTTAATGATGGGATATGTATACTCGTGTTTTTTTAGAATTAATAAAAACGGCCAAAATTACTATATAAGTGGTACTAAAAAAAGTCAAAGTTACTTTATAAAATTATTATTTTTAAAATTTTACTCTTACACTAAAATACTCTGTATATAAAAAAAAAAATTACTATGCGAAGTTACTATTTATTTATTTTTAAATCTCTTTGGCTTTTCTCTAAAACAATTTCTCTATAATTTTTACTCTTACACTAAAATACTCTGTATATAAAAAAAATTACTATGCGAAGTTACTATTTATTTTTTTTTAAATCTCTTTGGCTTTTCTCTAAAACAATTTCTCTATTTTCTCTTGATCTAAAAGTAATTTAATTTTGTTCCAATTAACTTAAAAATAATTTTGTTAGGGAATAAAGAGAATTGAGTGCAAATTGTTTCATAGAAATAATTAATGTTAAGTGCATATAGAAGAGTGAGAACTGAGTGTAAATTGAAACAACCCACAACCACAGTCATACACCCATACCCATAGCCATACATCTACATCCTTAGCAGAGAATTGTTTAGAAAATCGTTCGTTTTCTAACCTATACACCCAACCCATATACAGAGAAACAACCCTCACCTCAACCATACACCACCCATACCCCAGCTGTAAATTAGAATCAACCAAGCTTTCCAGTCAACTCACATATAGAAGCCCAAGCTTTCGAATCAACTAAGGTTGTTCCTTTCTTCGTCTATAAATCTACTCTAAGTGTTTCGTTCTTCATATTTTGGTTATATCGTAGCTTTTGGGGTTTCATTCTTCATAGGTTTGATTTTAGGATGTTTGAAGTTTGTTTTTCCATGTGGTGGCCGTTTCTGCTGGAAGTGGTGTTCCTCGCCACCGAATGGCGAAGAGCACCCGGTTTCCACCAAGTACAGACGAAAAACAGGTCTTATGCGCCACCCATACAGTGGGTGGTGTAGTTTGAGCGTCATCAAATTGGTGTTCAACTTACACCTCCCCATATGGTTAGCGCAAGGGATAAGGCTCACTCTGTCTGGCCCGAGATCTATATTTGACGTCAATTATATGGTGGGTCGGTATACATTTGGCGCCTAGAGCTACTAGCCCGTTATATAGTTGGCGTCGATCATTTCTGGTGATTGGATTTTAGCCGGACCGATTTATTTTGTTAGTTTGGTTGTTGTTTTTTTTATGTTTACGCTATCTATTAAAATAACAATTTATCATTTAGTAGTTTCAAGTAGATCTACATATTTTATGTTATGTTTTTCGATTATGGGTCCAGGTCAGGGTTCAGACAAGGATGATCAGACAAGAATGATGGTACTCGCGTAAAGGAAATATATAATCGAGCAAAAAGAAGAGACACCACCGATTGAGTCGCTTCCTCATTCATTATCATCTCCTACGTCTGACTTACAACTTCTCCTAACACTTTTACATTGTCTAACGTTGCCCTCTTCAGAGGATCCCCTTAAGTTGTGCCCTCTGCTTCATTGCCTAGATTATTCCACGACATATTTGAGTAACATGATGTCTACTACGTTTGGCAGGTAGAGGTATTTCAAGATTTATTTTTAATTGTTTAGTTTATATATATATATATATATAGTATGTTTTACTAATTCTAAATTATTATTTATAAAAGCGTGAGAAGGGGTTATACATATACTATCCCAGTCATAGGCTCTAGAGTCTGGGAGCTTAGGTAAGGTTAGAGAGGTGTTGGATGCCACGCCTTTCAGCTGGTTTATTAAGTCGTTATCATGTATATTCATCCACAGTGTGTCATCACCAAAGTTTTTTTAGCGTATCGGTGTCATGAAATGAATAGCTTTCATTTCAGTTTCGGTGAGATGACTATCACCCTCAATCATGTGCATACCATATTAAGGCTAAAGGTCCGATGTGATGTGGCTACGTTTCCGGTTATAAATAACAAGTCGCACACCATGCACGATGCTTCTTTTCTACTCGGTATTGATTATGAGACTTTTACCACTAAGATCGAGTTACGTAAAGGTATTGGGTTGGGCCTCGGTTTTTCAAAGTAAGTGGGGCGGTCTACCACGACAGCAACGCTTTCTTCGCAGATGATATGGTCCATCGGGTCGCGCGTACATATCTTCTGCATATGTTCGGTTGTAATCTCTTTGCTGATAAGCGTAACGCGTACATCAATTTTAAATACGTGTTCTTATTACAAGAATAGACAGCTTATGTGTTTGATCTGGGTGATTGGGAGTACTGGTGTAATCTATACTAGTTCTTATGTTGCGGGCGATGAGTCCGGATTTTGTTACCACTTTTGGTAAGAGCCGGACAGGATTAATTCGGACACAATCCATCTAACCGGACAAGGATGATTCGGACAACCTCCATTTACTAAACTTTCTGAACTAACTAAAGTATTAAAAACATAATCACTTCATGATTAAACTAATCACTTGTTTACTGAAAAGCTAATGGGTTTTTGAACTCGACCCGAATCCGTAAAAACACAACCCGAAAGCCCATATGGCCCAAAATAAAAAGGTTATAAATAACCAACCACCTACATTAAATAAGGGTAATAAAAATAAAATACAACCAGACAGCTCTATTCTCCCTCTACATTCTACCCAAATATTAAATACTCTCAAAATTCCACAAAACTCTAGACAAAGTTACAAAACTGCCCTCAAATGAAAATAAACCTCACCAAATTGGCGACCACAGTGGGAAAACGACGGTGCCTGAATCTAGCATTCAAAACCATCAAAAAAATCCAGTTCAGATGAATCCGTACATGCCAGAAGTACCACCAGCTTTGCTCGAAGTGGTGGGAGAGAATGATGAATACACCATCGAGGAGCGCAATAGATTAAAAGTTGAAATAGAAGCTCTAAGGGCTGAGAAGGCAAAGATGGGTGTAAAAGAGAAATCAAAGGCGTCAGTTTCTCACCATACTGACAACCCTAGAGAGCATGAGCCTTTGAAGGCACATGTGAGTACGAAGAAGACTCATGCTAGCTCCAAAAAGTCTCACCGGTCGAAACCGGTGGAGAGCTCTGATTCAGACTCAGAATCTTCCAGTAGCTCCTCGAGCGAAGATGGGGTTGAGGACTCCTTGTCATCCAGCCGTGATGAGGGCAGATCTAAAAAGAAACAAAAGTTGATTAAGAAATATTCAAGAAAAAGGGATAGGCATGGAAAGTTAAAGAAGCATATAGGCAAAGGATCGTCTCATAGCCGGAGACACATAGACCGGATGCTGGTGGATCCTTTTGCCTTCCATGATGAGCCAGGTATCTTTGCAACTCCTAATGAGGATATCGTTTTTAGTCGTGGTCGGAATTGGAGAAAATCTCCATTGTCGTCCAAGATCCTGTCCGGGAACCTTCCTAAGAGGTTTGATAGTACGAAAATGGAAAAGTACGATGGCAGTAAAGACCCGGACAACCACTTGGAACAGTTTAAAAATTTCATGATGAATTTTGATGATGACGACAAGTTGCTTTGTAGAGCATTCTCCCTATCCTTTACGGGGAGTGCCCTGAAGTGGTATAACAGCCTACCACAGGGATGCATCAGAAATTTCGATACCTTTTGGGTGGCCTTCCGGAGGCAGTTTGTTGGAAGTAAGGAGGTGAAGGGCAATGGAGACACAATTATCCATTGCGCCCAAGAACCGAACGAATCTCTAAAAAAATACATGAGTCGCTTTGTAAACACCAAAAATGGGTTGGCTGATTGCTTTGAACAAGTAGTAATAGCTTCTCTGAGGCAAGGCTTAAACCCTGGAAATTTGGCTGATTTAGTGACCAGGAAAAAGGTCATGACATGGGGAGGTCTACTGAATCAGGTTGGAAAGCAAATTAACGTGGATGAAACAAAGAAAACTAGGGTGCACAGGCAGGTGAGGTCTACCCCGGCTGCACCAAACCCAAACCAAAATCAATCTGGGAACAAGACAAGAGAGGCCGGGTAGGGTCATAACAGAGCCAAAGCTCAGTCTCAGCCAGCAGCGCCATCCCAGAGTCAACAATCAAGAAATAAGCGAGGGCCTTGGGTTCAACCGGAGTGGTTTGCAGAGTTGAAAGAAAACATAGCCACCATCTATGACAAAACAAAAGAAGAAGTACACTATAGAAGGCCGGCTACGTTGCAATCTCCTAGGGAGAGCCGTAACAATTGTTTCTGTCAGTATCATAATGATACTGGCCATACCACCGAGGATTGTATTGCTTTAAAACAAGAAGTCCATAATTTAATCGAAAGAGGAAAGTTGGGAGCATATGTTAAAAGAAGAGGAAGAAATAGGCCTGATAACGCTCATCGGGCTGGTCCAAACAACGCAGGCACATCAGCTCCGGAGGGAGCTATGGTGATAATCGAAAGATTCAATGTTGAGTCAGAGTACTTGGACCCTGACCCAACTCGAAATATAGTGGGTGCTATTGAGGAACGTTGCAAGACGGTGACCGGGCTTATTTATTAACCTTTTCGAATCACTCACAATTTTTGGAGGGGATACCATGACAACACCCACTGCTTCTTCGAGAAAGAGGCATGTTCATACTTTAGCTACCCAACTGGAGGGAGGCATGACTTCCTATCAATCGCAGATTCCATTTCCCTTCATTGTTTTTGATGAGGATGACCTGAAGGATATAGCTGGTCCTCATGAAGATGTTGTTGTCATAGGAGCATCCATCGGGGGAAACGACATAAGGCGAATTTTGGTGGACACTGGGAGTTCAGTCAATATCCTCTTTTTAACTTCCTACAAAAAGATGAAAAATCCAGCAGTAATTCAGCGTTCGAACAGGCCAATTGTGGGTTTCACTGGAAGCTCAGCAGATGTGATCGGGGAGTTCGAGGAGGAAGTTTTGTTGGGCAAAGGCCCTTTTAAGAAAATGGTTAGAATACTGTTCGTTGTGGTGGATTGTCCCACTTGTTATAATGCTATTCTAGGGAGGTCTTAGCTCCCTAAGATGCATGTAGTGGCCTCAACAGTCCACCAATGTTTGAAATATGTTGTGCAAGGGCAACTGGGAGTTGTTTGGAGCAGCCAAAAGATAGTCAGAGAGTGTTATGCAACAGCACTGGCCCCCTGGACGTTGGGGGCAGTTCGGATTAACGAAGAATAGCAATTTGAGGGGCTTTCTGGGGGCGAGGGTGAGATTGATGACCCCAGAGAGACCCCTGGATTTTTAATACCAATTGAAGAAGTCGAAACACATTCTTTACAAGAGGAAACAAATGTTAAGATAGGGTCCAAAATGAGATCAGAATTGAAGGATAAAATGTTGAAGTTCCTAAAAGACCATCAGCATGTATTTGCTTGGTGCAATACTGATGTTACCGGGGTACCAGCAGATATTATATCACATCAACTATCCATCCGAAGAGACATAGCACCTGCGGTACAAAAGAGAAGAGCTTTTTCCAAGGAAAAGGCTGATGTCATAGTTCAAGAAGTCGACAGGCTTACTAGAATGGGGCACATAAAGGAGTCTCAGTATCCTTTATGGACAGCCAATCTGGTGTTGGTGAAAAAGAAAAATGGCAAGTGGCGCATGTGTATCGATTTTACAGATCTCAACAGAGCTTGCCTGAAGGATTTATACCCGGTTCCCCGGATTGATCAGTTGGTGGATTCCACATATAGGAACAAGCTGTTATCTTTCATGGATGCCTTCTCCGGGTACAATCAAATTCAAGTAGATCTGAAGGATCAGGAACATACTACGTTTGTCACTGATAGGGGCCTTCATTGTTACAAAGTGATGTCGTTTGGGTTAAAAAAATGTCGGGGCTACTTATCAGAGGTTGGTAAACAAAGCTTTTTCTGGTCAAATTGGAAGAAACATGGAAGTATACATCGACGTCATGATGGTAAAAAGTATGGACGAAGAGCTACACTTGGCAGATCTCCAAGAAACTTTTGCTAACTTAGTAAAAGTAAATTTGAAGCTAAACCCAGAAAAGTGCGTGTTTGGGGTGCAGTCCGGAAAATTCTTGGGGTATGTAATAAGTGAACAAGGGATACAGCCTGATCCGGACCAACTTAATGCTTTATTCTAAATAGAGCTTCCTCGGAATATTAAAGAAGTACAACGATTGACTGGGAGGTTGGCTGCGTTAAGTCGATTTATTTCAAGGTCTTCGGACAGATGTGCCCCGTTTTTTCAAACTTTAAAAGGTGCAAAGGGATTCGAATGGTCTTCACAGTCCTCTCCCAAGACTTTATTTAAACCTATTGACGGAGAGATTCTTTTCATATACTTGGAATTTTCCAGTTGTGCCATAAGTGTTGTATTGGTGAGATAGGTGGATAATTATCCCCGTCCGGTGTACTACATCAGCAAGAGCTTGATAGATGCAGAAAAACGGTATCTAAATCTTGAAAATTGGCATTAGCCCTGGTGATTTCTGCAAGGAAGATGAGGCCTTATTTTCAGGCTCATCCTATTATTGTTCGGACATCCTAACCCTTGAAAAACGTTCTTCAAAAGGCAGACATTTCGAGTAGAATGACTAAGTGGTCGGTGGAACTGGGGGACTTCGATATTGATTTTGATCCTCGAACAGCAATCAAAGCCCAAGCGGTGGCAGATTTCTTAGTTGAATTTCACTCAGATAGGGATACTAAGCAAACAAAAGATGTGAAAGACAAAAAAGTCTGGGTTGTCCGGACTGATGGTGGATCAAGTACCATGGGATGTGGTGCTGAGGTGTACTTGACCTCTCCGTATGGTGATAGAATGTACCAAGCTGTTATAGCTGGTTTAAAGTTAGCTCTTATTTGTGGAGCCAAAAGGGTCAAGTTAATGAGCGATTCTCAGCTTCTTATCCATCATGCACAAGGACAATCTGAAGCCAAAAAGGAGCAGCTGGTACAATACTTACTTCTTCTTAGAGATGTGGCGCTTAAGTTCAAGAGCATAGTTTATGACCACATACTCGAACAGAAAATATACTGGCAGACTCCTTGGCAACCATAGCCTATACTGAGTCCTACCCTTGGATTCATGTGCTGGAGTCCCCATCCATTCAATTCAGTATGGGTAAAGAGGAAGAAAGCTTCGATATACAGATAAAACAGCCTCAAGATTGGAGGTTTCCTCTCCTTCAATACCTCTCAGATGGCATTTTGCCTCCAGACAAATCAATAGCAAGGAAAGTAAAGTACAAGGCTAGCGGTTTTGTCATCCTAAGAGATGTTCTTTATAAGAAGTCTTACAGTAAACCCCTATTACGATGTTTGGTGGTGGACGAATCTCAAATAGTGCTCTCCGAATTACATGATGGTAAATATCGAGCACTCTGGGGATATCGTAAGAAGTATGATTAGTCATTCAACATTACCTATATCACTCTGGGGAGAAGCAATAAAATGTGCGTCCTACCTACTTAATAGAGTTCCGACGAAAGCAACTATTAAGACACCGTATGAACTTTGGACTGGGCGTAAACCTAGTTTAAAAACATTTACATGTTTGGGGATGTCCAGCTGAAGTGAAGCCTTATAGGTCGAATGAAAAGAAATTGGACTCCAAAACGGTTAGTAGTTATTTCATCGGATATCCCGAGCACAGTAGGGGTTTTAAGTTTTATGATCCTTCCACAAAGAATATATTTGAGACGGGTACAACGAAATTCTTTGAGGATATAGAGTTTGGGGGGAAGAATTTAGTAACGAACATTCATTTTGAGGAAGAATCAATAGAGATTCATGAAGGTTCTAACAATGATACTATAGTGTGAGATGATGATATGGTAATTAGAAGGCCAATCATCACTTCAGATTCGTTAGAACATATAGATACTCAAGATGATGTTAATCTTCCTCCTATGGATGTTGTTCCAATGGAGCAAAATGAAGTTGTTCAAGAAGAACAAACTCTATCTCCTCAAGAAGTTCAAGTGCAAAATGAAGAAATTATGCCTTTGCGTAGATCTACTAGAGAAAGAAAGAGCGCTATATCTTCAGACTATATAGTGTATCTTCAACAACATGAAGAATTTTATGGTTCAACAAAAAACGATCCTTTAAGTGTTCGTGAAGCCATGAAAAGTTCTGATTCTCACTTATGGATTAAAGCAATGAACGAAGAGTTTAAATCAATGCAAGATAACGCGGTATGGGAGCTTGTTCCATTACCTGAAGGAAAGAAGCTGATTGGTTGTAAATGGATTTTTAAAACCAAACGTGATTCTAAGGGTAATGTGGAGAGGCATAAAGCGCGACTTGTAGCTAAGGGTTTTACTCAACGTGAAGGGATTGACTTTAAAGAAACCTTTAGCTCCAGTTTCTTCGAAGGATTCTTTTCGGACAATCATGGCATTAGTTGCACACTTTGACCTTGAGCTCCATCAAATGGATGTAAAGACCGCTTTTTTTAATGGAGACATTGTGGAAACGATCTATATGTTACAACCTGAAAACTTTGTCTCTGGTGATCCAAAGTCGACGGTATGTAAACTGAAGAAATCTATTTATGGTCTCAAGCAAGCGTCTCGATAGTGGTATCACAAATTCCTTGAAGTTATTGTCTCATTTGGTTTCGAGATAAATTCGGTAGAGGATTGTGTGTATCAAAAATTCAGTGGGAGTAAATTCATATTTCTAGAGCTGTATGTTGATGACATATTATTGGCCACGATCGATAAGGAATTGTTACATACGGCCAAGAAATTTCTTTCGGACAAATTCGATATGAAAGATCTTGGTGATGCATGATTTGTGTTAGGAATTCAAATTCACAGGAATCGATCCCATGGAATTTTGAGTTTATCACAAAATGCGTATATTAAGAGTATGTTACAACGTTACGGGATGGCTAACAGCAAAGGAAAGGAAACCCCTATATCAAAAGGTGAAAAGTTTAGCCTCAAGCAATGCCCAAAGACAAAACTTGAGATTGAGGAAATGCAAAAGGTTCCATATGCTTCGGCTGTTGGAAGTCTGATGTATGCTCAAGTTTGTACACGGCCAGATATTGCTTTTGTGGTGGGTATGTTAGGGAGATACGTAAGTAATCCGGGGATGGAACACTGGAAAGCAGTCAAAAGAGTTCTCCGGTATTTGCAACAAACAAAACATCACATGTTAACATATAAGAAGTCGGATAAACTGGAGGTCATAGGGTATTCCGACTCGAATTTCGCCGGATGTGAGGATTCTCGTCGTTCAACCTCAGGCATTATATTCCTTTTAGCGGGAGGTGCAATATCATGGAAAAGTGTTAAACAAACACTCATTGCATCTTCCACTATGGCTGCGGAATTTGTTGCTTGTTTCGAGGCATCCAATCAGGCGCTTTGGCTGCGAAATTTTGTCACGGGACTGCGAATCGTAGAAGGGATAGAAAAACCCCTTAGATTATATTGTGACAATAACTCGGTAGTTCAGTATTCAAACAGTAACAGGAGCTAGGTTAAGTCCAAACATGTAGATATCAAGTTCCTGTCTGTTAAAGAGAGAGTACAGAGTGGTCAAATTAGCGTGGAGCACATATGGACAAACTCAATGTTAGCAGATCCTCTTACGTGGGAGTTTGTATTAAGCTCAATGTTAGCATTAGTACCTAAAGTTTTTATTGAACACACCATTAACATGGGTGTTGTGTACTTAGAGGATTATTAGTTTCAGTGGGAGTTTGTATTAAGCTATTAAATTTGTTTGAATTATGATATTCGTGAAATTAAGGTCATTAATGCAAACATATTTATATATAAGTTTTCAGTGTGCTCTTGTATTTGATTATTCGTACTCTGCTGTAAGTAGACCTCCAATTAAGTGGGACTAGTTAAGAATAGATATGTAAGATTACATTTCATATTATTCTTATGCTATGCACCATGATAGATTCATGTAGTTAATTGTTGTGATATCGTGATTACTGATGCATCTATTTGCGGCTTGAAATGCATTGATGATGACTTTAGTCCTATGTCGTTAATGGTCATTTACGGGATTTTTAAGGTTATCTATGTGACGATAGAAATTAAGAACGTTCATTGAGTGGATGCATCCTATAGTAGCATATGATGATCCAAGTGGGAGATTGTTGGAATTTCTCCATTCAGTTGGACTGTCACATGTTTTATCGATGTATTGAACTATCGTTAATATTAGTCCAATAAAAGTAATCATAAAGAAAAGAACGGACTAGTAGATAAAATATGTATCATGGAGGTAATTGTATAGATACCGGGTTTAATTCCGAATACTGTGAAAGAGTGGATTCGGAAATAAACAACCTAAGCAAAACGTAAAGTTTTGTTGGACAAATAATTATATTAAGAATTAAAATGTGCGACCTACCTACTTAATAGAGTTCCGACGAAAGTTGCTTTTCATTCGGCCGATAACCGACATCATATCTAATATATAGATCTAATATATATGATCTAATTTTATAATCTGAAAAACTAAGAATTTAATTTCATGGTGGCTCTGATACCACTTTACGGATTTCTAATCTAACTTATTGAACCATGAAGTTAAATCATCCTATAATAATGCGGAATAAATACTTACAGGATGTAGACATTCTTTGATCTTCAGATTCCTGACTTAGAGAAGATGATCGGTGATCATTTGCTAGGTTATTGATTCTTCTAAGAGATGGCAACCAAAACACACTTTTGTAATTGATTCGAAGGAAGAATCAATTAGTTTTTCTTAAAGGATTTGCTCTCTGTATTTTCTCTCGTTACTCTTAAGAATGAGAAACTCATTCTTATATAGAACTGAAGTGAGAAAACGGTTCTTCTCTCTTAATTGTCTGTAACTTCCAGACAATTACTTAATGAAGACCAGTAACGGTTCTTCTCTCTTAATTGTCTGTAACTTCTAGACAGTTACTTAATGAAGACCAGTAACGGTTCTTCTCTCTTAATTGTCTGTAACTTCCAGACAGTTACTTAATGAAGACCAGTCCTTATTAAATTACCACTCTTAGAGACCATAACCCGGTATTATTTTGTTTTACAAAATAACCCCAAAACTTTACGTTTTGCTTAAGTTGTTTATTTCCGAATCCAATCCTTCACAATATTCGGAATTAAACCTGGTATCTATACAATTACCTCCATGATACATATTTTATCTACTAGTCCGTTCTTTTCTTTATGATTACTTTTATTGGACTAATATTAACGATAGTTCGATACATCGATACGACATGTGACGGTCCAACTTAATGGAGAAATTCCAACACTCTCCCACTTGGATCATCATATTTTTCTATAGGATGCATCCACTTAATGAACGTTCTAAATTTCTAAATACAGAGAAAAAAACAAATTGATTCTTCCTTCGAATCAATTACAAAACTGTGTTTTGGTTGCCATCTCTTAGAAGAATCAATAACCTGCCATCTCTTAGAAGAATCAATAACCTAGCAAAGGATCGTCGATCATCTGCTCTAAGTCAGGAATCTGAAGATCAAAGAATGTCTACATCCTATAAGTATTTATTCCGCATTATTACTTCATTGTTCAATAAGTTAGATTAGAAAAATTATATATTATATAATTTTATTCCTTTCGCTTAAAGAATAGGATAAATGTGTAATTAAATTTGCTTTTATATTATATAAAGTTATAAGTGCTACTTTATTTAAAGCTCTTTATATCTAAAGACACGTAATTGGATACTTATCATTGAAGTTTATTATATATATAAATATATATTATAATATATATATTATATATATAAATATATATTATAATATATATATTATATATATAAATATATATTATAATATATATATTATATATATAAATATATATTATAATATATATAAATAATTTTTATATATAGAAATAAATACTATATTATAATATCTTAAGAATATATTATAATATATCAAATAAACAAAACTTATTCATATATATACTATAATATATATTTATATATATATAATGAACTTTAATGATATAATATAAGAATCCAACGTCTTTAGATATAAAGAGCTTTTTCTGTAACTTACGGAAATAATGGAGCACTTATAACTTTATATAATATAAAAGCAAACTTAATTACGGTCACGTATATTCCGCATACGGCATCTTTTAACTGCATATATAATTATACCACTGTATATCACCGTAATTGTTTAATTGTTTGTGTAATTTCCGATAACCGACATCATATCTAATATATAGATCTAATATATATGATCTAATTTTATAATATGAAAAACTAAGAATTTAATTTCATGGTGGCTCTGATACCACTTGTTAGAAATACTTTACGGATTTCTAATCTAACTTATTGAACCATGAAGTTAAATCATCCTATAATAATGCGGAATAAATACTTACAGGATGTAGACATTCTTTGATCTTTAGATTCCTGACTTAGAGCAGATGATTGGCGATCCTTTGCTAGGTTATTGATTCTTCTAAGAGGTGGCAACCAAAACACACTTTTGTAATTGATTCGAAGGAAGAATCAATTTGTTTTTCTTAAAGGATTTTTTCTCTGTATTTTCTCTCGTGTCTTTTAAGAATGAGGAACTCATTCTTATATAGAACTGAAGTGAGAAAACGGTTCTTCTCTCTTAATTGTTTGTAACTTCCAGACAGTTACTTAATGAAGACCAGTAACGGTTCTTCTCTCTTAATTGTCTATAACTTCCAGACAGTTACTTAATGAAGACCCGTCTTTATTAAATTGTCACTCTTAGGTTGTTTTACAAAATAACCCCAAAACTTTATTAAACCCGGTATCTATACAATTACCTCCATGATACATATTTTATCTACTAGTCCGTTCTTTTCTTTATGATTACTTTTATTGGACTAATATTAACGATAGTTCAATACATCGATAAAACATGTGACGGTCCAACTTAATGGAGAAATTCCAACATACTTAAGTTATCCTTGTAAGGATTGGCTTAATTGATTTATATATATATCGTTAAGTAATGGTAAAGCTCAGTCAATGATTTAAGGTAAACCTAAAGTTAGTAGACATAATCTTAAGCTAATTCATAAATTAGCTTTCAAATTGGTTACTACTTGTTTTTGCTTTGTAACTGTTGTTATAGCGTTCCGACGCAAAAAAAATCATTTTTTTTTGTCGTATAATGGTTTCATTATCATTTAAAAAAGTTTCTCTCATGGTATAAAATATATTTTATATCTTAATATATTATTTATTACATATAAAAATAATATTTAACCATAAATCTTAATATTTTTTAATATGTTAAAATATACTTAAAAATAATATATAACAAAATCAAATTAATTATGTAAAATATATTTTTGAAAATAGATGAAATAAAATTAAATTTGTAACGTAAAGGATATTTATTAAAATTATATGAAAATAAAATCATTTTATATACAAAATACATAAAAATAAAATCAAATTATTAAACATCATTTATAATATAAATAAGTTATTATATTGAAAAAAATTAAAAAAAATATGTCTAATCATATTAAAAATAAAATTTATTATATTATATATACAAATCATATATAGTGCTAATTAAAAAATATTTTAATAAATATAAAATAGTAAAATGAGAACTACTATTTAAAATATATTTTAGAAAATATTTTAAAAGATACGATGGAAGTAAATACAAACTTGATAACTAAAAATTAAATAAATGTATTCAGTTTTCTATATATGTAATTTTGAATTTTGGTTATCAATATTGAGTGTTGTGTTCTTTCTTTCTTTATATGATTTAATTTATTTAATCAAAATCTTCACATTCTATAATTTATTTTATTAAAATTTCCATCCTTTTCATTTTCTCCATCCTATTTAATTCATTTAACTAAATCTTCATCTTCTTTAATTTATCTAATTAAAATCTTCATCTTCTTTATTTATAATTTATCGCTCTTTTTAATTTATTTAATTACAATCTCTCATTGACAAACAATTATCCATTAACTTTTAAATCAAATTAGTAATATAAACAATAAATAAAAAAATCAATTTTGAGAGAGCAAGATTACACAAAATAAAATCAATACAAATTATTGCAAAAAAACAATTTGAATAAAATAATAAGAATAGGTAAAACCTTACAATTAATAAATATTTTTACTTAAAATTTGCCTTAAAACCGATGTTATCCAAGATTTTAATTTAGAATTTTCCTTAAAATTAACAATTATTTCATATTTTTAACTTAACATTTTCATTAAAAATAATGATTATTTTATATTTTAAATTAAAGTTTTCCTTAAAAATACATAATATCCCAAAATTAACTATATAAATTAACATATATTTTATAGTAAGCGGGGGCCAGCGCCCCTCCGGGACCATACGTATGTTCGCCATCTTAATGGATGGATTGAGTATCGAATACTAATATAGAAATAAACTCTAGTCGACGTGGCAAATCTTTGAACTTTTTACGAATATGTTGAACCAATATGACAGTTGAATCGATGTGGTACACTTAATCCACCACAAGATTGGGTGAGGCGAATACGCTAATAACGTCGGGATGCAAAAATCGGTCACTTCCAATATCGGTAATTATTCATCAACTTTAAAGATATTATCCAACCACAAATATAAAGAATGGGCACATGCTCAAAACGAGCACCACCAAATTGGACTCGATTTAATGAACAAGTTGATGATAATTTTCCTTCTTATTATCCTTTAAAAATGAATTTTTGAGATCCTCTAACACCATCACGTTATATCAGAAAAAAAATAATTTTTTTATAATAAACATCGTTATTATTTTATCCAATTAATTATTTTATGTAAATAAATACTATAAAAAATTGGTTAAATTAAAAACAAGTCCAACCATTTTTAATTATTATACGATTATATAATATTATAATTAAAAATCTGACAGCCAAAAGTTTTATTAAACTATTTAAAAAAATTAAAGAAAATATCAAATAATTATAAATATATAAGTAATTAATTTCATTAAACCATATAAATTCGGCCGAGATCGAAATCTAAACGGAAAGCGAAAGTGTCTTAAACGGGAGGCCGAGATCGAAATCTAAACGGAAAGCGAAAGTGTCTTAAACGGGAAGAGATCAGTATCAGACAGCTGGACTTTTCGTTTGCCATCCTTAAAAATTAATTTGGACCCAAAACACAATGTCCCGTTTCCCACCCCCCACCCCTGAAAACTAACTTGGACCCGAGCTCTACCATTTGTCTATGTTTAGAAATGTTATAATCCCAAACATATTTTTTTTTTTTTGGGCTAACTATGGGACCTTTATTTCAATTGGATCTAATAAGTACACGCTAAAAAAAATTCAGCTCCTTAACCATTATTACAAAAAAATTCCAAATGAAGAAACCTTAAATCCTCTTCTCTCTTCCTTTCCATTCCGGACGCCATTTTTGAATCTTCGATCACCAAATCAACCACAAAGCAATAAACAAACCAAAAACTCAGGGAATTATCGTCAATTTCGAATCCAAAAACAAAGCACCTTGATAGCTACAAGAGTCGCAAATGATTGATCATGATTTCGAGAAGCAGACATGTACAAAATCTGTCTTAATCCTCTTGATTCCATCTTAGGTAGCATAATCCCAACCCCTCGAGAAAAGCTATAGCTTTTAGTCTGTCGGGAATTTCGCTTTATTCAAATGTGAATTTCCTTACAGATTTTAGGGCTAAGTTAGCCACCCAATCTGCTGCTACATTCTGTTCTCTGAATATGTGGATAACCTTAACATTTGAAGAAATCAGTTTGTAGCAGCAATCGATTATAGCCTTAAGATACCAGGTGGATCTTCTCGTGAGGATCATCTGAGCTAAGATACGAGAGTCAGTCTCAACGTCAAGATCTCTGAAACCTCTATCAAAACAGACTTGAAGACCATCGAACAATTCCCTAGTCTCAGCGGTAATTGGACTTCGCTTACCATAAACCTTAGCAAACCCAAAGAGAACCTCTCTAGAACTGTCTCTCAAGAGACCTCCCCCAAAAAATCTCCAGATTCATTACACGCACCATCAGTGTTGAGTTTGAATATGCCCAGTTTGGGACATACCCAACTGAAGGAGATAGGAATACTGGTCCTTTGGAGATGGTTTAAGCAACCCAAAGACGGCCCAACACCACTATCCTTACCCAAGAACTTTCTTCTTAGAAGATTTGCATTGTCGAGACCAGACAAAATGTGGAAAATTTGTCCAATTAAATCCTTAGAGTATTAAACTTTTCCCTCTATTTTACTCTTGTTTTTGTCAGACCACAAAACCCATACTATGGTCGAAGGAAGTATATTTCGTAAGTGAATCACCTTTTCTGTAGACCAGTACCACTTCCTAACCATGTGTGAGAGGGACATGGGTTTGGAAATATAGATATTGAAGTGAGCAGCAAAATGAGCCTAGACTTCCCACGCCTTTTGACAATCCACGAAGACATGATTAATGTTTTCAGATTTTCTACAGTTTTGACACTTAGAGACTAATTGTGTATTCTTTTTTTGCATAATAGAGTCAACTGGGAGCCAGCATTTGAAAACTCTCCATAAAGTGAAATAAAATTTTGTTAGAATGCTCTTATTCCAGGTTCTTGCAAATAGGTATGATTTCACTCCATTTTTCCTAAACTCTTCCCAAGTGTATTTAGTGGAGAAGAGACTATCTCCACTGAGAGACCAACTGACTGAATTCCTTAAAGAATTATCCAGGGTAACTTTGGAAATGTACTGAATTTGTTCTATGTCCAGTATAGTTTCCAACTTACTTATATTCCACGAACCATTTTCCCAATATTCTTTAGTAGAATAGCCCATATATAAAAGCATGTTCTCATTTTCAGAAAAAACCTTGAAAGCCATAGGAGAGCATCATCTGTCCAACATGATATCCACTTCACTAGCTTTGACATGCCACATAGATACTTATCAGCTCTGTCTCTAATTTTGCATAGCATTTTCCACGTGAGAGAACTCTTAGAGTTTAGTGGTGCAATTATAGGATGCTGATCCTTGAAATATATAGACTTCATGTAGATAGCCCAAAGAGAATCCTATTTTCTTAGATTAAACCATTGTTTAGCTGCAAAGACCTCTGTCATGTCATCCAAGTTTCTAAGGCTCAAACCACCTTCTTCAAATCTGAAACATAGTTTAGACCAATTGCACCAATGAATGGTGTTCTTGTTAGCTTTACTACCCCATAAAAACTTGTTATAAATAACTTCAAGCCTCTTGATGGTAGTCTTAGGAAGATTAGAGATTTGAAGAGTATAGATCGGATATGTAGAGAGAACAGACTTGACCAACATCAAAAGATAAAGTATTTTTGTCCCAATTTGAGATTTTGTTGATAGTTTTTGCAATAATGTCATAATGATTCCTAATTCTCTTTTTATTGTTTAAGACAGCACCCAGATACTTAAGAGGCAGATTAGCATGTTTGAATCCCAGAAGCAACTCCAACTTCCTAATATGCTGAGTATAGAGCTTTTTAGAGGTAATAAACCTAGACTTATCTTTGTTAACAAGTTACCCCGATGTTTCTTCATATAGTTTAAACATCTTCATTTGCTTTTTGACAGAATCAATGGAGCCATTGCAGAAAACAAGAATGTCGTCATCAAAACACAAACAAGATGAGTTTAACTCTCCTCTACTTTTATACTTTGTAGTAGGTGCATTTCTGAGTAGGTGATTGAGACCTCTTAACAGATATTCTTTCCCCAATATAAAGAGACTGGATGAAAGGGGATCACTATGTCTCAAATCTTTATTTGATCTGAAATACCCTTTCAATACACCATTAACCATTATTGAAAACTGACAATTCCCCAAAATCCTTTCTACCATCCTTGTAAACCCAGCAGTAAAACCAAAAGCACTCAGAATGCTTAAGATAAAAGTGTGGTCCATTCTATCGAAATCTTTGTCCATGTCGACCTTGAAAAGAATGTTCCCACATCTAACTTTGTTGTCCAACTCACTGATCAATTCCTGAGCAATCAAAACATTATTATGTATACATCTATCCTTTACGAAAGCACCTGGTTCAGGTGAAATCAACTTATGAAGGATAGTAGACAGTCTTTTACTAATAATCTTTGATATTATTCTACTCAGAAAGGTAGTTAGACTTATTTGTCTAAAATCTTTCCAAGTTTTGAGGGCATCCACCTTAGGAATTAGACAAAGAGTAGTTGCATACAAACCTATAGGAAAGGATCCCTCCCTAAAAAAATCTTTGATAGCATCACAAAGAAGTGTTTTAATTGATAGACCAACATGTTTTAAAAAACTTCCCATTAAAACCATCTGGCCCAGCAGCAGCATTAGAGTTTAAGTCATTGATAGATTCATAAATTTCATAGTCCATAGGAACCATCATAAGCATTTCATTATCAGAGTCCTCAACAATCTTAGGAATGAAATTTTCTAGCAAGTTAGGGTACCAAGGGTTAGATAGGTCAGCAATTAAGGATTTGAAATGTTAAACAGCAGATTCCTCAATTGTATTTTCATCCTACTCCCAAAAAGTGTCAGTCCAGATTCTAGATATTTTAGCCCTTTTATGCTTTCTCTCCACGTAGTTGTGAAAGAAAGCAGTGTTTCTGTCACCCTCAAAAACCCAATTGGTGTGAGATTTCTGCGCCCAGTAGTCCTCCTCTCTTGCAAGTAGCAAGAGATGATAATCCTTGGCCTGCTTTAAGTTATTAAATTCTTGAAAAGAGTTAGAAACTAGTACCTTAGCCTCCAAGCTATTTATATATTCCTCCACTTTAGTAATTGCTTCAAAGATATTACCAAAGACCTGCCTATTCCAGACCTTCAACCTTTCCTTTAAGTGTTTTAGCTTGAACCAGAATTTGAACATATGAGCTCTTTTGTTTTCAATAGATCAACATTATTCAACAAACTTAAGAAAGTCCTTGTGCTTGCACCATATGTTCAAAAATTTGAAATTTGATATTCTTTTTGAAGTAGCACTAGATATAGGTAATCAAAAGAGAGGAATGGTCAGAGCAAGACTTAGGGAGATGTATTACAGTAGTGTTATCAAAGTAATTAACCCATTTATTGTTCAATAAAGCTCTGTCCAACCTCCTTCATTTCTTCCCATTAGACCAAGAATATTTATTCCGCGAAAAACCAGCATCTAGGAGGTTGCAATCCAAAATAAAGTTGTAAAACTCTTCCATACTCCCAGAACAGTTAGAAGTGCAGTGAAGCTGCTCACTATGATCAGCAATTGTGTTGAAGTCCCCCACCAATATCCATTCCCTATCTTTTTCTTCAACATTTCTCAAATTATCTCAAATTATTCTTTTTAAAACTTTAGAGCATTTGGCATAGATTACAGTTACCAATAAGTCTTTAGGGATAGTGATATGCGTGACCAATAAGTGTAGAAACTGGTTATCATCAATAATAGTATCCACCTTGTAGTCTTTATTCCACAAGACCCAGACCTTGTTACTACAATTACTAGCATAGCCTTGAAACCCTAATTTCTTAGCAATGACCTCCAATTGAGAACCACAGACCATAGGTTCTTGAAGAGCAAAAAAGGAAAAAAAATTCTCTTTAAATCGATTTAATTCTGGTTTGAGTTTGCTTGTTTCCAATACCATGTATATTCCAACATAGAATTGTATTGGTCATTTAAACAGTTTAGAAGATTTTGCAGCATGCTTAAGCTGTAAACATTTAGGAGCAAGAATCCCCTCTGTGTTGAAGTTTTTAGCTTTTTTAATCCTCTTTATTCTGATTTCTTACCATTTCCATTCTACTTACTAACAGGTGAAGTGGGAAGATTGTCTGTACTTTGCTTTGTAGGAGAACAACTGCTCATTAACAGATCAATAGAAGAATTTCCTTCAAGATGAGTAGATCCCATTTCTAACATGTGTAAAGCACCAATTACTTCACTTCTTTCTAAACCTATAGCTTAACTCTGCTTTTCTTTACCTTCATTAGAGTTACTCATCTCAACTATTTCATTTCCAAGTTGATCATTCTGATTGTTTATTACAACATATTTCAATTTAGTTCCCTGATCATTGATTGTAAATGCAAGAATCAATGAGTCAATGAACTGAGGATTGGAGGACTTAGACTGATCAACAGTCTTCCTTTGGGTGGACTTCTTGCATTCATTTTATGAATGCCCCATGTGATTACATATATTGCAGTATCTTGGAACATTGATATACACCAGATCTTGCCAGTAAGAGTAAGATCCAAAAGTTATCTTAATTTTCCTTGGTAAAGCCTTAGAAACATCTAGTACAGCCAGATTCGACAATAATTTTGTCTGGCTCTGTTCTTGGATGGAACCCAGACATTTAGAGGAGTGCCAATAGCTTTAGCTACCTCTATTATAGTCGTCTCACAATACATAAAGTCAGGCAAATTTAGGAGTTCAATGTAAACAGGGGTTGCTGGATTTTCAACACTATGGTTGAAATTTGGAGACCAATCCAACAATCTCATGACCTTATTCCCAATTTGCCAGACGTTCTTTTTCTACAATTTCAGAAGATCTTTCTTGAGAGACATATCAATAAAGATGTGTCTAAAGTCCCAACTTGAGACACTACATTCACCATGAAACTTAAATTTTTCCGAGAAAGCCATGACATATACATAATTAGGCTTCACATTGGCAAACTTACCAACAAGGGTATACTTTGCCCTGTGTTTTAGAACATCCAAATTCTTAGCATCGAAATGTATCTCAACAATACCATTATCAACAGATTTGATTACCTTCTTGTGAACAACATTCCCTGCATTGTGTTTAAATAATTCAACGTAAGAGCTTTTTGTTACTCAAGTTTTTACTTTGCTTGTGGCAGGTTCAAATATCGGATTAGTCCTGATGTTAGGCTTATCAAAAACCAAAATTAGCGCCGGGAAGATCTCCTGATTATCAGCAGCTCGCTGATGAATAAAAAGACACTCGGCATCCTCCATTAGAAGCCAAGAGAATCAAGAGAATAAAGATTTAAATTTAGGCATAAATCTTGGAGCATTCTTAAAATGATGTAACCAACTTTGATTCACTCCATAATCTCAAACATTTTTTCGTTGATAAATATTAACTATTATTATAACATTTACTCTATATTTAGAAATATAAAAGTTAGACATTTATTCAAATATAACAAATTTTAATAAAGTTCTACAGAAACGTATAAAAATATAAAATAGAAAAACATACAAAATCTAAAGGTTCAGTGGTTAATCTCTACTTCGTGTTTTCTTAAGCCTCAAATTTAAGTTTTGGATATAATATATTATTTTGTATTTATATTATAATAAAAATAATTTGCTAAAAAAGATTGTTTTTAATTCATAAAATTAAAAGAAATTGAAATTACTCTATAAAATTTATTGTTTGAACAATTTTGTCATTCACAATTATTCCATAAAATTATCATGATTTCAAAAAGAAGTTACATTTTTTCTATCTTCTCCCTAAAAAAGCATAATCCATTTTCAAAATCCTAAACTAATCTTAAACTAATAAATGTTTACTAAAACTAAACCAACAAACTTAATAAAAACTAAAATTTCTACCTTCTAAACTAATATTTATTGAAGCTATTTTAATTAAAAACTAACCTAACCTAAATACCTAACATGTCTACCTTCTCACACGTGAGCAAGAGCAGCAAACCCCAAACCCTCGTGGACGGTTACAGCAAACTCCAAACCTTTACCCTTACCAATATTTCAAACCTTCGTTAGCACCCATGCGACAATAAGCCCCAAATCACAGCAACCTTCGTTGAGCAACAATTCACGCTATCAAAGGTTTTTCATTCTTAACTTGTCGACAATAACCAAAGGTTTACTTTCTCAAAGTTTTACCTTCAGGCAACTCAGGCTATTTCGAGCAGCAACTCAGGCGAGAAATTTCAGACGAACAACTAAAGCTGCATATCGACAGTAAACTCAAGCAGCAATTCAGGCGACTAACTAAAGCTGCATATCGACAGTAATTCAAGCAGCAATTCAGGCGAGTGTAAGTGTTTACAAACTTTATTTAGGGGTTAGGATTAGTTTTATAGGGATTTGATTGATAGTTTATGGCTTGTGATAGTGTTGTTAGGCTGTGAGTGTTGATGCAGGTTTTTTTTTTTTTATTGTTGCTCTTCGCCAACGATTGGCAAAGAACAAGTCATTTTCTCCAAACGTTGGCGAAAACTCAGGGTTCCCACCTCGTAAGCATGGCGTGGGAACATATTACCATGCCATACTCATAGCTTGGTAACATGTCCCCACGCCATACTTACGGTGCGAGGCGGTCTGGTCACCGGATTATCCCGAGACCGGTTGTATTTTTTTTATTTGTGGTCATTACATATGTTTGCACTGTTTTTAAAAAAACATATTTTCAATTATCATTTGGTTTTCAAGTAGGTCTTCACATTTTTATATTTTATTTTCAGGTTATGGATCATGTTGATGCTTCAGAGGCTCGTGATGGCTCGCGGACGAAGAGATTCAAGAATCTTGCGAAAAAAATACCGGTAGCGAACGCGAAGTAGTAGCAGATTTGGCGGTACCGATGGAGATGATACCTCTTATTTCAGCACCCGCTCTTTCCGGATCCACAACCGGTTCTGCAACCCCTATGCGATGCACGCCTCTCCTTGTTAGAAGGCAACATATAGCTCCGCCTTTCGCTAAACTAACTTCATTATTCGGCGAGACGTTCATCGTACCTTACTACATTTGGCATGGAGAGGTAATATCTACATTTGTAGTTAATCTTATAGTGGCTATTTAATATATATTACTATTTAAAACAATTATTTCCAAGAACGTGAGATGAGGCTTTACGCCCATTATCCTATTCACAGAAGTTGTAGTATGGGCTCTCAAGGTAGGGTACGAGCTGCATGATGTTACGCTTTTTGGCAAGCTCATCGAGCCATTCTCGTGTATACATACGCACTCCAACGTCAAAGGAGTATTTTGGAGCGTTGGCATATGGAAACTAACAGTTTAACATTTCTGCTTTGATGAGATGACTATCACCTTGAACGATGTGCATACGATACTGGGACTCGTGGTACAAAGTGATGTTGTTGCTCTACATGTTATATCTGACAAGTCGCTGGCCATTCATGAGGGCGCTGAACTACTTGGGATTATTGAGGTGAGCTTTGTCAAAGAGGTCGAGAAATGCAAAGGTATAGGCTTGGGTCTTGCATGGCTTCGGAATAGGAATAGTGGGGCACAATTCTGTGACGACAACCCTGGTATCACTGACGATATGGTACAGCAGGCTGCTCGTGCCCATATTCTACATATGTTCGGTTGTGTTCTATTTCCCGACAAGAGTAACATGTACATTAATTTTAAGTACTTGTTCATATTACGTGATTTGACCGAGCAAGGGGTTGGATATTATGCTTGGGGCACGGTTGTGTTGGTTTACTTGTATCACCATCTCAGAGAGGCTCTCTTCACAAGACAAGGAGTATGGTTGGATGTATCGGTCTGCTAGACACTTAGATACGGGACCATTTTGTTATGCTTTGCCATGTTACTCGTTCCTTACATAAAAGGTCAGCCTACTATTGGTAGATGGGTTACAGGTGTAGTGATTTCTGATTCCCGGACCAAACTCAACTTGATGATCACCATTATCAACCTATAGGAGACCGTTGTAAGTTTTATAATTGTTTTGGTATTTAATTGTTTAGTATGTTTTGATATATAATGAGAATTAGTTTAACATGTGCTTATAATTGAATAAAATAGAATTGTTTGATGTTGTCTTGTTGTTGGTTATCTTGAGCCACATAGATGCTAACATTTACCAAGTCTTATATGTGTTATTGTCCGTACTGTTTCGTTTTGTATGTTTTGTTTGAGCTTATCGTGTCATACGAGATCATTTTCCATTGGAGGATATAGTTTGGTATCGTGATGTCATACTATCTAGAGCGGGTATTGAGTCAGCTTGGATTTGTGCATGAGTTTATTTCGTTTCCACTGCTCATGATGCAGACTATGACGAAAATGAAATCGAAGACGATTGCCTACGCATTCGATAAGGAGTGTTAGTAGAATTGGCGAGGTAACTAGTTATGGTGTGGATTATTTCAGTCTGAGGGTAATTTGGTCAGGTGTTTTATGATATTTCAGAGGTATTTAATGTTTAAGTGGTTTGTAGTGAGAGATTTGAGTTGTCTTGTTGTATTAAATGTTCATTACCCTCATTAATGAAAGTGGTTGGGTATTTATACCTTTTTTTATGGGCCACATGGGCTTTCGGGTCATACTTATGGAATCGGGTCGAGTTCAAAAACCCATTAGTTTATTAAGCATATTAGCAATTAGCTTAGTCATAATGTGATTAGCTTTTAATACTTTAATCATATTCGGATGATTCAGTGGGTGGTTTTAGTCCGAATTACCCCTGTCCGGTTTCTACAGTGACTGGTGAGAAAATCCGGACTCATCAAGTTAGAGCCTATGTTTAGGGGAAATATAAGTATAGACAAAATGGGGTCATTGTTTACTCATGAGTATCTTACACTTCAATAGAAGATTAGTTGGTTCAACCTCCTTAACACGGCGATATATCAGTTGGATGATTATGTCTGCGAAGATCGAGAAGGAGCTATTATACGTCATTGTTGTGCTGGTATGTATAGGATTTCGTTGTTTACCGGGTTGATGAGTTTGAGAGTGATTTCGGTTGTTTGTCTGGGGCGTACGAGAATGTTTTATCTATCGCCAAGAAAGTTGGTTAAACATTACTGTTATCTTTTGTTGTTTAACACTTTGCTCTCGTGTTTGGATGGATATTGTGTTTATTGTTTTTATGTCTATTTTGTAAGACCAATTTTTCTATCTTTTTTGTTATTCCCATAATATTTTCTCTAATATTTCTAAAATATTACTAATATTATAAATATTGATATTAATATTACTATTATTATTTTTATATTGTTATTATTATTAATAATAAAAATAATAATAATAATACCATTATTAGGAGTACTATTAGCATTAGTAATAGTATTATAAATGATAATAAATAAATAAAATTCCGCTAGTATATGGCGACTGAGCCCTTATTTATGTCATGCACATGCAGCAATAAACCAAACACCTAGGTGAGGTTCTGGTTAGTTCGGTCATAACTTGGCTAGACGCCATGCGTTGGCATTGTAACGCCATATTCCACCAGACGGTGGCATATTGCAATTTGCATACGCCAAGAGTTGAGTTGGCGTGGTCAACAATGACCACGCGAATTCTTGGCGTGGTAATGGATCCTTAAGCCATACGCATGATGATTTCAGTAAGAAAAGACAAATTAAACATTATTAAGAGATAGTTTAATAATGCATAGTTCAATGCAATTACAAATCTAATGTTTAATTAATAGATAATTTAAACAATGAAAAGTACAAAACGACAAGTAATTTTGATTGGATTCAAAAATTATAACACAAACATTTTAAAAGTTTTTGGTTAAGTTTACAATGACTTATTCACATTTTACCGATTGTGTTGATGCGGGATGTTGCAGTAGTAAAAAACGCACACTCTATCAAGTAAGGGGATCAACCAAGAACTAGCGTCATTTCTAGACGTGCGTATTCACGTTAAACTATTTTCGATAAAGGTGAATCTTGAACCATATTGACCTCCAGTTGAAGATTGAAATTAAGTATATAGATCATGTTTAGATAATAAATAAGTAAATGCATCTAAATTAAAATTTGTTTACTTACATGAACATAATATTTTGTATTGACGAATGCGACATTGATCTCTTCTATAGAACCCTCTGTTGGTGGTTCATTTTTCACTGGTAAGTAAGTCGTTAATCCACCGGATGCTAGACAATTAAAAAACACACCTAAATGTGGTCGTGATTAAATTACCGCAACTAGGTAACGATATACAATTTTTTTATTATAACTCAACTGGTGTAGCTCTTTATCAATTTCACTATCGTCATCATAATACTCGACACGTTTATAAAAATCTTGGTGCATCTCCAGCTCGTGAATCATGGCTTGTCTTACAAGATGTCATCCACTTCCGGCGTCGCTCAAACCATGTGCGTTGGTTCTAAAACCATAATTTTTGGCGGGTATCGCATTTGTAATTCGATTTATTAAAGGACATATAAATTCATGTACGTCTTTTGAATGCCTCGAGTCCGGCACGTTGGGAAACCTCGACGGAATTGGTTTAAGGAAATGACGGTTTTCCGGTAATGTTATTCAACGCAATTGGAGTCATACACCTACACATGCAACCCGTTTTTGTTTCGTTTGCGGGGGTTTACTATGGAATTAGTACGAGTATGTGTGGCGACCGTTCGTGCGGTTCTACCAAAGTGCCGACCATGGTTACCAAACTCGCGGTAGGTGTTACCATTTTTGGAGTTTCAACACTATCGTGAGACTCTAACTATTCTTGTTTGACGTCTTCGTGAAATGAAAGATTCATTTTCGTAAAATAATCAATATGGAGTTAGGTACCTTTACCGCTACCACGGTCGCGACCTCAGACACGTCCACGAGTTTTATCGCGGGTTTTAACATTTTGGAGGTGATGCGTACCCCCGTAATAATTTTAAAGGCTTAAAATCTTGAAATTTGTGAATCAAACGACTTTTGCTAAGATCCATCAATTCTTTTATGATCGAATGTTGAATTGCTAACAAACCATGTAGTTTCTCCTAAAATCTATCACAATTCAATCGGCTTGGCCCATAATATTTTTTCAACATAATATGCGAGCTTTCCGCTCTTTTAGAGGTGATTGTTGAAATACATGATTTTATTAGTATAGACGTGAACGAACCTCTCTATATATAGCGTAATCCATAAGTGTACGACATAATCGACCTTCATATCATACTCTTTAAAGATCGACCGCATCTTAACCAACCTCTAGTTCATCACGTCAACGGTGGTAGATGTAGCGACGTCATTACAAGTCGTCATAAATGTGTTAAACACTTTGTTGTCTTTAAACATTTTTTGGTTTTTCCGCTAAATTCTTGTTGATATGTCATTTGCATAACATGTGACTTGCGGCATAACATATTTTGTCTATGCAATTCCTCATAGTAAATTCACGGTTCGTTATTATAATACAAGGCAATTCACAATCATTTTCCTTCATTACCGTTTTCAAACATCTCAATGACCATTCATAGTTGTCTTGTTTATCTTTCACGGTGAATTTGAAATCAATAAAAAAACGTTTTGTTGGTCGATGTTAACCCGACTACTTCGAACAAAGGCATCCAGTAACTAATAACTTTGTATGTGATATCCATGATTAGAAATCGTGGAAAGGTCTCTAGTAAATAAATACTAAACAAGTAGGGAAAAATCAAATCGGTTATCACATTCGAACCATTGTTGGCCGCCGTTTCAAATACTTGTACTTGTGCATTTGTAATTTTCCTAACAAGCATTGCATTTGGGAACGACCACCATTTTCAACCATTTTTGTTCTTTGAATAAAATTGTATACATGACGGATATTTAACGCATTATCTATATTGTGCTTCTTATAAGCATCAAATATTTGTCGTTGAGTTGTTCGATTTACTTTGACGAGCTATTTTTCCTTCGGTTTAACTTTAACTTTGACAGATATTTTAACTTTGACCATTACATACCTCTAATGATAGACTTAAATATAAGAAATCACTCACACCGATAATCTTACTCTTGGTATTCTCCTTTTATTCCTATGTACTGTATTTTTTACCCACTCAATCATTAACCCTAATATAAACTAGTTCTGAAAAGATGAGTGTTGTTGGAAACAAGTAAAATTTCACATTAGGTAACTTTTTGCAATACATTTTACTCATCGGTTTATTATTTCAATGAGTGAAAGCATAAATTCTTACGTTTTTTTAAACTCATATTTTCGGGAAAAAAAAGTTAGAAACAACATATCTCTACGTGGTTCCACACTCATATGCAAGGGTTGGTTCCGTCCCTCGTGTTTTAAAGATGGGCTAGGCTAAAATAAGACCCGTTTTTTCTATAACGAGACCCGGTTATAGTGAGACTCGGCTTGGCTATAACGAGACCCCCATTATTTACAAAATTTTCATTCATATAAATACCAAAAACTCAAAATTTGTTCCTCTTTCTCCTCTTCCAAACCCTAACTCTCTCTAGCCTCCTAAAACCCTCGATTTTTTAAGCGATTTTTTTTCAAATCCAACGCCAAGAAGCTGTTAAGGTAAGCATTATCTACTTGTTGGTGAATTTTTTTTTCAATTTCCATGGTTTTTTTTAGAGATATTTAGACTTTAAGTTTCGGGTCGAAAAATCGAATTTTTATGTATTTGGAGTTGTTTCGTTCAATTTTAACTGCGTGCATATGTTTAGTTAGGAGATTAGGATCATTTAGTGGTATTTTTTTCGGATTTGGGGTCGATTCTGGTGGATTGGGATCGGGCAGTGGGATTGCTGGGCTGGGTATTTTCACGCAAGAACGTGCGCGGAAATACCAAATCCACGATGCGTGGATTTGCCGAATCGACCATTCGGCTCCATTTTCCCCGCTTGTGTGTAATTCAAAGTATGCTGTGTGTTATAGTACAATTTTATATCCCTTTTCCATTGTTTTTAATTTTTAATTCGTCTAAGTAATTTTTTTGTCTTGTGTAGGATGCCTCCGCGCCCACGTTCTCCCGCTACTGATACAGACCTAGATTCAGGTCATGAGACGAAGGAGCTTGTACGTGGTGAGACGTCTCGGAGCGTCCGCTGCCGTGTTAGAGGGACCTTATAGGTCGCCGATGTCCTTGTCCATCGTCGCTTATCTACGGACCAGCGGTTCCGTAGATATAACCGTCACGTGGTAGACCTTTACTCGACATTCCATGCCTACAAAGAGCATGAGGCTTATAGCGTATTCAAATGCGATGTAAGTTTTTTAGCTTTAATTTACTTTTTAAAGTTATTATTATAGGCAATTTGGTATGTGCTATAGTTATAGGTTTATTTATTGTCTATTGCATTCGATTGATTATCCGTTTGTTTTTAACAATGTCTACTGCATTGGATTTTTTTTTGGTTTGTGTTATAAATTTTATTTCTTAGAAAATTTACTAGTTTATGTTAGAATATATATTATTATATTTATTCGTTATTGGTTTATCTTATATCTTTTATTTATTATTCGATTTATTCATTATAGGTGCATGTTATATGTTATACCTGTGATTTAAATTATTGGTTATTGGTTTATCTTAGTTGTTATATTGCATGTATATTGAACATGATGGTTATTGGTTTATCGTAAATGTTAGATTGCATATATGTTTATATATATTGTATTTTTTTATGCAGCCTCGGGTACAGTTGCGCTATTATGCCATGTACCATACTCATCGTGGTTGGGACTTGAAATTCCACCAGATACGGGTACGTGAGCACGTTATGGCCACATGTTTCGGGCCCATCGTTGACGCCTTGGGTAAGTGGTCTACAAATGTTCATCTCATTGAGGCATTTTTGGAGAGATGGCATCCCGAGATGAACACGTTGCATTTATCTTTCGGAGAGATGACCGTCACCCTAGATGATGTCCATATGATCACAGGGCTCTCAGTTTTGGGTGTCAACTATGAGATATACGAGTACCCTACTGCTGATGAGCGTACTGCGGCATACGCTCGCTTACTTGGGTGCAGCGCTAGGGAGCTTGAGGCGGAGATTAAGGAGAAAAAATGTGGTGGTAAGAGGCATGTTCGCCTTGCATGGCTGAAGAGAAGATTCTGCACTAATCAGTATTACGACGATGATATTACTGATGCAGATGTTCGCCGAGCTACCAAGGTTACTTGTTGCACTTCTTTGGCTGTGCCATATTGGCCAACAAGTCGGGCAACAACATTAGCCTCGACTACTTACAGTTCATTGGCGATTACAGCAGCTCAGGGAGGTATAACTGGGGACAGATGATACTCGCGCAGCTCTACTACCAGCTAGGCAGAGGTTGCCTACACGTTACCTTGGGTATTTCTGGATTTTTAGGCTTGTTGGAGATGTGGATTTACAACCATTTCCAGTCGTTTTCAGTTCATCAGTACACGAGATATAGTATCGCACATCCTACTTTGTGTCGGCATGCGCCTCCAAAGTTTCGACAAAGCCAAGAGGCTCGAGACGGTGTTCGAGATCACCTAGCTACCTTCACCGAGGACGATGTAAGTTATAATCAGTTTCATTTCAATTATCGTATATATAATATAAGTTGCTAATGATAAATGGTTTGTTAATATTTTGCAGGTTTCATTCATGTCGTATACGACCATGCGGGATGTTCGAGGTCGCTCTGATATAGCTTGGATAGATGCGACGCTGAAGTCGTCGGACATTGTCGAGGCGTACTATCCGCTACGGCTGGCTAGACAGTTGGGTCGCATCCAGCGGGTAATATTTTGTTCCTCGAAATATTGATATTGTTTGTATTGCGCATGTGTGCTACATAATTTAGAATTTTTTTTAAAATACAGGTTTCTGGTTCACTGCGTCCTATTCTTACCACTTCTAGTAGGGTTCGTCGTGCGAACACCCTCTACCTCTGGGAAGAATTCACTTGGGACAACTGGGAGTCACACTGTATTCACCCGAGTTTGAAGGGTGCAGAGTTTATTCCTGGTGAGGAGGATGGTACCACTTTGATCTACTCTTCATGGATTACGAAGAACTTGTGGTACATCATATCTGATCCAGAGGCTCACCAAGACGATGCGGAGTTATGGGTGAACCCTTCACCACACACACATGCCACCAGACTGCACGAGTTGACTTCACATATACTGGATTTACAGGCGTACGACCGTAGCCACCCCGGCATTAGTTTGGAGGACCTTCGGGAGCCTTTGGAGGATGTCTACCGTCTTGCTAACGAGTACAGAGATTGATTATCATTTATGTCTTCTGTGTTGACAGTTTAAGACTTTTTATGTGTTTTTTACTTTTGACCAGTTTCAATTTTGTGATATGGTATTGCGTCGTTGTTTAATTATGTGTTATGTTATTTTGTTACATTTTAGTGATATAACTTTCAAATGTTTGTTCAAACTCTAACTTTAAAATAAGCATCAGAATGCAAAACAAATGCAACATAAACTCAAACACAAACCCGAACATTTTTATAAACACGAATAACAACACAAACTCAAACATAAACCGAATCAGACACTTAAACATAAACTCAAACGAAAATATCAAACATAACGTAAAACCCATTGTAAAACATAAACTTCATTTCTTCTTTCGCATTCTTGTTAGTCACGCATTTCCTCTAGGCGGATTTCAATAATGTCAGCGCGGACCGAATCCAGCTGGTCCTCTGTTAAAAAATCGGTGACTTGACAGTTGAACCGGTTACACGCAACACGACGTTCCAATTCGGTGAGGCCAGAAACTGGATGTTGACGGAATGTGACTACGATAGACCACCTAGCTTTCACCTCATCAACACGCCTAGAAATTCTATGCGGCTGAACACCATCCATTCCATATAGGAAGTACATCTTGCATAGCAATACCCACCAGTACTTATTACCCCCTCCTATCATGTTAAGGTTACCAAGTTCAGCTGATGCCATCATCAGATATTGATCTTCCAACTCAGTCCATGGACACATTTTTTGCAATTGATATATTTGCTATAATTGTTACCGCGATTTTTATGTATCCAACGTATCATTTTCCGTTTCGTATACTTTTTCCTTTACGTTTGATATTATAATATTGTATTTATGTATTTATAATAACAAAATAAACCCTTAACCACCCCGGCGGGAAAAAAATGGAGCGAATGTTTCCCGCCTCAAAAAGTTTTACACGGGAAGAACAACCATGTTTCCCGCTAATTATTTTAGAATTGGCACACCGACTTCGAGTCTATAAATACTAGAATCTCAGTATGAAACTTTACATTTTAATTTATAACAATGGGTGATTCAGGGTGGAACGTGCACGAAGATGCAAACCTCCTAAGCGCATTTGACATCGTCAGAGGTACGATGCAAGAGGAGATTCCTGGTTTCATTGATGCGGTTTTGTACAAAATGTTCTTCAACCACGGTAGGGAGGCATCGTGTCCAGGTTGTTTAATGACCCGACCACGCGGACGCGAAGAAGTGTTAGAGAGGCTAGCTTATCTTAAAACAGTGACTATACAGATTGAGTCACTGGATTACGAAGTCCGAACTAAAGTCCGAAATGTATTCAACATGGGATCTCAAAGTACAATTACACAGGAGATGGTGTCACATGCGATTCAGCAAATGGATCAAGAAATACGCGACGCAATAGCCAGCACCGTTGAAACTTACTCAACTCCCGACGGTAGTAGTGATGAAGAGGAATATTCATTCGAGAAAAGCTTTGAGTACGGAATGAACTACCCGACTCCATAAAACTAAGTGTGAAATGCTAACTCGGGATTAGCTTATGGATCATTTGTTTTAAGCTATTTGCTTATGTATTTCTAATTATGCAATGCTTTTGATTAAATTGTAATGTTTTTATGCAATCGACATATTTAGAAGTTTTAGTTGTTATTGTTTTTAAGATGAACATCCAAACATAAAACATCCAAAGTTTAAATTCATTCAATCACAACTTAAAATAACAACAACTAACTAAATAAAAACTTCAAACAAAAACTGGAAAGAAAAATCACAAGTTCAAATAACAACCGCTACAAACATAACAACTTGAAATAAGATCAGTGGAAGGCTTATTCGTATCTAAGTTTGTATTCAACATCATCCACTCCCCCCTTTGCAATAATCTTATCTCCAGAAATGCTACCATATCCCTCGTGATGTAGTCTATCGAGCTCAGGTTCCAAACGGTAGCTGCTTCTTGCTTAATTCTCGATGGCAAGAAGCACAAATGTTGTATTGGCTGGCAAAAAATATATATGCGTTTGATCTGCTCACGAGTACGCACAACGATACCTCTTGTACCCAAACGGTCGTAGTTTATATACATCGTACATAGGACACGCTCGAAAAATTGGTCGTTGGTATCTTCCCCCAGTATCTGGCGGGAAATCTTCACAGCTTGAAGCATGTGGTAGTCTTCGCCCGCCGTAAACTCCATATGTAAACGTTAACGAGTTTTATATTTATGTTGAATGCTAAATGTTTGGCAAGTGTATTATGATTTCTTGATTTTATGTCATATTTTATAGGGGACGAGTCAATTTTGGTGGGCGGGCAATAGTCGGGGTCTCATTATAGCCAAACTTCTATTATTAGGTGTCTCGCTATAACGAGACCTCTAAAACATCGCCCGCATTGATTTTTTGGCAGTATATGTTTGGCAGTATATGATTTCTTGAATTCTTGTTTTTTTTTTGCATAAGTTAATGTTGAGCTTGTTGTTTGTTTGTTTAAACTAATGCTCGTATTTGTTGTTTTAGTTTTTGATTAGTTAGCCCTTACGGCTTGAGTTTGTGTAGAAGTCCAAAGATATTTTTTCTCAAATAAAGGCCTTAATAGGTACCCATTTGCCATGAATTTTGGTTGAAGGCCTTTTTTTTTTGGATTTTCGACCTCAAATGTTGTTAAACCATGTTTTAAGACCATTGCCAACTATAAATGCGCGAAAAAAAATTCATAACTGACCTAAAACCTTTTTTTCAAAACAGAACCTTTTTCAGCACTCGGAAACGTGTGCATGTACAAATACACGCACTCATATACGTGGATACGTACATGCACACATTTTCGAGTGCCAAAAAATGTTCTGTTTCGAAAAAAAACAATCGTCCGTTTAGAAAACATAAATAATTTTGCACATCTTCAAAAGATACTTTAGATAAAACACAATACACATCAAAAATAAATAAAAGTTGTAATTAATATCAACCAAAACAATAGTAGTCGGAGGTAGCGAAATGTGTTTCGAAAGGATTAAAAAAACACGTAACATAAAATAATAAAAATACAACATCGCATTATGCATCCCCGATCAAATCGTAGAACTCATCATCCCCATCGTGTAATGTTGGAGGTTGTGCTGGTTAAAATCGAATAAAGGAAATTGATTGAGCGCCTACGGGAGTTGTTTTCCCGAGTACTTGCGCGACTACATAGCTAGCGTTGAAGACTTTGGTCCGGACGGTAATTGTGGATTTAAGGCAGTAGCTTTGACGATTAAAGACAATGCGGACTCATGGAAGGCAGTGAGAAGGGATTTGATGTATGAACTTTCAAGTCAACGTGCTCTTTGGGAAAGGGTTTTTGATGGTGCACAACGTGTTGATAATCTATTGCGGAGATTGGATTGTATCAAAATGTACGAGAGCGGAACTAGGCACTGGATGACATTACCAGACTTTGGGTTGGTGATAGCCACCCGGTATCAATGTATTGTATACCATGTCTCTCTCTAACTATCATACACGTATCTTCTTTTGCGTGGTGTGCCTCCAAGATCATGTCCTATTGTCGAAGTTGGAATTGGTTTCGTACACGGTAATCATTTTGTGAAAGTATGTAAACTAGTACATTCTTGATACTTAGTTTTCATTTTATCAAAAAATCCGCTACGTATTTAATGTTTCCATATTATGGAAATTTTCAGATTGTATTAGACGGACCGTTGCCGGATATATACCCAAGCTGGTTTGCGTTCCGCACTACCGGTGAAGTTACAAATTGGGCCATACCAATAGGCGTCTCAACAAGTATCACCATATTTAACCAGCACAACCTCCAACATTACACGATGGGGATGATGAGTTCTACGATTTGACCGGGGATGCATAATGCGATGTTGTATTTTTATTATTTTATGTTACTTGTTTTCTTTTTTAATCCTTTCGAAACACATTTTGCTACCTCCGACTACGATTGTTTTGGTTGATATTAATTACAACTATGGGCAGTTGGAAAAAATTATGGTCTCACTATAAAGATAAAGGGTCTCGTTTTAGCCGTGCCCTTTAAAGATTTTGAGGTTTAAAGAAAAATCTATTTTTTTATAAAAAAAAAATGGAAAATATTTATATGATTAGTGTTTTTAAGTTTTCTTTTTATAATTCTGTGAAATATGATGTTGGATTGGTATTTCTTTTTTCTACAATTTCATAGATGACATGGCTTTATTTAATTGCAATTTCATAAATATTGGAATTAGAACAGTCTTTTATCTCACCTTTTATTCTTGTTAAAAACTGATTTTATTTGTATATTTGCTTTCATAAGAATTAATATTCAGTTTTCAATGATTTAAAACAGCGAACAAGAAAGAAGAGAACAAACTTTGATTCTGTTTTGTTTATTTGTATATTTTTTATGGGAATTGCTAAAAAAATAGCCTAAATTACTCCACGAAGTCGCATGTTTTAGTTTTTCGATATTTACAAAATTGTCATTTAACAAAAATCCCAAAAAATCATAGGAACTTTATTTATTTATATTTTATACCATTATTTACTCAATGAAGTTAAAAAAAATCTAACAAAAACTAATCTTTTACCTTTTTTTAAAAGAAAAGACTTTTTATATTATTGCTATGAATTTAACTGCTTCGCACACCTATATTTTTACTATCCCCATTTGCATTATATTACTTTCCCAAAACAGATTAAAAAAGAAAAAGAAAGAATGAAAGAGACCAAATTGCCTGGCTTTCCATGTATACCGGTCGGAGATTTGTTCCGGCTAACTTTTGACGCTGGAAAATTAAAATGACTCTAGGCAATAGAAATATGATCCAAACACGAGGTTCTTCTTTTTCTTGCTCGCCATAGTTGCTTCTTGATTACTCTCAACAACAAAGTCTAATCTTCTAACTCTTAAAACTTACTAAAATTTTAAAATGTCAAAAATATTAAGTAAATATTAAACCATAAACGGACAAGCATATACAGACGATTGTTTTCAGACTGGAGGAGGAGTTCAGGAATTTAAAAGGACACGCACCTATAGTACTCAACCACTAACACCATTTTATCCATCTATTTCTAAGCCATTAACACCATTTACTCATCTTCTTCTCGGCTATTAACACCATTTCCGACAGTCCACTACACTGAAAGCACCCAAAAGCCCTCCTTTTACTTAATAAATTTCTGTTTAATCGAACCTAAAAAAGGAAAAATTGAGAGATATGAAACTTTGAAATATATATATATATATATGATCACAATTCTTTGGCCTAGTTCAAACACTATTTTTAATCCTTATTAAAAGTTTATTTTGCAGGTAGTGTGTTCTTCGCCTAGTGTGTTCTTCGCCGGTTAATGGCGAAGAACACCATGTTTCCGCCAAACCGCCAAACACGGGCGGCAACCAGGCATCCTGCGCCCGAGTTTGGCGATTACGCTTATCTCTCACGCCAGATACATTGCCAAAGTTTACTATTTTAAAAAAAAAAAAATTGATTCATTTTTCTTTGAAAGAACCTTTATGTTGATGATCTTCAACCAACAACATTACATATTCAAATATCCATGGCCAAAGGAGGAGCCTTTGAGTTCTTCTTCCGATTAAGCTTCTTGCTTCCGTTCTTTTTTATCTTCTCCTTTGGTTTCTCTTCTATAACAGGTTGTGTGGAGGTGAGGTGTTGATGAATTGCAGCCAGTGGATCTGCTACAAATGTTGGATGTTTTAGAACATTACTCAACTGTCTTCCTTCCTTCAATAGTAGTTTTTGTCTTGATTTGCCGTTCAACTTGAATTGGTCGCATCGGGCTGATTGTTGAGCATTTAATTTAGGAAGGAAATCCTTAAGAGCAGTTAGATCATATGCAGCAAGTTTCTGTTTCCTTCGATGATTCTTCTTCTTGGCAATATCCTTCTTGGCAGACAAGGAAACAACAGCATCTCTGACCTTGGTGTAGAACTTGACTTTCTTTTCGAACTTAAATGCTTCTTTGGAGGTCTGTGGCTGTCCTTTTTTGCCCATGTTTGTGTCTCTTAGTGATGGCCTTGATGTTCGGATGCGAATATAATTCAAGACGGCTAGAGGGAGATACAGAGAACTCCAATGATTATGTGAAGGTTAGAGGATAGAGACGAGGTGCTGTGCTGAATCAATTTTGTAAACTGTTGGTGAAGCCGAAGTTAGGGTTTCAGGATTTTACATCCGAGTTTGAGTCCTCAAAATAATCTGCAAAATCATTGAAAGATCCCAAAAACTAGATCATTAGTAACAAAATCGTAATTGGACTACGAACTGAACTACTTATTCGAAAGAATGTGCATTTTGGCAAGATAAAATCATCAAACTAATAGCAAATACAAGTTCAAAAAAAATCAAAATACACAATCGAAAGGGTTTTCTCGATTTCTAGGGCTCGAACAAAACTTCGAAGACAAATTCATAAAAAGATTATAACATGTAAGATGAGCATTCAGCTACACAATTTGAAATTGATATGTAGAATTAAAAATCGAACAACTCAAACGAAGTTTATAGATCTAATGTAATGGCGTATGGAGGCGGATTTGTGAAATAAAATAACAATCGGTGATTTAGGAAGAGTGAAAAAATCACAAATCGAAGAAACACCGAAAGTGAAGAGCACATAAGCCGTACTATGAAGCCATCTTTGTTGATGTGTGGGCCATTTTTTATACGACAAAGGGCACCCTGTAGAAAACCTACAGGTTTTTCAGAGCTACATAAATCTGCTCTCCCCTTTTTGCCATAGCCCAAGAATCAAACAAAACAAAACAAAAGACTAAATTAAACAGAGCAGAAATTGAAACAAACCAAACAATAGATTAGATTGTGAAGAAAATTAGATACAAACAGAGAGCGGCTGTTGAAGCTATCAACCCTGGGTTATCGTAGGCAGTGTTCTTATTTGTATTTATACAAGAAGTTGGGTGTATCGCTTTTGACCTAATTTTTATTATTTCTGTGTTGGGGTTTTCATTCGTTTCTGTGTTCGGGTTTTCATTCGGTCCCCGAACTTTGATGTGTTTGCTAATCTTTCCGATTATCTAAACGATTTTTTTTTTTTTTTTTAATTTGCAAGATATATTAATAAAGGAAAGAAGAATCCAAGTTCTACAATCAGGGCCCAAACAAATTAGGCTTAGAAGAAATAGAAAAGACCCATAAGGCTTAGATCCAATTAAACAGATTAAGCCCAAAAGGAAACCCAATTCAGAACTAATACCTAGTCCCAAATCAGAAAAACCAAATGAAACCCTAGATCTTCTTCCTTGTTTCGACTTCTCTCCTTCAGCAAAAGTCACCATTTTTACACAGCAACCCTATCATATCAGCTTCCATAAACCTTCCATTAGAAACTTCTTTGAATCGACTATATCTTCTTCAAGCTTTTTCAACCTTTCCTTGCCTCCACCACACAAAAACCCTATCCTGGGTCTATATAACCCACACCTAAGCTTTCGAGAACAATTATTGCTCGAAGCTGATTGGGGACGTCCTGGATTGTGAAAGAGTGATTCGATTTTTTGTCAAAAGTCCACTTGGATATGAAATCGGCCACAGAGTTTTCCATTCTGGAAATGTGACCTATCTTCATATCTGGGTGGATTAAAGATCGACAAAGCGTCTCCTCGTCTGTGAATGTTGCATATGTGTTGACATTGAGTCTACTGACTAGAGTCCAACAGTCAGACTCAATGTCAACACATCTCCAGCCTCTTCTGTTGCAAAGGAGTAGTGCCTCTACCAGTGCTCTCCTTTCAGCTTGAAGAGGACTGAGCTTTCCAAAAAGGAAACCAGCTCCTTGTACACAGTTTCCTCGATCGTCACGAACAATAAGCCCTCCAGCAGATTCCCCAGTGAAGCAACGAGCAGCATCAACATTGATCTTCAACCTTCCTGCTGTTGGTGCCTTCCACAACCGGTAAGTCGTTTTCCTATTGCTTAAAGACATTGCACCAATAGATATTCCTGCATCAATCACATGTCGCCAGTGCTTAGTTTTCAATTACATGTCCACAGCCACGATTAATCTATTAATTCTGCATATAGCATTGAAGAAATTATCAGTAGGTTTATCATGCTTGCAGTGATTCCTATTTAACCATATTGTCCATAAAATCAATTGTGGAACAATATGATTAATATGAAATTTACTGTAAGCAGACTTAAACCAAATTAGGAGCATGTGCCTAATAGACATAAACCGCCTCACTGGGACTTTAAACAGGTTCCCATAATAATTCCAAATTTGCCAGGCATAACTACAACTGATAAAGAGATGTATTGTCTCTTCACAGTTGTAGCAGAACTGGCATTTGGACACAATAGCAAAGTGTTTCTTTTTAAGCTCACTGTCAGTAGACACAAAGTTCATTATAATCTTCCAAGTTAAAAAAGAAAATTTGGCTGGTATAAAACTATGCCAGATTTTTTTAAAAAGAAAAGAAACATTATTTTTTGCTCTGATGTTTTCCCAAGTGGTTTTTGTGCAAAACTTTTTGTTTTTTGAAATTTTCCACTCAATACAGTCATCCTGCTCATGATTGAGTTTAATACCACAAACTTGCTGGTATATATCATGAGACAGAAATGACTCAAGAGATGGATCCCAACTATTTTGTTTCCAAAAAGTTTTAATCCTGGCTGGAAGATACCATGAACTTGGATCATTGACAATAGGACCAGACTGTAACCATGAGTCTCTCCAAAAATCAGCATTGCCTTTACCAACTTTCCATTGAATATACTGATCAGCCTTTATTCTAATTGAACACAGGCCTTTCCAAACAATTGAATCATTAGAACCACACTTAGCATTTAGAGGATGTGTGTCTTTGCAATAAGTATTAGTAATTAGGTCAGACCATAGTGAGCCTCCTTTTCTAAACAAGAACCAAAGTTTGTAAGCAAAGGTAAGTTGAATATCAGACAAATGTTTGATATTCAACCCACCTTCCATGAAAGGCCTGCATAGATTACCCCATACTGTCCAATGAATGGCTTTATCATTAACTTTGTTCCTCCAAAGGAACTTGTTAAAACAAAGCTCTAATTTGGTCAGAATTGTTTTGGGTATGATGCAACTTTGCATCCAATAAAATACAATGGGATAAAGAACATGTCTGATTAGTGATAACCTTCCACTAAAAGACAGGTTTTTTAAATCCCATTCTGCAATCTTATTATAGATTTTACTTAAAAGAGGAATGTAGTTCTTCCCTGTGTTGTTTGAAGCTATTGTTATGCCCAAGTATGTGAAAGGTGCATTTTCAGTCCTAAAGCCCCAAGTTGTATTGATTCTGGCTGTGTTTGTATTTGAATTTCTTGAAGATGTTATGACTTTAGTCTTCTCACTGTTTATCAGCTGACCTGATTCTGCTTGATACTGGTTTAACAGGTTGCTAATACACTTGATAGTGGAGGGAGCACTGTTAGTGAAAACTATCACATCATCTGCAAAAGCCAGGCTTGGTAAGATATTTCCAGACTTAACATAGTATTGTAGTTTATTATTCTGCAAATATAAATTCTCAAGACCCCTTAGAAGAGCCTCTTCAGCTAGAATAAACAGACAAGGAGATAGAGGATCTCCTTGTCGAAGACCAGTTTTCTGGGGAAAATAACCATTAGCAGTCCCATTTAGGAGAACAGATAACATTACATTAGAAATGAGCCTATGTATAAGAGAAACAATACACTCAGAAAACCCAAATCTTTTTAAAACTTTAATAACGAATGTATGAGACAGCCTATCAAAGGCCTTAGACATATCCAGTTGTAGGATAATGTTGCCTTTGGAAGGCTTTCTCTTTATGTTATGCAGCATTTCTTTTAATGTTAAAACATTATCATGTATGAGTCTATCTTTTATAAAAGCAGCTTGGCCTTTAGAAATGATTCTAGGTAGAATAAGAGATATTCTCCTATTGATTAAGGCAGAAAACAACCTATTTAAGATAGTACACATGCTCAGAGGTCTGTAATTATTCCAAGTTATAGGGTTTGCCATTTTAGGGATTAGGACAATCCCTGTGGCAAACACACCTTTAGGAATATCTTTACCAGATAGAAAAGCATTTAAAGCTCTACATAAGTCAATACTTATAATATCCCAGCAGTGTTTAAGGAAGAAGACATTAAACCCATCAGTGCCAGGGGCACTATCTTTCTTCATGCTCCATATGACTGCTTTGACCTCCTCTGCATTCGTAGGCTTTGAAATTTCTGTATTGTCACTATTCAAAACAAGTTTTGGAATGTTATCCAATATAGACTCACTAACATTTTCAATATTCAAAATATCAGGTTCAACTGAAAGGATCGTTTTAAAGTGCTCAACAGCTGAGACAGCTATATCACTTTGAGCAGTAAGCCAGACTTCTTTGTCCTTTATTCCTGTAATAATGCTTTTCTTTCTTCTCTTATTAACATAGCTGTGATACAATTTAGTGTTTCCATCACATTCACTAAGCCATGTGTTGAAACACTTTTGTTTCCAAAAGCATTCTTCATTCTTTAATGCAAGAATGAGAATGCTATTGGCTTTGGACAGATTAGATTTAGACACATTGTCATTAGCCTGTTGGTGTAACATTTCACATTTTTCAACATCTAAAGTAGCTTCTTTTACTTTATTAAATATATTTCCAAAAACTGTAATGTTCCACTGTTTTAAATACTTTTTCAATCTTTTGAGTTTGTACCAAAAAACCATGTTATCCTCTCCATTACATTGTTTAGACCAATCCTGGCTTACACAACTCATAAAGTCTGGGTGGTTAACCCATGCATTGAGAAACTTAAAAGATCCTTTCTTTGTATTTGAAGTAATTTGATTATTAATAGAAATTAAAAGAGGAACATGGTCAGAACAGGTTCTGACCATGTGACAAACCTGAATGCTTAAGTTAATAAGCATTTGCTGATTTGTGAGCACCCAGTCCAGCCTTTTCCAGGCTCTATTATTGCTCCAAGTATAACGGGTTCCTGTATGTGCAGGTACATCCAAGTTGCAGCTTCTGATAAAGCAATCGAAATCCTCAGCACTAGTCACATCATATGAAGCACAGTTTAATTGATCATCTGGGCATCTTGTGGAGTTGAAGTCCCCTGCTAATATCCAAGGTATGTCACATGTAATACTGCTAATCTGTCTCCACAAAGCTTTCCTCAAAGTTCTGTTATTTTTTGCATAAACTGAAGTAAAGCAGCATTTAAATGAAATGTAACTTAGCTCAGCATGCAAAAATTGATCTTGGTCATCAATAATAGAAACCTCAACATCATTAGACCAGAAGATCCATATTTTATTAGTTGCATTAGAAGCCCAATGCTCAAAACCAATTCGTTTAGCTACCAATTCAATCTTATCCAACCTAGCCATTGGTTCTTGAATAGTAACTAGCTTGACCTTCTCACTGTTAATTATAAACTTAAGCCTAGCCAATGTAGGGTTGTTATGAACTCCTCTTGCATTCCAACTAACGAAATTAATCATTATCAGATGCATATTTTTTTGTAACCAATTCTCTCTTCCCAAGAGAGTTAATAGACAGTCTTCTAGAAGTTCTGCTTGCAGACTTAATCTTACTTGTAATGATGGTTTCAAAGTCTCTTTCAGGATCATTGGAACTGGCTTTTGGGGAGGGATTTAAGCTACCAGAACTACATCTTCTAGGAGATATGTTTCTGGTCATGAAGTTCTCCTCCTCCTCAAGATTTTGGAGTGCGCTTATGATATCAGGGTCAGTACTCGAATCTGTTCTCTCTTTTGTAGGGCTCCCAACATTAGTTGATGGACAAGACATAGTGTGTCTATCTTTTTTTGTAATGATTGACTTGAGTTTCCTCCTATAGACATGAGTGAAAGGTTTAACCTTTGTAGGTAAAGTATCAGTTTGTTGCTGATTATCAGTCTTGTTTATATCTTGTAAACTCTGTGCAGTTCCTTGTTGAACATTATTTTTATCAATATCAAGAACAACTTCATTATGTTTTTTGGCCTCCATACCTTTGTGCTTTTTGCACTCATTCAGGCTATGTCCAATATGACAACAACCCATACAGTAATCAGGAATATTTTTGTAGCTTACCCTTATAGTATACTCATGTCCATCCCCAAAATCCACACACAACATTCTTTTTAGTGACTTAGAGATATCAACTTCTATCACAGCAAAACATGCATTCCATTTAGCTCTGTTTCTTTCTGGAATAACCACGTGATGCACATTTCCAATGGTTGATGCTAGTTCTTGTACAACTGAAGCATCGTACATGAATTCTGGAAGCATTTCGAACCTTACCCAAATGAGAGCCTCTGGACATTCAAAGTTCCTACTGCTTTCTGGACACCATTTGATAATACGCGTCATTTTGCCGTCGACCTTCCAGAATCTGTTGACCCACAGTCGCCCAGCGTCCTCCAGTAAAGCAAACTCAATCAAGATTTGCCTAGAATCTATAGTAACATAGGAATACTCGCCTTTAAACTTTAAAGATTCAAGAAACAGTTGAAATGCCTGTCTCTTTGGTATTCCATCATTAAATTTGGCTATCAATGTAGTCCTTGAATTAACACAAAGATCTGCTTTAACCTTGCTGTCAAACTTTATCTTGATATTGTCCTCTTCTTTAATTATACCCACTGGTTTGATGATTGAGGACTGAACCTTCTTTCTGACCACATCCGAGTAAGACTTTGGTGTAGTCTCTTCTTTCAACTTTGAACACAGATTCGAATCACTTTTTAACGGCGGGAAATCAGTGATATTCATCCTTAGCGATAACCCCCCCGATGTATCCACAGGCAGCAACGCTACTAGTCAAAGCACGTGGTGCCAAGCACACCAGTGCCACCACTACTTCAAGTTTCTATCAGCAATCGAATGAATTCTGCACTAGTAACTTTCTTAGAGTTTAAGAAAAATTTTTGATTCTTGGAGATTCTTGGGAGAGAGTCCAACTCGGGGTTTTTCCCCAAAACTCAACAAAATCAAGTAAAAAATCTACAGTTCGATTATCTAAACGATTTAATTTCTATAATTTCAGTTATTTTCTTTTATAGAAAGGCCAATGGGCTTATATTCGGAACATAGGCCGATTTTTTTTCTTCCACCGGAATAATAATGGGCAATGCTAAACTTGGACCCGTTTTGGTTATAATGAGATCCCGTTATAATGAGATCTCAAATTTTACTAAAATATTTTTAATATATAAATATTTTTCAGCCGGCTATCTCTCTTCTATTCTCTATTCTCTTTTTTCTCTTTTCTTTTTTCCCTTTTTTTTTATCAAATTCAAGTTGCAGTTTGCATCTCACCAATCAAAATCAGAAAATTATTTCTCTTCTCCAATTAATTTCCCCCTCTAGAGAACTCATTTCCTAATCAAAATCAACAATAGCACCCCAAGCAGAAAAGCAGCGACTGAGAAGAAGGTCGCCGAGAAATATCTTTTGGCCGCCGTAGCAGCTGAGAAGAAACCAAAGGTCAGAAAGAAGTTACCAAAAGAAGCTCACGCCAGAGCTGATAAAAAGAAGAAACGATCCAAGAAAAGCGTCGAGACCTACAAGATCTACATCTTCAAGATCTTGAAGCAGGTCCATCCCGATATCGGTATTTCCAGCAAAGCTATGGGAATCGTGAACAGTTTCATCAACATATCTTCGAGAAATTGGATGGTGAGTCTGCGAAGCTTGCGAGGTACAACAACAAACCGACTAGGAAATATTTTCACAGTTATTATTGGGTCCACATATTACTTCATTGTAATATAATTCTGTAAAAAAAATGGCTCTTTGACTTGTGTGATTCATTATTTTTACGTTAATGAAAAGTCGGAAAGTTCCACAAGGCGATATTAAAATATAATTAGAAAGTAGAGAGAAGTTTTGTTAAAGAAGAGGAAGAAAATAGTTAGATTTTAATGTAATTAATTCTTTGGGTATTAGATTAGTTTTAGAGAGAAGTTTGGTGAGAGAAGAGGAAGAAAAAAATTTAGATTTTTGGTCGAAAACTTGATTTTATATGATGGGTAAAATAGTCATTTTACATAAACTTAAATAAAAAGTTTGATTTAAGGTCTCATTATAGCCAAATGGGGTCTAGATATAGCATTGCCCAATAATAATTGCTCAAGTTAATAATTTGAAGGGCAAGGCTAAATTAAGACCCCCATTGGGCTATAATGAGACATTTCTATAATGAGACTTCATTTGGCTATAATGAGACTTCATTTGGCTATAATGAGACCCCGAAAAAGACCCATTTACCCCTGATATAAAAGTTGTATTTTCAGCCCAAAACCCTATTTTCTCTCTTCTTCTCTCTTCTCTCTAGCAAAAGCTCTCAAAATCCCGAAAAAAAAAGGCAAGATTTCTCAAATCTGACATTACAAACACGTTAAGGTACGAATCTTTTACCTACTCATGTAATTTTTAAGAAATTTACTTTAGTATTTTTAGTGATATTTAGAGTTTAGAGTTCTGCCTCTGATAAGGAAAGATATTCCTCAGGGGCCTAAGTGCAACTGATAGGGACTAAATTGATAAGTTCTGTAAATATAGAGTTAAATTAGGCTTTAGGAGAAATGTAAGGGTTGAACTGTAAATATACCATTATGTAACCATTTCTCTAACTAACTCACTCAGTTTATTTAAAGAGGTTGAAGAAGTTAGTTATGCCTATGAAATATTCAGGAGTGAAATACAACTTTGACTGTTTGGAATTCTCTCTGTAAAATTCAGTATTCTCTATTCAACATTAATTCTTACCAAATTGGCGCTAGAAAGAGGGGGCGAAGATACCTTGATCAACAGATCAAAAATCGAAGTCTCAAGTTTTCGTTCTCTAAAAGTTTTGCGTTCGAGTTTTTCTGAAGTATTTTTGTTTAGTTCTTCGCTTATTGAAGATGGATCCAGCAGAAGGTGACAATCCATCCGTTCGAAAGGCTATGGAAACGTTGAAATCCGATCTGCAAGAGGCAGGTAAATCGATTCCAACTCAAGCAAACCAATTTGATTTCGAAGGAAAAATGAATGAGATGATAAGGAAGGTGGCAGAGCTTGATGAATTGGTGAAAAAGAAGGAAAGTAATGATAGCACTAGACTTAGGTCTAAAATAGCAAAAGGTGATCAAGATAATCAGTCGGATCAGTCAATGGATGATGGCGACGTTCAGTATGAACAGCGTAAAGCACGTTTTGAGCGAAAAAAGAAGTACGGTGGGATAAAAAGGAAAGGAAAACTGCAGAAGCGACAGTATTTGAATTCTAGTGATGAAGAGGATTCCGAAAATTCGGAGTCAGATGAAACACCGAGGTATGAATATTCTCGAGGCCATTCAAGAGGAGCAGAACGTGAATTCCGGGCAGCTAAGGTGTATAAGGAAGGGAGGAAAAAGAAAGATAGGCGAGTATATTCACCTCGGAAATATTCGCCTCGGAAGTATGAAGGTGAGTCAAGTTTATATGCTACTGTGGGGATGAGAAACGAAGACCAATATGTTCAAGGAGTCGACTGGAGGGACTCACCATTGATCAGGGAGATCAGATCTGTGCCGCTTCGGAGGCGGTTTGATATTTCCAAAGTTGATAAGTTTGATGGGACTCAAGATCCCGATGACCATATAGAACAATTCAAAAACTACATGACTAATTTCGAAGACGACGATAAATTGGTGTGTAAAGCATTCTCTCAGACGTTCAAGGGAACTGCGCTGAAATGGTTCAACAAGATTCCTAAGGAGTCAATTGTAAATTTTAGAGGCTTCTATACCGCTTTCCGAAGACAGTTTGTGGGAAGCAAAGAAATGAGAGCTAATGGGGATACAATAATACAATGCAAGCAGGCTGTGGGAAAGAAGCTGAAGGATTATACTAAGAGATTTGTATCAACCAAAGCTGAACTAGATGATTGTGAAGAAAGTGTGGCTATGGCAGCATTTAGACAAGGACTGTTGCTAGGAGATTTAGCCGATGAGACTACGAGGCGTAGGGCGTTAACATTTGGAGCTCTCATGGCTCAGGTTGAGGATCAGATTAAGGTCGAAGAATCGACGCGGGTTCGAGGAGGAGGCAATACTATTCAGAAAGGGAATGGTCAAGCTAACACTTCGAATAATAACTCATCGCGTCCGAGGAATAATCAAAACGTTTCTAACAGAGGAACTTCGAACTCGTATCAAGGGGGAGTTAATCAACACAATTCAAATAATCAGCAACAGTTTAGATCCAGATCGAATGTGTGGGTAAGACCAGATTATTATGCGGATTTTACTGAAATTGTGGCTTCGATATATGAGAAAACCAGGGGAATAGTAAATTTCAGAAAGCCACCAGCGATTAATAGGCCAAGAGAGGAGGAGTGCAATAACAAATTCTGCAGATATCATGAAGATATTGGGCATGATACAAACGATTGTATTGCCTTGAAGAAAGAGATGCAGATCCTGATAGAAAATGGAAAGTTGCTGGAATATGTCAGGAAGAATGCTAAAGCTGCAGCTCCGAAAATTGGTAATCCTAATTCTAAGCAGGAAACTGCACTGATGATTTTAGATGCTGCAGGTGACGAGTTTGATGTGGCTTCGGAATATGTCGACCCAGACCCTAGTCGACTCTTGTTAATGTCAATAGATGAGCCGATGCGTCAAGGACGTGTTCGAGACTTGTGTGCCTTCTTTGAATCACTGACAATATTTGGGGGAGACTCAATGACTAACAACACTAATAATTCGAGGAAGAGGCATATAGTGAATTTAATGCATCAAATTGAAGGAGGAGCATCGGCACACCTAAGCAACAAGAAGGATGTGCCCTTTATAATTTTTGATGGGGATGATTTGAGGGGGATTACTGGGCCACATGAAGATGCAGTGGTCATAGGAGCAGAGGTGTGCGGGGTGGAGATTCGACGAGTATTAATTGATACCGGGAGCTCTGCCAATGTACTTTTCAAGTCAACTTATGATAGATTAACCGCTCCACCTCGAATAGAAAGCTCAGAGAGAACTATCATTGGTTTTACTAGTGCAACAGCAAATGTGATACGGGAGTTCGAGGGACAGATTTATTTGGGAAAGGGGCCTTTCAAAAAGAAAGTACAAGTGCTTTTTGTGGTGGTGGATTGCCCATCGAGCTACAATGCTATTTTTGGAAGGTCGTGGCTGGTTAAAATGTATGATGTAGTCTCTACGGTTCACCAATGTTTGAAGTATGTGATCGAGGATCGAGTCGGTGTAGTTCGAAGTGATCAAAAGGTGGCAAGAGAGTGTTACGCTGCTGCGTTTAGATTACGAGGCAAAAATACTGATGATCCGATGGAGAATTAGCAGTTTGGGGGGTTGTCTTCTGGTGGCACAGATGAGGGAATTGATGATCCGAGGTCAACCCCGAGTTCTGTGGTGGTAAATGAAGAAATTGAAGAACATGTTTTCAGTAATGGCAGGGTACTTCGAATCGGGACTCTTTTATCTTTATCAATGCGAGAAAAATTGTTGAAATTTTTGTCTGAGAATTTGGATGTATTTGCTTGGAGGTCCGAAGATGTAGTGGGGGTCCCAAGTGATATCATATGTCATAGCTTGGCGGTGGATCCGAAGATCAAACCGATAATTCAAAAAAGAAGAGCTTTTTCGCTGGAAAAATCCGAGGCCATAGTTGCTGAGGTGGATCGACTATATAAGATGGGGCATATCAGGGAAGCCAATTATCCGAGGTGGACGGCTAATCCTGTGGTGGTGAAAAAGAAGAACGGAAAATGGCGAATGTGCGTGGACTTCACAGATCTGAATAGAGCATGTCCAAAAGATCATTTTCCAGTGCCTCGAATCGATCAGTTAGTGGATTCCACTTCGGGAAATAAAATCTTGACATTTATGGATGCATTTTCGGGGTATAATCAGATTCGAATGAATCCAGATGATGAAGAAAGCACGACTTTTATCACTGACAGAGGTTTGCACTGCTATAGAGTGATGCCGTTCGGATTAAAAAATGATGGTTCAACATATCAGAGGCTAATGAATAAGGCGTTTGCCTCACAAATAGGGAGAAATATCGAAGTGTACATCGATGATATGCTTGTTAAAAGCAAAAGTGATGATGAACACATTGATGATTTAGAAGAGACGTTTTTGAATCTCAGAGCCATACAATTGAAGTTGAACCCAGAAAAGTGTACATTTGGAGTCCGATCTGGTAAGTTTCTGGGGTACATGATTACTGAAAGAGGAATCAAAGTGGATCCAGAACAATTGAAGGCTCTGATATCGATGTCTTCACCTCGGAATATCAAAGAAGTACAAATGTTAACGGGCAGGTTAGCAGCTTTGAACAGATTCATTTCTCGTTTTTCAGATAAGTGCTTGCCTTTTTTCCAGGTGCTGCGTAGACCTAATAATTTTGAGTGGACTTCGGATTGTGAAGAAGCTTTTATGAAGATCAAAAATCTTTTGTCCTCTCCTGAAATATTGACAAAGCCTCGAAAGGGTGAGCAGTTATTTTTGTATATAGCAGTATCGGATTATGCAGTGAGTGCAGTTCTGGTCAGTGAAGATACGAAAATTTCGAAGCCTGTCTACTATGTCAGCAAAAGTTTGGTTGATGCTGAGAAACGCTATTTGAAGCTCGAAAAATTGGCACTGTGTATAGTAGTGGCAGCGAGAAAAATGCGCCCTTACTTTTAGGCACATACGATTATGGTTCGAACTTCATATCCATTAAAAAATGTGTTGCAGAAGCCAGACATTTCAGGAAGGATGACTAAGTGGTCTGTAGAGTTAGGAGATTTCGATGTGTTATTTTCTCCTCGAACAGCTATCAAAGCGCAAGCCTTAGCAGACTTCTTGGTTGAGTTCCACTCGAGTAGATCCGAAGAGAAAGATGGCGAGAAAGTGAACGAGAATCCGACGTGGACGATACGAACTGATGGGGGGTCCAGTAATAAAGGGTCAAGTGCAGGAGTTGAATTGGTGGCACCAACAGGGGAGTTTATGTTTCAAGCTATAAAATTTGGATTTCATGCTTCGAACAATGAAGCTGAATATGAAGCTGTGCTAGCAGGATTACGGTTAGCAAAGATTTGTGGAACAATATTTGTGCGCTTGGAAACAGATTCGCAGTTGGTAGTTAACCATGTTAAGGGAGTATCAGAAGCCAAAAAGGAACGCTTGGTTTTGTACTTACAAGAGCTACGAGGAATGATGGCACAATTTGAAAATGTCGAAGTGGAGCATATTCGAAGAGGTAGCAATACAATGGCTGATTCTTTGGCAACAATGGCTTACTCTGAAGAATATCCATGGATCATGACACAACCATCGCCCTCGATCATATTGAATTCTGAGCAGTGTGAAGTTGTTAATGAGGTAGTAAATGATCCGATGTGCACTCAAAGAGATTGGAGGTTTGACTTGTTAAACTTTATTTCGAAGGGAATACTACCTCCTGATAAACACTTGCTCAAGAAAATAAAGTATAAAGCTCTTGGCTATGTGGATTGGATGGGGTATTGTACAAAAGGTCTGCGTCAAAACCTTTGCTACGATGTCTAAGCAAGCAAGAATCTCAAAACATTCTATCCGAGCTGCATGATGGGGATGGATCAGCTCATTGTGGATTCAAAGTTTTAACGCGTAGGGTATTGTTGGCAGGATATTATTGGCCTACCATTTTGCAGGACGCCAAGCTGTTAGTTCGAAGTTGTGATACTTGCCAAAGGTATGCAAATTTGATACATAAACCAGCAGTACCCCTAATGACAATCTTAGAGGCGGTTCCTTTCGATATGTGGGGGATTGATTTAGTAGGACCATTACCTATGGCTTCTGGTGGAAGACAGATGATTATAGTTGCGGTTGATTATTTTTCGAAGTGGGCAGAAGCAGAACCTTTAGCTGGGACAAAAGCTAAGGATGTAATCAAGTTTATTCAGAGTAACATCTGCTACCGTTTTGGAGTTCCTCGAAAAATAACGACTGACAACGGTCCTCAATTTAATAACAAGGAAATGGACTCTTTTTGCTCTTCGAAAGGGATACAGCAATGCTTTTCTACTCCTTTCCACCCCCAAGCAAATGGACAGGTGGAAGTTACGAATAGATCTATTTTGGATGGCTTGAAGAAAAATTTGGCAGGTGCAGCAGGGAAATGGCCAAATTATCTTCAAGAAGTATTGTGGGCATATAGAACAACCCCTAGAGAGGCTACAAAAGAGACTCCTTTTTCTTTGGTATATGGAATGGACGCTGTGTGCCCTGCTGAATCTACATTGCCTTCTTACAGACTACTACGATATTCCGATGTGGATAACGATGAAGCTAGAAGGGTTGAGCTTGATTTGTTAGAGGAAAAAAGGGTCAAAGCGCATTTGAATGTGGTCCATTATCAAACATTAATGAGAAGCAGGTACGATGCTAAAGTTAAGAGGAGAGAATTCAAAATTGGCGATCGAGTGTTACGAAAAGTATTTCTTCATACTAGGGACAAGTACCTCGGAAAATTGGCTCCGAATTGGGAAGGTCCTTACGAAGTTAAAATGAAGGTCAAGCCAGGTTCCTACAGGTTGTCTGATCGAGAGGGGAGGATGCTCAAACATCCTTGGAATATAGAGCATTTGAAATTGTACTGTGAGTAAAAACGAACTTTGAATTCTTGTAAACCAGACATACTCTTTCCTTATCTGTTGGCCCAGAAAGGTTTTAATGAGGTGTCTGGTAAATATTGAATCTTTTAATAAAATTTCTTTTGGCCATTGGTTGTTTACTATGGTGGGTGATTTATTATTTTGGTGACTTGGCAAAGATTGATCATCTTTGAAAGTTGACCAAGAATAATTTTCCAAAGCAATAGCTTTGAAGAAACAACCAAATTTTCGAGGTGCCACGTCTTATGAGTGCATCTATTGTTCGAGGTGCCACGTCTTATGAGTGCATCTATTTTTCGAAACGACAAGTTTAAATAAGCACACCAGAATTTAAAAATATTAAAAAGTTGCTTGTTCATCGAATAAAACATGAGGCTTACAAAAGAGATAAAACTATTTAGCCAGATACACAAAAAACAAACATGATATGCCTACTCTATTAGGCATCTTCTTCTTCCGATGACTCTTCTGAAGCATCTTCTTCTTCTGAGGAGGAGCTTGGTGGCACCTCGAATGCTTCCCTTGGGCGACTTTCTTCAGGAACTTGTTTCCAAAGATCCGTTAAATCCAGCCTTGGACAGGCAGCATGAACTTCTCGAAGAAGTTGAATAGCTGTATCAGTTTGAGCTTTCTTGATACCTTCAAGCATTAAAGAACCAACAGCGGCTTCGGCTTTTTTGATGGCAGCATTCTTTTCTTCCTCGAATTCTGTTCGAAGCATGGTCAACTGAGTTTGGCAATTCTCCAGTTTCTCCTGAGTTTCTTTAACAAGTTTTTCAGCATCGGAAGATTTTTTCTTTGCCTCGGAGATAGCAGTAGAATGTTGAGAATTTAGGTCTTCCAGAGCTAGTCGATGAGAAGTCTCCAGAGCTTCGACTTTTTCTTTGTGCTCTTTAAGAAGCTTTTCTCTCTCAGCTTCGAATTTCTGAAGTGCTTCATTTTTCGAAGTCTTTTCAGACTCTGTTTCTTTTTTGCTCTTGATCAATTTTTGTGCAAGAAGCTCCAATTGTGCGTGTGAATTTTTTACTTCTTCACATAATTTATTGGCTGCAGCACTTAAATTATCAAAAGGACAAAGGATCGAAGCTACCTCATCGGATTTGTCTGGATTAGGAAAGATTGTTGGTTGGTGATGAACAGGAACGATGGCGTTAGATGTCGAAGCCATAGCTGCCCCAGTAGAAGTTGATGGAATAAAATTGGTGGGTTGGGAACCATTGCCAGTAAATGAAAAATCTCCGCTTGAATTGAAGTCTTCGAGGTTAAGATAATCGTCCACTTGATTATCTCCTAGTGTCAGTCCTCCATCAGGGTTTTCTTCAATAAAAGTTTTCCCGTGCACCTCGGAAGCTAGTACTTCCTCTAGTATATCAGCCTCGTTCTTTTTCTTGGGTGTGCTAGACTTGCTCTTTTTCTTCTTTGGAGAATTGTCCTTTTTCATTTTCAGAACAGGTTCGTCTTCTTCGGTTATGGGGGGAAGCTGACATGTAGATGCTTTTCGCTTTCCTACAGTCTTCGAAGGGTTGGAAGGCTTAGCCTTGATTGTTTTAGGTTTTTTGAGGGTTTGTTTTCCCTTCTTTTTCAATGGTAGGTGGCTTTCACTTCGGTTCCGGGTGGGAAGGTAGCATTTCCCATCTGGTGCAAGTATCCTCTGAACTGCTAGGATAGGATCCGGGGGGATCATCGGATCCTGAGGGAAGTCAGCCCCTAAGGATATACGCCAGAGATGGCTGTTGACGAAGTTGATCGGTTCAAAGGCTGAGTGAAAGCCATTTCCCCAGGACTTTTCTTCCCACTCAGCCATTTGCTGGAAGATGTCCTTGGCTTCTTTTCGACGACTCTTAAATCGCCTCGGAATTTCTAAGAAAAAGGGGAGATAAACAGTTGGATAAATAAACTTGGTTAATTTGGCTAAGTAAAAAAAAAAAGAGGAGAGGTGTTACTTACTGCTATCTCTCCAAGTAAGGGTGAGTTTTGAGGGATTGGCATCGGAAATCTCTTTGCCGTTTTCCCAAGCTCCTGATAAGAAGACGAATCTTTGCTTCCAGAACTTATCAGCTTCGAGGAGGTCGTCGACAATTTTTAAGTCATCCTCTAGAGTTAGGTAATAAAACGGCAAAACTGGCCCATTAGAAACTTTGGTTACTGAGATGAAGTCTTCGATTTCGAGGGGAATGCCTCCCAGCCTCGATACCATGATTGCTGAGAATAAAGTGAAAAGCTGGTTGGGAGTGACTTGTGTTGGACACAGTTTAAGGATTTCGAAGTACTTCACTATCATCGGATCGAGGGGAAACCGAAGTCCCCAGTTGAAGAGCTCATGGTAGACTACCAGCTCATCCTTCTGACAGTTCAGAGGTGTCTCTCCTTCTACTGGTAGTCGAAGAGTCATGTTATCGGTTAATCCCCATAGTTTTTTGAGCTTCTCTTTCTCTGACTCGAGGTAGTAAGTATAAGATACATTCTTTAAGGCAAGAATGTACCGAGGAGAAAGTGGTTTAAGATTTTCTTGAACCAAGGCAGCAACGTCCTCGGGGAGTGTAATGAGAGGTTTCTTTCTTCGAATCTTCTTTGGAGGAACCACGCCGTCAGCCTCGGATTCTTCTTCAGCATCAGATTCAGTAGCTTCAGAATCGTCTTTGTTGTTATCTTCATCAGTGACTTCATTAGAATGACTTCGGATTTGAGTCTCTTGTTGAGTCACAGGAATTGGCTGACTACTTTCTGGTGTAACGTCACCCACTTCTTTTGGGGGAAGAGTAGAGGTCTCTGTATCATCGCCCATTGCTAGAAAGGTTGATTTTTTGCGTCGTTTAACTTTGACAGCTTCGAATTGAGGAGGAAGTGAATTGGGTTGAAGATTTTTGGTCGCCTTGAATTGAAGGACAGGTGATTTGGATTGTGATTTTTTATCAGTTGGTGGTTTGTCTAAGGTAATACCTGTAGATTTTCGATGAGGTTTTAGTAGTGGAGAAGTAGGCTGATTTCGAGGAGGAAAAGTTTCTTGGTTGGTTTCTGGGTTTGAAGCTAAGGATGAAGACGAAGTGGCAAGATTGGGGTCGAAGTTACCATATTTAAAGGTGGTAGAGGAAGAATGAGGACCGTTGTAGATCAACCCAGCAGCCTTGTATTCTTTGGCTCTTTGCGAAATACAAAGATAATCGTAGGCACCAAATACTTGATTGCTAGAACCAGGAAAGAGAGGTTTCTTTGATTTTGCTGGTTTCCAGGGTTTAGATCTTTTGTATTTAGGATATCTTCTCATACAATGGGTATTGATCTGAGAGGTTGCTTTGGTGAATAAAAAGGATGAAGTGATTTAAAGGTTTATGAAGAACAGGTTGAAGATGGCTTGAAGAACAGGTTGAAGATGGTTTAGGAGTGATTTCTCTAAAAAGTTCTTAGTGAGTGAAGAGCTGGGTATTTATAGATTAAAAAGTGACGTTGAGAATATGGAGAGGCAAAACCAGTGAGTTGTTCTCATTGGGTAGAATGTGAAACGAAAAGAAAACGTATAGTGTCATAGGTCTGCCAATAAAGGTCTAATCAATCTATCAAGTAAGGATCAGAAATTTCGAAGTATCAGCAAAACTATAACTTTAGTAATAATATTCGAAGTTGAAGCAAGGTTATATCTCAAGTTGAAAGATTCGAAGTGAATAGAAAAGTTTATTCACACTTATTCTTTATTTTGAAGAGAGATAGTAAGACATCAAGCCTGATCGTAATGAAGAGGATGAATTCAAATGGAGAGTAATCTTCGAAGAATAGATAGTTCTTATAAATGTCTGTATAAGAACTAGGGGGGCTACTGATAAGGAAAGATATTCCTCAAGGGCCTAAGTGCAATTGATAGGGACTAAATTGATAAGTTCTGTAAATATAGAGTTAAATTAGGCTTTAGGAGAAATGTAAGGGTTGAACTGTAAATATACCATTATGTAACCATTTCTCTAACTAACTCACTCAGTCTATTTAAAGAGGCTGAAGAAGTTAGTTATGCCTATGAAATATTCAGGAGTGAAATACAACTTTGACTGTTTGGAATTCTCTCTGTAAAATTCAGTATTCTCTATTCAACATTAATTCTTACCAGCCTCAAAAGTCCAATTTTTATGTATATGTTGTTGTTTTTTTTGAAAAAATAGTTGTAGATTCGTGTTAGTCGATGCATTAGGAACGTTTTTGTACCATTTTTGTTAAATTTGGGTTGTGTTTGTGGGTTTTGGGTTCGATTTTAGATCTAGGGTTTGGGGGCTGTTGGAAGTGCAAAATCGCGAACAAGCAACTCGTAACCCGTGCAAAATCGTGAGGTGCTTGTTCGCGATTTTGCACTTCCAGGAGTGGTGAAATTGCGAACACGGAGCTCACAATTTCACCAAAATCGCGAGCAGTTTGTTCCCAATTTTGGTGAAATTGCAAGCTCCGTGTTCGCAATTTCACCAAAACAGGAGATGCCCAATTTTGGTTGTTTTGTCAAATTATGATGTTTTTATTCCCAAATTTATTAATGATTTTATTTTTGTTGTATTTTAGCATGCCTCGCACACAGCATACACTTGTTCGACATTCAGGCTCGAGAAGTGATAGCGAGCATGAGGAGGTTGTGTCACGGTCACGGTCTATAAGGCGTAGGCGTAGCGCTTCGAATCCGGCCCCTACTATATCCCATGCGTTTGGGACGCTAGATCAGCAATTTCGGAAGGTGAATCTGCATGTGCTTTCTCTATATCTAGACTACACACAGCACGAGGCATACAGCGTCTTTGGAGGCATACAGCGTATAATGTGATATTGGACGTGTTGCCCGTAACCGCGGATGGTGTTATCTATTAAGGAGAGTTTTCTAGTGAGCTCGTCTTCGGTATCAAACTCCTCATTAGGTTTGATCTTTAACGTACTCCAATAGATATCACACTCATATTTTCCAACCGGCCTTCCTTCTTTATAAATCAAAGCTAATTCGCATGCACATGGTAAATTATGAGTTGTCCTAATAACACACCCACACATTCCGGGAGTGAACCATATTTTCAAGGTCGTTGCGAGATTTGTCTCTAGTAATTCTATAGCTTTACATGAAATCTCACCTTGACATCCTTGTAGATTGTTTTGTTAGGCCTCCTAGTTGAGTTTCTTGGACGATACCTACTACGCTCGAATGACTCGAAAATGTTAGTTTGTTGAGCGGTTAGCAATGCGTGAACATGTTTCCGAAATTGCTCGAGCGTGCATAGATTACTACCAATTTCCCGCTTGAGGCTAGAGTGAGCACTCTCCGCCCCATAACGTGAGATAAAATAAATTAGATTTCTAACACTTGATATTAAAAAATATTGTGTGGAGATGGAAATATAACTCACCGATTGCTAGTTTGGTTGCCAAAATGTTTAAATTTGTTCGTGTGAATATTGAGAAATTTGTGTCCATATTCGTCAATCCATTGCTTCATAACGTACTCAATAACCAATGGACAAAATGCGTACGTGTGGTGCAATTCGGCAAGGTTTTTGTTATAATCTTCGAGCGTGGCCAAATATGCTACCCCTTGGTAATATTCGCCGAACTCTTCTGCCATGTCCAAATTCGGTAAAACTTTTTTAGCGTACGAGGTGACGTTCTTACCAATATGCCAATTGCATAGCATATGAGTTGCGTCCGGAAATATATCATCGATAGCATTCATTAAAGCCAACTCTCTATCGGTGATGATAATGTTAGGTAATGCGCACTTGTTGTTCGCCAACACCTTCTTTAGAATTCTCAATCCCCAAGTGTAGTTCTCTTGTTTCTCGGAGCTCAAAAAAACAAAAGCAACACAAAATGTCTTCTTCGTCGAAGTTTGGCCAACTATTTCAAGTAAAGTCATCTTATACCTTATAGTCTTGTACGTGCTATCCATTATAAGAACTTGAGGAAAAGTGCGCATGAAATCGATGCTTTTAGGGTATGCAAAAAACAACTCGAGGATCTCGTCCGTTGCTTCACAACTTCGCTCCCAAACATAGTACTCGTGTTCTTTTAACATAGCAAACAAGTATTGCATTTGGTTCTTGCCCGCTTTATCAACCAAATCATGTTTTTGCGCATGTTGTATATCGTGCGCATGATTGATACATTTTGCGGGTCTTTAATTTTCAAACCGCGATATATCTCTCTCGGTCGAGAACCGACTTCCGTTTGACTACGAACGAACAATTGTTCTTCGACTTTTAGTCTAGCGGCTCGTGAGTGACAATCCAAGTGCAAAAATGGTTTGTGGTTGTGTTTCCCGTTTAGCACAACCACTTTCCAATAACCCGGTAGCTCTAAGACCGGACTCCCTCTTAAATAGAACGGACACCCGCATTTTTTCGATGAACATTCTCGGCGCTTCTTAACATAACCCGGTTTGGGGTTAGGTTTGTAAACCTCGTGCCTCTCGCACCTAAAATATATCCTAGGAGTTTTCATGTTTTTGCTACCGTCGTCATTTTTACTACGGACCAAAATGAATCTTAGTTTTATGTTTTCGGACTCGACCCAATCAATCAAATCAGCTTTGGTGTAAAAAGTGTCCGTACTAAACACTTTCGTGTAATAGGCCATCGAACATGGTGGTTGATCGGGTTCCTACATATGCAATTATATGAAAACATACTTAATTGTCTCAATCATTTAATTTGCAAAACAGGTCATTTTCGCAGAGACGGAACTCGATTATTCTGCCAAATCGCGAACAACCAATATGACAATTTTACCAAATTGCGAGCAGTGTACTCGTGTATTTGGCCAAATCACGAGGTGGCCGCTCGTCCATTTGGTATTTCTGCGAAGGAAGTGTTCGCAAATTTGGCAAAATCGCGATCAAGTCGTTCGTCCATTTGGTATATTCGCGAACAGCCCGTTCGCGATTTTGCAAAACATTTCCTGCAAAAATGCGAATCCTGGGTTTGCAGTTCGTCCATTCTGTAGCGCAACCACCGCTATATTCGCACATAAACTTTAAAAATACGAAAATCATCTCATTTTGGGTTTGCAAATGGTCCGTCAACGGCTCTTCTTCCTCCGATGCAAAATCATCAATATTGCAGCTCAAACCTTCACTCCAATCACTCAAATCCATGGTTTTTTTAGAGTTTTTAGTTATTTTAAAGAGAGAAAGTTTGAGGGAAAAGTGGAGAAAAATTGGTTTTTCCTTCATAACTTGGACTTATAAATGAAGGGCAAAACGGACATTTCACATTAAAGAAAAAAATATGAATTTGGGGTCTTATTATAGCCAAATGGGGTCCCAATATAGCCTTGCCCAAATAATTTGAAGAATGGACAAGCTAAAAATATGACATATGTTGATAGGTTTTTCATTTATATATATATAAATTAAAAATGGAATTTTTCATTTTATCATTTTCCCGCGTTTTGTAGGCTAAGACGGGATGAAAAATAACTAGTTTGTAGTTTTTCTCACCTTGATTCGGATGAATAATTTGTGCTACCTTTGTATAAATGACATAAAGTTTATCACATATTTGCATATACGACAACCGATATCATTCTATTGGTTACATATAACATTCATACACATTGTTTAATACTCACAGTTTGTATTGTTATACATGTTCATGGATTCTGTGTACAATTAGTTGTATATGGCGGGCTTTTGTAGCGTTATCGCGTGTGTCTACGTAACTTAAACATGTAAGAGCATGTACAGTTTGCACGCTAAAGTATATGTTAAAGAGTGTGTTAACTTTTTTTTAATAAAAAGTATCTCCAGTGAATGTGTTAGTGGAGATGTTAACTAACACGAACCCAAAAAAAAGTCAGTGGGTTTGCTAATTTTCGAGAGCCACTTAACAAAGCAACGTCAGTTTTGTTAACATTTGGCGGAATTTTTATTTCTCTCCCGCTTTTCTTTAAAAAAAATTTCAATGTTTTTTTTAATGATTCATCTTCTTCCTATTGCAGTTCTTTTTTCATTATAGTTATTCACCATTTTCTTCGTTTTCATTCATCTTTTCGATTATTATTTTTTCTTTTCAATACAACGAACAAAAATGGTATCCGTTGAACTTTCTTTCCGTAAGAAAATAAAAGATTTAGAATCTACATATCAATTTCTGATGATAGATTCACAAACATAAATATTTTCGATATATATTGATTAACAACTACCAAAGTAAAGTTTTTAATTAAAATACATGTGAAAAAATATCTTTAATATATATGGATAAGAACAAACAAAATTAAAATATCTTTGATAGATATGGATAAGAACGAATTAAAATCGGTAATTAAAAAGCGTTTTAAAAAATAAAATTAAAAAAACGAGTAGAGTGAAATTAGAATTGTTAGCTAAAACAGTGCTAAATGATGTTTCTCACTCCTAGTTGACACCAACTACCACGCTATTTTAACAACAACGAGTGTACATGCTCTCTATATCGTGATCGTTGATATGTGTCCAAGTCTACGTGTTCTCACATAAGTAATTATCATAATTGTATGTGTTAATCACGCTCACTACATTATTTAATACAGTGCTCGTTGATATGTGTCCAAGTCTACATACGTGTTCTCACATAAGTAATTATCATAATTGTATGTGTTAATCACGCTCACTACATTATTTACGTGTAGTCTGTTTGTTTACAGTATTAATATTAGTTAATGTTTTACTATATGTGCATGTTATGTCTGTTTTTTGTGTGTTCTTGTATAAACGTGTGCTGTGTGCATTCATGTTCGTGTGTTTCACGTATTCTTGTAGGGCACGGCTAAAATGAGACCCAATTTTTTTATAGTGAGACCCCATATCCAAAAAAATTCTAAAAATGTGAAATTACCAAATTGCCCCCACATATAAAAACCATAATTTTCCACCAACTCATTCTCTCTTCTTTTCCTCCTCTCTTTCCTACCACTTCTCTCTCCAAAATTCAAAAAAAAACACAAACTTTAAATTCTCAAAACTCCGACCCAACATTTAATAAACATTAATTATCTCATAATTAAACCCAATTACTCCAATATAATGACAAAACGAAGAGCCAAAATAGAATCTAAAAAAGGTAACAGCTGAATTTAAAGACATAAACAAAACTGTTCCTTTACTTTAGCAATCAAACAAACACACTCGGTGCTCTCTGTCCTTCCTTTTCATATTCATCGTCCTCTCCTATCAATCTTCATTCTCCAATCTCATTTCTACCTATGAATCTAGACGATTCTTCAATTCTGGCAGAAAGATAATAACGAAAAATGATCCATTTTTCTGCCGATACTACCCAAGGATTATTGTTCTGTTCACGGTGTTTTACAGCATTACGTGGCACATAGGATGTCTTTCTTCTACCCTGGTTCTTCCATTTCTTTCTCACCGTGGGATAAGTTCCGAGCTTTGGAAGATTTAGGCAAAAAACATAAACATTAGGAAGAAAGAAGTAGTTAATGTTTTGCTTGTAAGATAGCTTCAGACTACTTTCGTAATTCACTTCGCGTATTACAAGAAATTGCTATTAAAAAAGGCTTTAGAATTTGAACAGTTTAAAGCCTTGACATGCCCTTGAAGCTCACAAGGATATATATATATATATATAACCTTAGTGGCATGTTGGTCTCTGAATGGATCAGGTAACCTGTACAATATTGGACCAAGGGTATCTGACCTTTTTTTTTGTTAATGTTTATCAATTAATGTTACGAGACGGCTTGGATTCTTATCAACAAATCCACGCATGTTCGTGCGTGCTCGCACGAACATGCGTGGATTTGCCTGTTCGAGAATGCAGGCTCCCCAATCCCAAGCTCTGTCCGAAATCAGTTCTAAAACTATAACCCAACACCCTAAACGGTTCTAATCTCCTAACTAACAACATACATGCCTTTAAAATCAAACAAATCAACACCAAATACATAAAAATCGAATTTTTCTACCCGAATGGAAAACACTAAATATCACTAGAAATAACAATGTAAAATGGAAAAAAAAAGCACCATGAAGTGTAGAATCCATACCTTAACAGCTTCGTGGAGTTGGATTTCAAAAAAAGTCGCCGGAAAAAAATTGGATTTTTGGAGGTAGAGAGAGTTAGGGTTTCGGGGAGAAGAAAAGAGAAGAAATCTGATTTTTAGCTTTTTATATCGATGGCATTTTTGTAATTAATGGGGGTCTCACTATAACCAACCCGGGTCTCACTATAAACATTTTGGGTCTCATTTTAGCCTAGCCCATTCTTGTATTGCTTTGTGTTGTTGTCAATTTGTGTATGTACATTAGTGTACCTACTTACAATTTGTGTCTTTATCTTATGTAGCGCACACATTTTAGTCTTTTTCATGGCAGATGCATAACACCCACAACATTGTTTGGGTCCAGCGATAAGTTCCAAAAAGACTAGAGAAGCTGGAAGAAGCGAACGATAAGGTTGTCTTTTAAGTTTTTTATACGTAGAGAAAGAAGCACTAAGCTAATGGAATGAGCTAGAGCTTTAAAATTTGAAGGCAAATTGTGAGGAAGAGTTACTTTAGAGTAGTGATAGAAGCAAATGCAGAAGCTGTATTAGAAGGCCATTTTTTAGTTTCACTGAGGGTACCCAAGTCGCACAGAAGCAACTTCGCATCGGGAATTAGCAAAGTTTGGAATCAAAAGAACTGAAAAGAGCTAATGTGCACCAACATGTGCCTCGACATTCAGATGCATCATTACCTTCAGAAGTTGGAGAAGAAGATCTTCGGGGAAGAACTGTTGAGGTTGAATAGAAGCTGATACAACTGAAATCATGCGAGCAAGAATCATCAATGAGCCGATGGATGCCCGAGCTACGATACCAGAAGATGGCATCAACAGTCCCTTTTGCTCTCTCAAGTAAGAAATCTTCAGTTGAAGTCTGGAGTGCCGAATTCACGTTCAGCTCGAATCGTCAATTCAAGATGACACCTAACGCAATTCTGTATAACCACAAAAACATACTTCTTCTACGTCCACCAGAAGTCTACCTCGAATTGTCCGATCGTCCATGGTGACCTCTACTCAAACCGTCAATCGGGGTTTAACAAAACCTCTCTCTCCAGTCTCTGCCCAAATGTATATGCCAAGAAGGTCAATTCACCCTTAGCTCGCAGAAGGCAGCCATGTTTATCCATCTTCTCAACCACGTTTCCTTTCTCTGATCATCATCGCCGTCATCTCTGCCTTCGGGGATTGCCTCTTTAGCAGTAGCACATACCAGAACAGACAGAGTATAGCTTCGTTCGATTAAGTTGCAACTGTTCGGCCAGGAA